>CM032667.1:13397217-13409371 GCA_019095985.1 Streblospio benedicti | reverse complement strand
TCCAATGCTATTCACAAGTTACTTAAAGATCACTTTATTTTTCCCACTGATAATCTGGAAATTTTAAAGCCAGGCGTGTTCTTTGTGATAGGAGTTATGCAGCAAGTGAACATCATACAGCAATTATGAAATGTAAAATTTGCCATCTATTTGTTCAATCTATTGTGCATTTTCTAATAGCGCAAATAAAATCGTACATCATGATCATCGATGATACTTTATAGCACAATTTCCAATAAATGTTCATGTGCGCTTGCAGGCCTCCTGAACAAGTATTGCAATACTTTTGTAAAGCATTGCAGTACTTTTTAAAATTGCAATACTTTATTGCAAAATATTGCAATACATTTGTGAAGTATTGCAAAAGTATTTCAATACTTTTTTAAGTATTGCGCCCATCCCTGAATTTGCTACTATATCAAAATATGATAAACCTAGTGTCTGATATTAGTTTCAGTGACTGCAATAGCTTAAACAAATGTAAAATCCGGGATAATGTGTACAAAACCAGCGACAGGCGATCGGACTAATGAACTATGTGTTACTTGGTGTAGTCAATTTGAAGGGGATAATTAACTGCCCATACAAAACATTGATCCCCCAATTAGACCCCAATTAAGTTCATTAATATGTAACAGAAAGCCATATATGGAGGATAGTTTCGTTCACTGATTATGGATATTCACAAGTGCAATGGAGGCTGGTGATTTTCCGTCAATCATATCTGAATTTATTGTGAGCAAACCAGTGTAAACAGAGTCACAATCAGTATAGGAAATTATTTCTTATTTACATAAAAGGTTCACATTTTATTCTTTCATTAAAACACCATAGTTCATATTTTTTTTTGCACAGACTTACCCGATTGCCGTTAAACGGGTGTGAAAAAATGTGTCTTGGCTTTTTTAGGTACGTAGTTGCTGTGCAGACATTATACAATCGCATGTAATTTCGGAGGACGACATACGAGCTGCGAGTGCACCTTGCAGCGAGTG
The DNA here is from genome assembly GCA_019095985.1 of Streblospio benedicti. Classification (NCBI taxonomy): domain Eukaryota; kingdom Metazoa; phylum Annelida; class Polychaeta; order Spionida; family Spionidae; genus Streblospio; species Streblospio benedicti. The sequence continues at coordinate 13,408,376 of CM032667.1, read as the reverse complement.
TATTAAAGTAGTATCTAGCTAACTGTTACTTGCAAACAGCGAGCAGCGAGTGTGGAGCTAGTACTTTTAAGAATACTGTAAAATTTAAAATATTTGCATACAATTTAAGTAGGCCTCTGCTCAGGGGACCCAGCATCTTGAGGAGAGAGGGATACATATGAAAGACTGCGTGTACATGTATCGCCATTGCTGATACATGGATTAATATGATTTTAAACCAGTGAAACACAAATGCTTGAAAATATGTTTGATTTGATAGTATCATTCATACATTGTGCATCAATCAGTGTTTGACGTAAGGACTGTTAAGGCAGTAGACATCAGGTCTACCAAGTTTAAAAATCAGGTAGACCTGCTCAAAATCAGGTAGCCCGGCATTCAGATGACTGCCATTAAATGGATGTGCATAATGTGATAAAAAAACACTTTTACACTGACAGTAAATAATGACATAATACTCTGTGTTTGTTGAAATAAGCATGACTATTGGTTTAAACATATTTTATTTCAAAAATGTAAAAGGATTCGGCATGGCTATTCAAATGATTGTTATACAAGAGCATATTTTTTACTTCTACACAATGCACCTGCCAAAGCCAGGTAGACCACAGGTCTACCTACTTGCAAAAGCTGGTAGACCAGTCAGTGTTCAGGTAGACCAGGGCTACAGGTCTACCACTTATGTCAAACACTGATCAAATGCATCATATGCAAATGTGCCCATAGTCATTGAAATTATGCACGACGTTGACATATCAGAATCAGTATCACGTTGCACCAAGTGGGAGCCACGGAGGGGAACATACTGTAGATTCCAGAATATTTCGTGGCTATTAAATTTTGCGATTTTCATCTATAAATTATTTTGTGACCTAAAGTTTGCGATTTGGGTCCATCCTGGACCTACTTTACATAGGCAATTAATGTTTGCTGACTTTTTAAGTTTGCGTTTTTGCACCTACCCACGAAATTTGCAAATTAAATTGTGCATAAACATTTCTAGTTTTACAGTATATTCTAAATTTACTATCATTCTTTTTTATCGATTTCATGAAGCTTTCATAGATATTGGGTCTCATTTCTAGAGTAGACTGACAAAATTTCATTTAGTTCACGGAAAAAAATTATGGATACCAAATGGATTAATTCCATTATCTGAAAACACAAGAATTCATGTAGATTTTACTTTACTTGTAGAATATTGACAACATGGAATGGGGTGGGTTTATAAGGAAGTGGGATGTGGGGAGAAGGGCCACAAAAATAGGAATGTGGAAAAAGGCCAAAAAGGGATATGGGATTACATGGAAGTGGGATATGGGAAAAATGCCAAAATATTTGTGGGATATGGGGAAAAAGACCAAAAATAGGATTGTGGGAAATAAGGCCCACAAAAATTGGGATGTGGGATATATTGACCCCTTATTAACCCCATCCCCCTGGAATAAGAAGAGGATATTGGAATACTTTATGGAACGGGAAAAATACAGTAAAAGCAAAATGGATACCAAAATTGTTTTCTTCTAAATGTCATACAAAATGTGCAAATGTGCTCACCTTCATTACATTCACAAAGTGCACAACCATGTTCGTCTACTTTTCGTCCAAGTTCGCAGTAAAGCAAGCAGAATCCACTAGGTACTTCTTCACAAAAACCTACAAAACAAAATATTATTGTTCAAATATAAAATAATTATGTACCTCTGCCAAAAAAAAAAACATGGTAAAAAGTGTTGTCATAAAATAGAAATGTCATTTAATAAATGAGCATATGTTCTTTTCAAATACTCTTCCTCTTATCGATATATACTTACATGTTCACATGCAATTGAAATTGAAGGGCATTTTGTGTAATTATATAATGTTTTCAATGGCTAGGGACATGAGTAATTCTTGTATGTAGAATTATGGATGTAGTTTCGCGAACATTTATATAACTGTGTAATGTATATTTTTATTTTTATTTTTAGTTTGAAGAAATAACTTACGATAATAGCAATCGACTGGTTCTTCTCCCGGAGGCGTCCTCGTGTTTGGCAGTTCCTCACCAGTGAAACGATCCACGCACCAGCAGTAACCTGTGCTGCCGTGGCACTGCAGTAATACATATACTAACACAATCATATACGCCTAGGACTACTTACATATTTAACATAATAGTATAGGAATCACAGAGGAATACTCGATTTATTAAAGACAATATCATAAACATTATTTGTTGAATAAATCCATTAATCATAACTCTGCAATTATTTTTTACAATCATGTCTTACAATCTTTTTCACGCTGACTTACTGATACCCCAAGATGACAGTATGTGACATCAGATCAGGAAGTAGGTCAGTAATGAGGAGAATAAATTATGGATTTACTCAACAATTAGTGTTAAGAATATTATCAACACTCAACTCTCTACCCCCTGGATGCTTGATGCCCCCTTATTCTTATGTACTTGCACAACTTACGTTTTATAATTCAATTGTTTCACTAAATATTTTTGTATTATTTGTATTATATCATTTATGTTACATAACGGTGTTGTAAGTTATTCAGTAACACTATACTGTTAATATAAGAGTATTCATTACCATAGGGTCATGGTGTTCAAATTGGTACATCTGAAGTATGTATGAGGTCGTTATGAAGTATTTATTATGGGGGAAAATGTGATAAAAGCGCACTTGTATATAAAATGCTAATAAACTCCTTTCAATAATAGGTGGAGATTAGAATTTTACTTCACAGCATTTTAACGGACTTTCACATGAGTTACCTGCCGTCTTCTGTAGAGTCCATTTTTATCACACTGCGGTATGTATTTTCCTGGCATCGGTTCCCCCGCATTTTCCACGGCCTCATCACAGGACACAGGCTCTTCTGGAAAGGGATGATAGCGGCTCGAGGATAGCGGATGTACAGAAAGCGGCTGTAGGGTTGATGGAAGAGGCCAACATTCTATTTTTCATTTAAATTTGAACCACTAAACCACTGTGTTTTTCCCAAGTTTGATTGTGGATTCAATTTTATTCTTCTCTCTCTTTTTTATGGCAAGCAAGCTCCTACTACTGTATTGACTTAACTGAAGACAGGCTTTACAACCCTAAACTTTCATTTGACTATACCAAGTGGTCCTGACGGGACTCGAACTCATAACCCAAATGTTGTGAGACCAGAATTATACCATCATCCCAAGCAACGGGTCATGAGTTCGAGTCTCTCTATGTGACTAGTAGTACTGCAGCAGACCCCAGATCGCAGAGAGGTAACCCAAACCGAAATAACCACATTTGTCCTCCATCATAGAATCATGCAGTTGTATGCCTGGGACATGGAATTAGCGGAGGACATTGCAGGAAATGCTGGCAAACTGAAAAAATTGCATTTTTGTGCCAGAACACATCTTGAATTTATTCAAGGTACTCAGTAGCACATGTCAACTCCTAAGTGCTGTACAAATGGTAACAATAGGCCTATTTAATCTTCGGTATTAATTTAAAGATTAAGAGGTTATTTTACGAGTGGGGTAGAGATATACGGACATATGGACCAATGTGCTAGCCCATGAGGGTAATGGGGTGGGTGGGTGGGGGGGGGGGGCGGGGTCACGCAGCTGGAGTCTTTCTCGAGTGCACAATGACGACTCGTGACGTCATAGGGATCAAGACAGGAGTTCCTTGAGATGGTGACACGGAATGTACTTTTAGTGCGCAAGGTTTATGAGTTGATGCATATATGTAAAAATGTCTGCTAGATTCAAATATGCTATTCTCAAGAGTCAAAGCCTGTACCTTATTCCTCAAATTAACGTTTTGTCACAGTTTTTTCACAGTTTAAAAAACTCATCTTTCCAATATTATCTCATTGAAATAGGTTTTAAAATTACTAAATGTATTCTAATGCATAATAGGTTCAACATGTTAAACGTCAGAGTACAATGTATGTCTGAAAATGCATTTGTTCAATATAGGCAATAGGCAGCCATTATCATGTATTGGCCTGAAAGGAAAAAATATATTAAGACAATAAGTTTCAATGGATTTATCTCCAAATTAGTCAATTATTCCTCCATTATCAAACAATTTCTACCACAGTAAATGATTCTACATGGAAAACTCCTTTTCAAAACTACAAAATCTATGATAATCATGTGAATAATTGTGTAGGTCTTCACTTCACCTTTCTGACGACGAATTTAGGACGATTTTTTACCATCGATTTGTTTTCTTAGTTATGTGGTTACAAGAAAAATAAACAGATCATCCCCATGATTTTCAAGTGTGGCAGAGTGCTTTTGCTACTGTACAAAGCAATTTAAGCTTCCCCTACCCCTAAATTGTCCTAAAATCGTGAAAATGATATTATGTTCAATAATGATTGAATTGATACCAAAATCCCAAAACTCAATTGATTGCACACCAAAATCATCGAACATAGGCTACCCCTAAATTGTCCCAAAATCGGAAAAATGATAGTATGTTCAACAATGATTGAATTGATACTATAATCTAATTCCAATGTTAACATTTCAAACACTCAATTGATTGGACACTCATGTCATTCAATTCCTATTGATTTTATTTACTAATTTTCTTATTTATGTGATGAAACATGAAATATGATCAAATTTGACTTTGGTTTTGAAATTTCCGCGTCTTATAAATGTCACTCACAAAAATTTGGATGGTGGTATTGGTTTCAAACCAAGTATGAAAATTGCACATACATCCCCTTCAGACAATCAGCATATAAGAAGTGTGCCAGAGTGAAGAATACACACAGATCTTGCATTATGTAAGAACCTTTTAGCTTGGACACATTCCAATATATACAAATATGATGGATAAAATAATATAACTAGACATGCCTGTTTATATACTAAAGAATATGGATTACAGGCATGCTATTGTGTTTGACAGTTAATATATATTCATGATTACTTGATCTATACGTTAGAAGACTTTAGAACACATATCATGACTGTGCACACATAATAATAAAATGACATATAAAGATACAATGTCCCCAATGATTATGTCAAATATTCTACATCTCCCCCCTCCCCTTCGTCCTTCAGTCTGCTCTTAGGGAGTGAAGGGCGCTCCTTGTACTCATGATGTTTACCATTTGGACAGAGTGATAAGTATTCTGCTTTTTACGACAAAAGTCTGCTACTCCTACGTGGACCCACGGCCATAGCTTCTGCTGGTTGATCCACTGTACCGATGTTTGGCGGCTTAGGTTCGGATGGTAGTGTTATAGACTCATATGATTCTTCACAATTATCAGCGACATTTGTGCCGTCATGTGGATTTGGATCGCAATCTTGTGCACTAGGTGCTTGATGATTAGTTGCCGTATTGTTGGGTGCAGTAATATTACCCTCAGTGATGTGAGGTTTATGACTTTCTAATGTATTGTGAATCAGTTGAACATCTGATTGGTGCTGGATTCCATGTCTATTCGCACACACAGGATTTATTTTCCTGATGAATTTTCTGTTCCTTAGTGTGCAACGTCCTGACCCATCCATTCGAATTGTATATTGTCTATTGTCACCAACTTCAACAATTACTCCTGTTTTATCCCATCGTTTGGGGTGTGGGCCACTCTGATTTTGTACCATGACAGTGTCTCCAATTTCGAGGGGAGGAAGTAGTTTAGTGTGTTCATTGAATCGCTCTGCATTGAGGATGTGTTTTTTAGATAGAGCTCGTTCTCTTTCTTCTGCTACTAAACGCCACTCAGGTCGTATTTTCAGTGATTCTTCAACTGTTGGTAAACAATCTCTCAATGTTCGACCGTACAGAATTTGAGCAGGAGATAATCCGATTTCAGGTATAGGGGTGTTGCGGTGTTGTAATAGTGCTCTGGTAACTTTATCAGTGTATATTTCGCCACCATTACCAACATTGTCCAGGAGAATGCGTTTTGCTACTTTCACAGCGAGTTCCGCTCTGCCATTGCTTTGTGGATAGTGAGCAGATGATTGTCTGTAGTGGACTCCCCATGTACGTAGGAAACATTGGATGTCATATGAAGGGAACGGGGGGCCACCATCTGCAGAGAGTTCTCGTGATTCTAAATTTACTATCATTCTTTTTATCGATTTCTGAAGCTTTCATAGATAGTAGGTCTCATTTCTAGAGTAGACTGACAAAATTTCATTTTGGATTCATGGAAAAAGGTATAGATACCAAATGGATTAATTCCATTATCTGAAAACACAGAATTCATGTAGATTTTACTTTACTTGTAAGAATATTGACAACATGGAATGGGATTGGGTTTTATGAAGTAGGATGTGTAAGGAGAAGGGCACAAAAATAGGAATATGGAAAAAGGCCAAAAAAAAGGGATATGGGATTACATGGAAGTGGGATATGGGAAAAATGCCAAAATATTTGTGGGATATGGGGAAAAAGACCAAAAATAGGATTGGCTGGGAATAAGGCCCACAAAAATTGGGATGTGGGATATATTGACCCCTTAATGCCCCATCCCCCTGGAATAAGAAGAGGATATTGGAATACTTTATGGAACGGGAAAATACAGTAAAAGCAAAATGGATACCAAAATTGTTTTCTTCTAAATGTCATACAAAATGTGCAAATGTGCTCCACCTTCATTACATTCACAAAGTGCACAACCATGTTCGTCTACTTTTCGTCAAGTTCGCAGTAAAAAGCAAGCTTAGAATCCACTAGGTACTTCTTCACAAAAACCTACAAAACAAAAATATTATTGTTCAAATATAAAAACCAGTATATGCCTCTGCCACAAAAAAAAACATGGTAAAAAGTGTTGTCATAAAATAGAAATGTCATTTAATAAATGACATATGTTCTTTACTAAATACTCTTTACTCTTATCGATATATACTTACATGTTCACATGCAATTGAAATTGAAGGGCATTTTTATTGTAATTATATAATGTTTTTTCAATGGCTAGGGACATGAGTGAATTCTTGTATGTAGAATTATGGATGTAGTTTCATAATTTCATTTTATATAACTGTAATTCTGTCGAACTTGCAAGCTTCTGCAGACACGGAGAAAAAAAAGAAATTACTATCAAGCATCACATAAAAACCTGCAATTCTAATATGATACTCCTTTTCATTCTGTTACTGTTTGCATTGTGTATAATTAATCATAGATTCAGTATAAAATGTAGTGCATTATGTACAAATTTTATTCTAGTTAGCAAAATATCTTAGGCAAATTATTAGACTATTAACAGAAAAATTTTACAATATAAGAATATTAAGTATGTATCATCGCAGTCAATCAATTTGTGTACTATTAAAACCCCCATAGTATAAACCAACTAATGCAAAGGCAACAATATGTCTAAACATAAGATGTATTTATGTTAGAGCTTTCTATAATAACCATTTGGCTGATAGGTGCAATAAGAATGAAACATTAATGTACCAAAATAAACAAATCAAAAATGGACTAGATCTTGTTCAATCAATTATATATATATATATATATATATATATATAAATCCTGATTGCATCTATATATATATATATATATATATATATATATATATATATATATATATATATATATATATATATATATATATATCATTATGTTATAATTTTGCTCATATCTACAGACATTAACAAAGTCCAATAAGGACTCATCATTCAGAGCAGAGCAGGCTGGGACATCATATTAAAATGCATACTTTACAGTAATAATTGTTTAACATCATTCCCAGACTTTCAAACTACAAGGCAGATATATTATTTACAATTTTTAGACACAATGCAAAACACCCTCAATGCGATCATGCCTTTTTTATGGAAAAGGCAAGGTGATACCCTGATATCTACAAATCAGTCTTGTTTGTTCTATTGCGGTTTGGGACTTTGCAGAGCAGAAGGACATAAAGGAATGGGACTGGTAGTTTTTATTATGTAACCCACTTTTTAATGGGGAATTTTCTGACCCTGCACTGTTTGCGCAAGTTTTACGCTCACTTCTTCATCATTACGTGAGGCCCTGGAATAAAAAGATTTATCACTGTTTCTATCTTGTTAGATCAGCTTTTCAAAACATGATAACCTGAGCGTGTGATTAAAGCAAACATACAGAAACTGTTTCGTTATTGGGACTCATTGTATACGAGAATCGTCAAGGTGTTGTATGGATGGTCTGTAAAAGTGGTCAAACCTGGACCTAACCCCCATCTGATAGCACCATGGTCATTTGTCTAATAAAGTTTGAAATTTTAAATGTATTATGAGTCATAATTATTATACGAGGTTTGGGGTTTTATGGGTTAGTGAACGGAAACAGGTGAAACGGTTAATGGGGCGTGATGATAATTATACTCATGTGAAAAGACGCTTTGCTTTGCATTTTATTTGTTATGGATACTAACATATGTAATTATCATAATGGCCATAATGGTCACTTTGGTTTACTGCTTTTTGTATGTTTATTACGGACTTTATTGTATGTAATTACGTGGACCATTGGTCAACTTAACGCCCTCTGTATCGTATCAGTAACTTTAATTCTTCTAATGAGTCTGTTATCTGATAAAAAAACTGATATTTTTAATATTTGCAGGGGAAAAGAATTGATCCTCATCTTGAAAGTTTCATACTGCTGACGTTATGGTTTCTTACGTATGCGTAATATTTCATTTAGTGGTGACTTTTGCCAAAATATTGGTGATATTGGAATTCCTAATTTGAACAAAAAACTATCCTAAAATCAGATACGTTTAATAATTTGCTAAATTTAAACTCAAATTGCAACGAATATAAATGGAACAAAGTTAATGTTGGCTTCAAAATTACATTTTACAAGTTCAAATATTATTGTTTTTTGTTCTTTCCATATATACGTGACCATAAATGTTGTTTAAGTCTTGTCTTTGTTTGCCTTTTATCATTAGATCCCTTAATATGTGTTTCTTAAAACGGATCAATTGCATTGTGAAACGTGATCCTTATAATGTGGTCTCTAAAGCAAATAAATCTCTGTGCTCAATTAATGTATATCTGTACAAATTGTCACAATATAGCAACAGTGAGAGAAAACCCTCTAATTTCGACCACCCATCCTCTGACCTAAAGTGGTCTCAATAGAGAGGCGGTGTCTTAATAGAGGTTCACGGTGGTCTCTTTATGGAGGTTTGGGGCTGTAAAAATTGCTCCCATTATAGAGGTGGTCTGTTTATTGCGCTGTGAAAGTTGTGCTGTATATTGGTAGCTGTCTCAAGGTAGCAATTGGTACGTTTCTATTTGGAATGTGATCATCTGGGGGTAGATGTGGCAGTCTAATGCCCAATAATATGCATAATCACAGTTGTCTCTTTAACTTATCGCACGCAGCATATATTATACAAAACTACTCCACGTCGCTTCGTCCATTATCCAGAATTTACGTCCCCTAAATATATTATTTCAGCATTAATGCTGTAATCATGTCTCAGCTATTCAGCTTTTCCCCTTGCAAAAAATCACTTTGGCTTTTTGAAAGGTATGCAATTGTCAGATTCGTGTACAAGTATTTAAAGAGTGTAGGGTAAAGTAAGTAGCTGTGTTGGTTGTTGAGGAGGTTGGATTGAATTGTCTTGCAGTTTTTTCACTGCATACCTCAGGTTTTGTACATTCCTCACAGCACTTTTTTGTGGTGAGCTGAAGTCGTATGCAGAGTTTAACCTCTTTCTCATGGGAATTTTATAGGTTAAATTGTTGATTTTTTTTAGTGACAATTATTTCATATTATACGTAATAGTGAGAAAAATCCTATAACCAGCTGAGGTCAGTCTTCAGGAAAAATGTATTGGTAGTTTTTAGACCACAGGCATGTTTGCCGTCAACCCAAAAATGCGTCCCTTTAAACTCTGCTACCAGTAGCTGTTAAAGTGGTTAAGTCTTACAACTTACGGTTGCCCATAACTTGAGACAGCGGCGTTATTTTCTTCACCTATTATTGTAGTAAGATTTCAGTTGCCAAAAAAAATCACACAGCGATTTAGATTTTTTATCTACTGTTTCCTCGTACAGTATTTCAGCGGTGCAGGGTTTTGAAAATATCAGGTAATGCAGTTTTTTTCTGTCCGTCCCGAGGAGTTGGGTTTCGTGCATAGCCCATAAAAACACCGTTTCAGTTTCACAACCACAGCTATCTCAGTGCTTTGGGATCAAGGTCAAGGTCACGGCTTCTGGTTTTGTACTGAAGTGAAAATACTCAGGTTTTCACTGGAGATTCTAAAATACACCTTTAGACCATTTCACCTCAGCTTTGTTGATATTCATTGTAAAGTGAGATCGTTATTTGTAGATTTTTAAAGTAACTTTTGTTACATGTCTCACACAATGGCATGTGGCAATATATGAGCTTTTTAACTAGTTGGGATCATAGAACAAGACACATACAAAGGAACTTTGTTTACACCTCATAATAAGACGATTCCTCGCCAAATCTCCACTACGTAAGGCATGCTCCTGTATGAAGTTGGGTTGTTGTTCTATTTAAGCAGTTCCTGTATTCGTCTAATGAGGCAGTTTGATCGGGGACTTAAATAAGGACACAATTAATGGTAGTACAGTAAAACCGCAAAATAGGACAGCCTCTATAAACAGACCACCTCTAAAGTGGAATGTCTGAAACCTTCAAACCAGGGCCTTCAAATAAAGATGACTGTACACCTTCATGGAGAGAAGAGACCACCTCTCTATTGCGACCACTTGAGGGCAGCCCTTGGTGGTCATAACAGAGAGTTTTTACTTTTACTGTTTTGAATGTTTTGGCAGTTCAGTAAAACCTATGGGGAAAAGCAAACTTGTCCCTTTGAGAAGCAGATTTTTGTATTTTAAAAATTTCTTTTTTGTTAATTGAAAATCTATATATGATTAGCCAAGATGGGGCGTGGCACATGGCGGTATGATTTTCATACCCTCTACTAAATTTATTTGACAATGTCAGGGTCCCTCCGGCCTCCCTCTAAATTTACCATCAATTTTCCAGGCCTATCAGTTCAACCCCTGAAAAAAAACTAAATCATATCAGCCCCCTTCCTCTCCAGCCGTTATACTCTGCTTGGGCCATGATAAGTTGGAAGTTTAACCCCCCCCTCAAGATCTGAATACTCTAATAAAAACATGAAAGGTTCTGGGTGTAAAT
>CM032667.1:13386681-13397117 GCA_019095985.1 Streblospio benedicti | reverse complement strand
ATGCAATGGTTTGCATGATGTATCAGATCATTTATGCTGTCGGTCATGGTAATAGTAAAAATGATATCACTGTTAATAGGGCTGCACATATGACCCCTCAAAATTTTTGAACCTTGCCAGATTTGAACAAGCACTGCGATATACCAAAAGTTGCGAATTTTATCTAGTTTAAAGGTGGACGACCCATAGGAAAATATTTTCATGTATCCAAAAATGATTATTCTTGCATGTAGTATGATATATGGACCACAAATTCTGAAAATTTCAAAGCCATTGCCCGTTCGGTTTTTTTGCAGGGCATGGCTTAATATGACCTGGTTCACCTGTATTTGTCGTTTTCGGACGTGTGGCTAAAATTTTATAAAATCCAATAATGCAGCATTTATATAGCTTGAATCATGCTCTTTTTGAGCAATATTTATTAGAACCATCAGGGTAACAATAATCAGTGATAAAAATGGCAAAACAATCATGACTTTTTAAATATTTGATGAAAATTATTCATTTCTTCACTAAACAATATACGAAAAATAACCTAGTATCTATACAAAATTGGCTATAGAAATTTATTGAATGTATGTTTCTGACTAATTTTTTGTTCTTTGACTAACTAGACTAATATATTACAAAATATAAACATATGAGATGCTTTGCCCATATCATTTACATGAAACTTGACTTTGATTGACAGACAACCAAAATTAACAAACCCGTAAAAAATCAATAATTTGAGACTACAGGTTCCAAAATAAGTTGATTACATGTATGTTTTAGTTTTTCTTTAGAAATCACACTAAACATGTAATAACTGAATATAGTATAGAGATGCAATGAAAATATTAAGGAAGAGTAATTATCTTAACATCACATCAATCACAAACTGCTTTATCACATTCCCAATAATAACAAACAATCTGTCCATGGCAAAGAAGCCACTGTGCTAATCGTTTTATCCATTAATAAACCAACTAAATTACATGTTTCATATATTTTACTCATAAATTTATATTTTATAATCTAGAAGGGTACTCATTGGAATCCAGCCTATATGAAAAAATTTTTGATTGGAATAAATCATACAAATCGTGTTCTCCACCTCTTTTTATAAACAGAAATCAAATGTTTCATAGCTAAACCCAGAACCAACAATTTCTAAAGTAAATCGCTTGAAAATGCTTTCAGATGCAGAATCTCTAAGCTTTTTATATTTTTATCTTTCTTTATTAAACATTATCTGTAAATACACACTTTTTTGAACTAAAACTAGGTTTTTCACAAAATCATCTGATTTACATTTTACAGCTTTTAACAAGTTTTGCCAATGCTAAAAATCTTTTTGATGCATCATGTGCAGCATATAGAAGTATATAACACATCATTTACGAGATTGCCTATAGCTGGTCTTCCAGTTAAATTTTTGATTTCAAAATTTTGATAGTCACAAAAATCCAGGCACAGCTTCATTAAACTCATTGACCATATCAACTGCTATAAGTGCATGTAAAAGCACATTGAAATCAAAAAAATCTGAAATGCAGGTTTTCAGATCAACATGACTGACCCTTTGATTATGTCATGTCAACGATTGGGTCCAGAATCATGCACCACTATTTTGGTAACTCTTTCCGCTTCTTCTTCAATTGGTTTCCCAAATTTGGCATTACGAATTGTGAAAAAGAAGCGTTTGTCGAGTGGGTGACCCAAACTGGGTGGTGTGGGTTATTCCCTACAAAATAAAAAATGGCTTTATACCAAAGTCATATTGCTGACGTCTGTAATTACATATAAACAATTCTGTTTGGAATTCCATTTAAATATATATTGATCAAAATTAAATATAGTATACACTATAGATATACAAACATGCTCTAAACCAGTAGTCTTGAGATCAAACACCAGCACATGGAGCTTCTCTGCCTCTGAGATCTTGCAATAAACATCTAAACTGATGCAAGAATGAGAAACCTTACTGTCAACATATAAACATTGAGAACAAAATTGTTAATCACAGTAGGCAACAGATCTAAAAAATAGATTAGTGGGACAATAATTCTTAACCCATTTCCCATTTAAAAAACGTAAGCACTAGAAACTTGAGCTCATTAAATGTTCTTTCATAAATGCAGTAATTGTGACCATTATATTAACCTTTGTAATATTACTATTAAAAATAATTTAAACCCACCTGATCCAAGTTTAGTGTTGACATCAAAACTCATACCGTCCTTTGGATTCTTCCAATACATACGCTTTTCCATATGGAATGCTAATGCTTTTTTGACAGTCAGGGATTTAATTAAACATCTCACATAAATAAAGCCACCTAAACCACAATCCTCTCTCCTTCAATGGTGTTAAGGACAGGACCATCGGCCCCAATGAGCAGTGTTTACATTCTTGTATCTAGTTTAATAAACAGCTCTTCCGTTGCAGCTGCTATTCAGAGCTGTTTGTCTTTCCTATAAAAAATATCCGGTTTAGTTTGGTACGGTACTTCCTGTTAGATTGACCTCAGTCTCAATCAACTATGTTTTGTGTCGTGTATCGACCCCAGATTTCGAGGCTAAAAGTAGTCTCCACAACAGACCTAAGTGTGTGTCATACAGATTTGAGATAAATTCTTCACTGTACTCCATTTTTCCATTTTATTCTTCAAATGTGACTTTTCATCCATAAAAAATCATTTGAATTTAGAACCCGGGAGCAGGTCGTCTTTTTTCTAGGTCAGCAGGTGGAAATATAATGTAGGTCAGGTCAACCACCATTTTGTTTTGCAGACAGATGTAAAAAATATAATAAAATATGAAACGCAACCAATCTAAGGCATTTACTTCAACAGTTTGGTAGGATATTTGGAGCAAATGTTCCTAAGAACGTTTCACCCAAAGGATACTTAACAACAACACTTCCGAAAAAAGTTATTGCTTGCCTCCATGAAAATGGTCGGAAGAAAAGGAAAGCATGTTTATCATCTAGGGATTAGAAAAAGTAAAACTAAATTTGTATACAAGACTATTTATATGGTAGAACATAATAACTAATCAAAAAACATTTGGGGTATTTTATTACAAAATGTATGGTCTCTTCTCCTTGTTGGTAAAATATGGTAAGTCCATAAAAATCATAATATTATAAGAAATATTCAAAATCAACATACAATGCTGCTGTGTACATTTAGACAAGATAAAATATGATTGTGACTTATTTGATGGACTAGTTCATGCTAAGGGCTAAACAAAATTGTAAGTATTACAGCAAGTTGGCAAATCAGTGAATGCCTAATTGCTCATATCAATTCTGCCACTTTATATGACCTCATCTTTCAAATTACTGTTCTCTTAATGAAAATCATGTACATGTATGACACACTGAATAGTCCTACTTAAGATAACATATCATTTTAATTGGTTTAAAAAATTAAAAGCATGTGTGATGTCTTTTTGTGCGGACATCAACTTTATTCCACTAATTTTTGGCTTGTAACATTTTTTTCCTTCAGACAATTATTCTGTAAATTATTGGAAATCATCCATGCTAAATGCCACACCCACATGAGAATTTTTGTGCATCTTCATAGCTTGTAAAGATCAGGGATAATTCTGGGCTGCGCCATTGCGCCATAGGCACACTGTTTTTCTGATTAAGCTTACTGTGCCAAATGGCACAGTAGATTGGGTTACACAAGCGATATCTTTTACATGTGCTGCTTATGACTGGATGTATTTGAGGCGTTTAAAGTTAATTTTTTTCAAAATTCTCATCTTCAATATATTTGATTTGGACACTCCAAATCAATTACAAGTACATGTGTTATTTTCTTATGACAATCACACATAAGTCAAGAATCATCCATGCTAAATGCCACAGTCACACTGCATCTTCATAGCTTGAAAGATGTGCCAACAGTCACACTTATATAGAAAAATTGAACATATCTGGCTTTTAACTGTGTAGCCATATTGTTAAGAGGCAAATGGGCTATGATTGGAACAGCTGTGTTTATATGCTTTTAGAAACAATTAACTAATCCCTATATTAGGTCCAGATTTCACATCCAATGACTGCTTAGGCATTAATGGCATTGTATAATCTCCTGTGCATTTGGATATTACTGAACAATAGAAGTTATGCTTTCCTTCACTGGTTTAATTCAGTAGCAGTTCCAACCATGCAAATTTGCCTGACGTTTTTAATTGGGCTTTGCCTGTTCAAAATGTCTATATTTGCAAATTTAAAGAAACCAGAAACTTTGCGTAGGTGCAGGATATTACTTTAAATCATATCTAATAATTTTTAGAATAAGTGTTTAAGGAAAAGTTTTTAATCTGGCAAAAAGCAGTGGAATAAAATTGGTGCTACCACAATAGGCTGATTTTGGGCAAGATTCCACTCAGATTGTTCAAAGTGGTGTGCAGGATCCTATATACCTCTACCAATCTCTGTTTATATCAGGTTTCAATTCTAATGTTAGAATGGCCACCTTCAATGGGCATTTGAACTACTAATGTTCCACATCAAGCATCTTAATTAAGGGGTGTACAATGTCGCGACACGCAAAATTGGTCTTTGCTGCATTCAGCGTGCGTTTGCGTTGAACTGATCAAAACATGTTTAAATGCAGAGTTGGCCACTTTTTCTTTTTTCTTTTAGAATATTGATCTTGTCATCTATGCTCTCAAATTCAATTTTAACAACTGTTCCAGGTATATTTTCATGAAAAGGGGTCGTTTTTGCATGCTCCATCTTGACTTCACTCCCTATACTGTCTCTGATAAGGTCCTGGGACTTTTTTTACAATGCTACGATCGTTGACTCTGTATCAAACGGAGAGAGATTCTGGGACGAGACGCTTGCTTCCATTTCCGCGAGTCTGCCTTCTAAATTGGCCACATACTCACCTATGCTATCAATCTCGGTCTGAATAGTTTTGTTAAAGTCCTCAAATCTTTGGTCTAAATCTTTCTGAATCTATTATTTTAAATTTTGAATTTCCTTGGTAAACAGCAGTTCAACCTTTTCATGAACCCTCCTCAGTTCGCGCATTTCTTTGGTGTTTCGTTTCTCTTTTTTATTGTCCAATCTTGTACTTAATTTGAAAGTATGCATAGCTGTAATGTTCTTTTTATAAATTCAATTTTTACAAATTCAATTGCAGATTATATGATTTTTCACCAAACTACAAGTTGCACTGTACAACTGGCAAGAGATTAATGAATTCAATACCCTGTACTAAGTACTAACAATTCAAAATTAATCCTGATGCAAACACTATTTATTTTTCACAGAAAGTTATCTTTTCACTTTAATCAGTCTGTCTTTATATTGTCATTTTAAAAACACACATATATCCACTTTATTGGCATCAAGTGAATCCATGTAACAAGCACAACACTCATCCAAATTATAATGCAAGAGAGTTATGATTTCTCTAAGAAAATGTCAAAAAAGCTCTCTGAAGAAAATATCCCTTCTCTATATAGATCTAGGCCATAATCCTATCATGTGGTGCAATACTTGTGAAGCCTATTCGTGTATTACTGCAGTGAACAGTGTGAATATTTCCATTTGTTCTTGATTTTCAGCAAACTACTGGTACTGCAACATTATTGTACATGTGTCGTTGGTGTATATATATAATCCGTCTCTAGTCTTGCATTAACAATCAAATGAAATGCCAACTGCCAACTGTATAATATCCCATGTCATGAACGAATTAAACATAAACATACACAAACTCTGACATTACTGCTATTAAAAAAAGTACTTTGCCTGGATACTTGGATACTGAAATTTGACAGCACTTGCTATTAGACTAGATCTACTTTTTTATAGATCTAATACATTCACGGACGACAGATCTAGGCCGATTTTTTTATTGATTTAAAAATTGTAACAGAATTTTTATACATTGTTGCACCTTTAACCTTGATATAGAAAATGTTGCAATATTATCAAAGTTGTCTTTCCATCTGTACGAGCGATAACACAGGCCGCCTATGTAATAAGTTATCATAAACAAACATGTCTTTGTGAAATAGAATTGGCAACATTTTTAGTATTTTATGTCAAAATAAAAGGAGAATATGACAAATATTATTGATGACGGTAAGTAATTACACAGAAACTCCCTGTTATGGACATCCTCAAGTGTAAATTTTATTTAAACCCATCAATGTTTTTGTTGTTTATTTTTCATCAACGTCATTATTGAAGGGTAGACGTGTCAAAGTATACGTCGAACGCATTGTGTTGTACGCTAGTCGCCCTGAATAGTGCTTCTAATATAAGTACTAGACCCTTTACGTCACGGGTGGATTATGTAATTGGTAGATAAAATAAACTTGCTTAGTTCACCTAATTGACACCTCGTCGGGTATATTATTTCAAAATGAAAGACGAAAATAAGAAATGTCTTTGATGACGGTAGGTAATTGCAGAGAAACCCCCTCTTCTGGAGACCCCAAAAATAAATTAATCAATGACAAAGTGATAAAAATCAATTGTTTGGCAGAAAAAAGATGGCGGCGGAAAATCGTAACATGCATATGGGAGTCGAGTCCCCTAATAAGGAACCGTCTCTGGCAGGCTCTGCCGCGCCTGTATAAAAGGTATTTGAATCTGCTTTCAGGGTATTGGAATGAATATGCAAATTACCTCATTTGCATATGCCTAATTTGCATAAACATAGCATTTTTTATGTTTTTGATACAAATGCAATTTTTAAAGTTTTTTGGTGAAGTTATTATTCATGCAATCATATTGATATTATTCATCATCATTAAGGATACAATCAAGCACTCCCACTAAACATTTGGGTAGGATCGGATTAAAACTGAAGATTTGCCAGACTAATATTTCTGACCACTCCAATTTAATGTGTAATACAAAATCATGTATTAGTAGTCATTTTAAGTGGTTTTTTGTCAGCAATATTGCAAGAAATTGTTTTATGATTTTATTCAATAGATATGATGTCCCTCTATCCCAGGAAAAATGTCTACCAAAATTACCCAATCCAAAATAGGGTTTTTTAGACGGTTTTCAAGATGGCCGCTGGGCATATCGTAAAAAATTATGTTTTTTATTTTCTAAGCTACATTAATGTGTAATACATGGAATTTGGGGCTAACAGGGTCACTGATTCCATTTCCAGTATTATTTTAATAATTTGACCTTATCTTGACCTTTAAATCTAAGATGGCTGTCACTTATTATTAAGATTATTACAGTTACAAAATTTATTCTAAACCAAAGAATATTTCATACAACAGATACATACAGATACATGTACATTTATAAATATATAACAGATAATATTCAAATATCATTTCCCAGGGGCAAAGCCATAAGCCTCCTTCATTGAGTGCGTAAAAAGTCTAGGGTCCCAATGCTTGGAAACCTCCAGTGTCTATGGTTCTTCCTTACCATCTTCCAAATCATTGTTGTATTGATTGTGACAGTTTGTTTGGCAAGAGCCACATGCTGATATACATGCCAGATTGTACACCTGACAGCTACATTTCTTCTAATGACAATGGGTTGTGGAATTGCAGGGTATGACATTAATCACACACTGCGGTGCAACCTTTATATCATTCATTTTAAGGCAGTCATGTCATCGCTTTCCCACTCCCATTTCGAAGGATCATGGTTATTTTCCATGCAAACTAATACTTGGTAGTAGGCCCTCAAAGAATGATATTTACTGGATGATATTATTTGAATACCTGGATCAAGTCACCTCTTGTGTTGATGCTCTACTTCAGAATCTTTGGTCTTTCAGGGTTGGGTTTGTTGTACAGATGGGATAGAAGGTTTGTGGCTCTGCACTGTACACCCTTGATATCACTGCACAATATTTTCAGGTGTGGTTGCCAGACTCAGGGTCCATATTCCAGGATGGGTCTCACCAGACTCTTGTACAGCTGGACAAAGTTTTTCTTCATCAGATAGTTAAAAGACTTGCGGATGATTCCAACGATGCAATCTGCCTTTGATGTTGCCTGCGCTATGTGGTCTTTGAATGCTAGTCTGTTGTCCATCACCACCACAAGATCCTTGTCTGCTTCATTGAGACTTGCAGATCCTAATGGCCTTCATCAGTGTCACTTCTCATGTACATCTTCGTATCTTGGCAGGTATTAGTGAAAAGGACAAACATTATCAGCCCAACAACGGGCACTTGTACACACCGCTACTCCCATGCACCTTGTGTGATTGGGTGCCATTAATGACGACATTCTGTTGTCTGACTGTGAAGAAATCTTTCAGTCACTTGAGGACTTTGCCTCCGATGCTGAAAGTGTGTATTTTTGCTAGGAGACGACGGTGTGGGACAGAGTCAAACGCCATTTGATAGTCCATGTATACGATCTCCACACTGTCGCCATCATCCAGGATACTTGTCCAGTTATCCATGACCTCAGGCAGTTATGTGACAACCGGCCTGGCAAGCACCCATGTTGTCCTTTCTGATAAAGTTGCTTTTGCTTTGCAGGTGTTTCATTATCTGATCTTGCACCAGCTTCTCCATGACTTTACATACCATGCATGGAAGACTCACTGGCCTATAGTTGCTTGCTGTCGTTTTACTGCCTTTCTTTTGAACTGGCGTAACCAGTGCACTCTTCCACTCAGCTGGGAGTTGACCTTTATCAAGGGAAAGCCGGAACAGGTGGGTGAAGGTCTCCTCAAGTTTTTTTCTGCTGCCTGTGACAAGACACATGTTGGAATGCCGTCTGGACCTGATGCCTTTCCGGTGTAGAGGCTGGTTAGTTGCTTCTTCACCATTTCAATGGTGATAACGAAGTCTGTAAGTTCATCCATGAAGCTATGCTCTGGTGGGCGGGGGAAGGGGGCCATCATCCTCTATCGTGAAGATGTTTTAAAAGAACTTGTTTAGCTCATGGGCCTTTTCAGAGAGTGACATCTTTTAAACAATTTGTCACACAAGAGTGTTTACCACCTACAGTTTCATCCAGTAAATATCATTCTTTGAGGGTCTACTACCAAGTATTAGTTTGGGTGGAACATAACCATATTCCTTCTAAATGAGAGTGGGAAAGCAATGACATGACTGCCTTAAAATGAATGATATAAAGGTTGCACCGCAGGGTGTGATTAATGTCATACCTTGCAATTCCACAAACCATTGTCATTAGAAGAAATGTAGCTGTCAGTTGTGCAATTTGGTATGTACATCAGCATGTGGCTCTTGCCAATTAACAAATTGTCACAATCAATACAACAATGATTTGAAAGATGTAAAGGAAGAACCATAGACACTGGAGGTTCCCAAGCAATGGGACCCTAGATTCTTTAGCCACTCAATGAAGGAGGCTTATGGCTTTGCCCCCAGGGAAATGATATTTGAATATTATCTGTTATATATTTATAAATGTACATATATCTGTATGTATCTGTTGTATGAAATATTCTTTTGGTTTAGAATAAATTTTGTTACTGTAATAATCTTTGTGCATAACTCTCTCATGACTACAGGTATGAAGACGCTGCGATTCCATTACCATTCAAATTATGTTTACCAGTATATATGTTATATTTCAATGCTAAATGAAATCACCGTGGATTTATGAGTT
The DNA here is from genome assembly GCA_019095985.1 of Streblospio benedicti. Classification (NCBI taxonomy): domain Eukaryota; kingdom Metazoa; phylum Annelida; class Polychaeta; order Spionida; family Spionidae; genus Streblospio; species Streblospio benedicti. The sequence continues at coordinate 13,387,518 of CM032667.1, read as the reverse complement.
AAGATCAGGTTAAATCCACCTTTATACCCTAAAGCCCAGGTATTACACATTAATGCAGGTTTAAAAGTAAAATATGTAAACTACACGTGGTAAGTGACAGCCATCTTGGATTTGAAGGTCAAGATAATGTCAAATTATTTAAATAATACTGAAAATGGAATCAGTGACCCTGTTAGCTCTGAATTCCATGTATTACACATTGATGTAGCTTAGAAAATAAAAAAACATAATTTTTTACGATATGCCGAGCGGCCATCTTGGAAACCGTCTAAAAAACCTATTTTGGATTGGGTAATTTTGGTAGACTTTTTTTCTGGGATAGAGGGGCATCATATCTATTGAATAAAATCATAAAACAATTTCTTGCATTTTTGCTGACAAAAACCACTTAAAATGACAACTAATACATGATTTTGTATTAGACATTAAATTGGAACTAGCTGGCCCGTCTCCTACGGAGACTAATTTATGTGTCATATTTATTCATTTGAGTGGTAATTTGAGAAATTCATAGCAGAAAATTAACAATAATGCATCCCAACATGAGAACACATTTTATAAATATTTAAAAAAATAAGAACAAAAGTGTACTGTGTTTCCAAATATATATTTTTTTAATAGCAGAAAAAACAGTTTTTAACATGTTGAACAAAATGGCACCTCACCACGACCGTGTTTTGCTTGAGCATGGTAATAGTAGTACAGATTGTAGATGGCAGACTCTAGAAAATAGTTATCTAGCTTTTTCTAATATTAGAAAACTCCAGCAATGATTAACCTTTTGTAAAACAATGTTCATATATTCATTTTCAAATTTACACACTACTAATTTAAGGG
>CM032667.1:13371431-13386581 GCA_019095985.1 Streblospio benedicti | reverse complement strand
TTTCCTTTTTCTTCTACCCCGTTAACCACCCACAAAAGTTGTCGGAAATTTCCCAATTACCCCCGGCTTAAATTAACCCTTCAATCCCCCCTCAGGATATCATCCATATGTTTCTGGAAAATGTCTTGGCTAACGCATAGCCCAAATGGCAATCGTACGAACTTGTATTTCCCCACGGGAGACTGGAACGTACAGAGCTCAGAGCTCTCTTTATCCAACTTGATGGCCCAGAATGCATGTTTGGTATCCAGCTTGCTAAATACGGTCGCTCCGCATAGCCTGTGCATGATCTCATCCAAGGTCATCGCCCTGTAGTGGGTCCTCTTGATGGCCTTGTTAAGGTGTCTTGGATCCAAACATATCCTGAGGTCCCCATTAGCCTTCCGGCTAAACGCTAACTGGTTCACCCAGTCACTCACCGACGCATCATCGCACTTCATGATGACTCCTAGGTCTTCCATTTCGGCTAACTTTTTGCAAATCTCTGCTTTCAGATGTACTGGGTATCTTCGAGGCGCTGCCATGTGGCTCTGTGCGTCGGCCCTCAACTCAACATGATACTCCCCAGGTAAGTTCCCAATACCCTTAAAACATTTGGGATACATCTCAGCCAAATCATTAACACTATGTACTGGGGCTTTAAATTTATTTGCATTAAACCCAAATTTACCACGGCTATGCTCACTCTTAACAATCTTTCTATGTTTCAGATTACGTGACACTCTCGACATATTCTCAAGATTATCAACCTGCAACTGTCGACACTCGACACCAAGATCAGCAGAATCTAAATTCAACACATCACTACAGAGACACTCATCAGAATACCTATCAATTAGTGTGTTACCATATTGGAGTATCGACTTAGTGTCGCTGTGCCTTATCATTAAATCTTATTTGGCATTCTGCGGCCCTAAATCAACATTATTTGACTTTTTGAACTCTTTTGCACTGTTCACAAGTACTACTATCAGGTCTTAGGGCTGGCCTGTACGATGCATATTAAAGGGACATGAACATGAAACACCTCCTCTGACAATTTCACTTAATAATTTTATTTTCTATTTTCTTGACATGTTGCACCTAATAACTTCCAATCTTACAATCATAAACACGCGTTTGATAGAAAATTATAAATAAATTAAAACAGAGAGAATAACGAGTGGATTGACATTGGGAGGTTCCGTACTAATAACAGGACTGTAGCCTTTATCACTCATGCGCCGTAAGGGCTTGTCGGAAATAGTTATCAAGGCTGGATGTTATGGAATTCCCTCTTTGTTTACAAAACATTGGGGTGGGTACATTTCGGGTACATTTCAATAAACCCGGGATAGGAAACTGATTAATTATGAAGAAATGAAAAGCTGCATATAGATAAAATGTATATATTCAAATGGCTCAGCAAGTACTATTTATGTGGCATAAAAGTTTATATGACATGAAATTTGTTCATGTCTCTTTTAAAGCGAATACCTTGCAAGATTTAAGAACAAGCTGCCTATACCAAAAGTTGTGAAATTTTGTCTAGTTTAAGGCGCTGCCTGATGCCAGCGCGGGAAGTGCAGGGAAAATTGAGAAAAATTGTGGTTTCCATGGTAACATCAGCATAAATTAGACCAAAACTACACAATATAAAAACCATTACAATATCTTTGGTATGTTAGACAGAGATAAGTGAGATATCTCAAATAAAAGGTATTGGAATATACATTCAGGGTATTACAATGAATATGCAAATTACCTCATTTGCATATGCCTAATTTGCATAAACATAGCATTTTTTAGGTTTTTCTCGCAAATGCAATGTTTAAAGTTTTTTGGTGAAGTTATTATTCATGCAATCATATTGATATTATTCACCATCATTAACGATACAATCAAGCACTCTCACTAAACATTTGGGAAGGATCGGATTAAAATTGAAGATTTGCCAGACTAATATTTCTGACCATTCCAATTTAATGTATAATACAAAATCATGTATTAGTTGTCATTTTAAGTGGTTTTTGTCAGCAAAAATGCAAGAAATTGTTTTATGATTTTATTCAATAGATATGATGCCCCTCTATCCCAGAAAAAAAGTCTACCAAAATTACCCAATCCAAAATAGGTTTTTTAGACGGTTTTCAAGAAGATGGCCGCTCGGCATATCTTAAAAATTTATGTTTTTTTATTTTCTAAGCTACATCAATGTGTAATACATGGAATTCAGGGCTAACAGGGTCACTGATTCCATTTCCAGTATTATTTAAATAATTTGACATTATCTTGATCTTCAAATCCAAGATGGCTGTCACTTACCACGTGTAGTTTACATATTTTACTTTTAAACCTGCATTAATGTGTAATACCTGGGCTTTAGGGTATAAAGGTGTCACTGATTCCATTTTCAGCATCATTTTAATCATTTGACCTTATCTTGACCTTCAAATCAAAAGTTGCTACTACTTTATAGTGAACATTTTACGTATTTTATTTCTAAGCAATGTTGCTGTGTAATACATGTATTTTTAGCTATTCAGGGTTACGGATTGCAACTGCACTGTATTATTTTACTGATTTAACCTGATCTTAACTCATAAATCCAAAACCATTTCATTTTAGCATTGAAATATAACATATATACTGGTAAACATAATTTGAATGGTAATGGAATCGCAGCGTCTTCATACCTGTAGTCATGAGAGAGTTATGCACAAAGATTATTACAGTAACAAAATTTATTCTAAACCAAAGAATATTTCATACAACAGATACATACAGATATATGTACATTTATAAATATATAACAGATGATATTCAAATATCATTTCCCTGGGGCAAAGCCATAAGTCTCCTTCATTGAGTGGCTAAAGAATCTAGGGTCCCATTGCTTGGGAACCTCCAGTGTCTATGGTTCTTCCTTTACATCTTTCAAATCATTGTGGTATTGATTGTGACAATTTGTTAATTGGCAAGAGCCACATGCTGATGTACATACCAAATTGCACAACTGACAGCTACATTTCTTCTAATGACAATGGTTCGTGGAATTGCAAGGTATGACATTAATCACACCCTGCGGTGCAACCTTTATATCATTCATTTTAAGGCAGTCATGTCATTGCTTTCCCACTCTCATTTAGAAGGAATAAGGTTATGTTCCACCCAAACTAATACTTGGTAGTAGACCCTCAAAGAATGATATTTACTGGATGAAACTGTAGGTGGTAAACACTCTTGTGTGACAAATTGTTTAAAAGATGTCACTCTCTGAAAAGGCCCATGAGCTAAACAAGTTCTTTTAAAACATCTTCACGATAGAGGATGATGGCCCCCTTCCCCCGCCCACCAGAGCATAGCTTCATGGATGAACTTACAGACTTCGTTATCACCATTGAAATGGTGAAGAAGCAACTAACCAGCCTCTACACCGGAAAGGCATCAGGTCCAGACGGCATTCCAACATGTGTCTTGTCACAGGCAGGAGAAAAACTTGAGGAGACCTTCACCCACCTGTTACGGCTTTCCCTTGATAAAGGTCAACTCGCAGCTGAGTGGAAGAGTGCACTGGTTACGCCAGTTCAAAGGAAAGGCAGTAAAACGACAGCAAGCAACTATAGGCCAGTGAGTCTTCCATGCATGGTATGTAAAGTCATGGAGAAGCTGGTGCAAGATCAGGTAATGAAACACCTGCAAAGCAACTTTTATCAGAAAGGACAACATGGGTGCTTGCCAGGCCGGTTGTCACATAACTGCCTGAGGTCATGGATAACTGGACAAGTATCCTGGATGATGGCGACAGTGTGGAGATCGTATACATGGACTATCAAATGGCGTTTGACTCTGTCCCACACCGTCATCTCCTAGCAAAAATACACACTTTCAGCATCGGAGGCAAAGTCCTCAAGTGACTGAAAGATTTCTCAGACAACAGAATGTCGTCATTAATGGCACCCAATCACACAAGGTGCATGGGAGTAGCGTGTGTACAAAGTGCCCGTTGTTGGGCTGATAATGTTTGTCCTTTTTTTAATACCTGCCAAGATACAAAGATGTACATGTACGAGAAGTGACACTGATGAGAGCCATTAGGATCTGCAAGTCTCAATGAAAGCAGACAAGGATCTTGTGGTGGTGATGGACAACAGACTAGCATTCAAAGACCATAGTGCAGGCAACATCAAAGGCAGATTGCATCGTTGGAATCATCCACCAAGTCTTTAACTATCTGATGAAGAAAAACTTTGTCCAGGCTGTACAAGAGAGTCTGGTGAGACCCATCCTGGTATATGGACCCCTGAGTCTGGCAAACCCACCTGAAAATATTATTGCAGTGATATCAAGGGTGTACAGCGCAGAGCCACAAACCTTCTATCCCATCTGTACAACAAAACCCAACCCTGAAAGACCAAAGATTCTGAAGTAGAGCATCAACACAAGAGGGACTTTGATCCATCCAGAAATAATATCATCCAGTAAATATCATTCTTTGAGGGCCTACTACCAAGTATTAGTTTGCATGGAAATAACCATGATCCTTCGAAATGGGAGTGGGGAAAAGCAATGACATGACTGCCTTAAAATGAATGATATAAAGGTTTTCCGCAGTGTGTGATTAATGTCATACCCTGCAATTCCACAACCCATTGTCATTAGAAGAAATGTAGCTGTCAGGTGTACAATCTGGCATGTATATCAGCATGTGGCTCTTGCCAATTAACAAACTGTCACAATCAATACAACAATGATTTGGAAGATGGTAAGGAAGAACCATAGACACTGGAGGTTTCCAAGCATTGGGACCCTAGACTTTTTAGGCACTCAATGAAGGAGGCTTATGGCTTTGCCCGAGGGAAATGATATTTGAATATTATCTGTTATATATTTATAAATGTACATGTATCTGTATGTATCTGTTGTATGAAATATTCTTTGGTTTAGAATAAATTTTGTTACTGTAATAATCTTAATAATAAGTGACAGCCATCTTAGATTTGAAGGTCAAGATAAGGTCAAATTATTAAAATAATACTGGAAATGGAATCAGTGACTCTGTTAGCCCCGAATTCCATGTATTACACATTAATGTAGCTTAGAAAATAAAAAACATAATTTTTTACGATATGCCCAGCGGCCATCTTGAAAACCGAAAAAAATCCTATTTGGATTGGGTAATTTTGGTAGACATTTTTCCTGGGATAGAGGGACATCATATCTATTGAATAAAATCATAAAACAATTTCTTGCAATATTGCTGACAAAAAACCACTTAAAATGACTACTAATACATGATTTTGTATTACACATTAAATTGGAGTGGTCAGAAATATTAGTCTGGCAAATCTTCAGTTTTAATCCGATCCTTCCCAAATGTTTAGTGGGAGTGCTTGATTGTATCGTTAATGATGATGAATAATATCAATATGATTGCATGAATAATAACTTCACCAAAAAACTTTAAAAATTGCATTTGTATCAAAAACATAAAAAATGCTATGTTTATGCAAATTAGGCATATGCAAATGAGGTAATTTGCATATTCATTGCAATACCCTGAAAGCAGATTCAAATACCTTTTATATGAGATATCACACTTATCTCTATCTAACATACTAAAGATTTTGTAATGGTTTTTATATTGTGTAGTTTTGGTCTAATTTGCGCTGACGTTACCATGGAAACCACAATTTTTCTCAATTTTTCCTGCACTTCCTGCGCTGGCATCAGGCAGCGCCTTAAACTAGATAAAATTCCGCAACTTTTGGTATATCGCAGTGCTTGTTCAAATCTGGTGCAAGGTTCAAAAATTTTGAGGGGTCATATGTGCAGCCCTATCTGCCAGGATTAGTGTCATGGCGGTCTACTTTGGTATTGAACAATATTTTGTCGTCTGCTGCGACCCATTTACTGTAATTGCTAATGAGGTTTGTTTCTGGGACAATAATGAGTTGTAATTTTATACTGTCTAGACATCCAAAAATAACCGGGCCAGTAGTCTCACATACATAAAAGTCAGACAGTATCCATTTGGAATTCCTAAATCTGCACTGCGCAGTGAATTTACCCAGAAAACTAACGCTACTGCCGTTCACGGCTTTGAGTATGTCTACACTAGGTTTTAACAATTTCACAATTTCGTTATCGCTATGGCTAGGGAATAGGCGTCTCATTACACGCATGGGAAGCAAATTACAGTTAGCACCTGTATCACATTTCATACTACAGTCAAATATTTCAGATGATTGCGACTTCCGCAATTTTACCGTGCATATTAGCGGAGACATTTGTCTCCTATTGTTTTTTACACAGTCAATATTGTTCAAGCGTACTTTACTGCATCTCTTAATGATGTCCTGGTCCACGTAGGCGTCATCACCGTCGTCTGCGCGGTCGGTGTCGTCCTGATCGGGGTGACCTCGTCCCCCCTCGGCCACGGTCTCGTGCACGTCACGCCGACGCTGGTACTGACGACCGCTGGCCGACCCTGCTGGTCTTTCTTTGTTGCTGGTTGCTGCTGTTCTTTCTCTCTTGTTGGTTGCTGTGGAGTTTTGCTGAGGCGTCCTGCACGCCGCAGAGTTGGCAAAGTGTCCAATAGTGCCACACGCTCGGCACTTCTGCTTGTAGGCTGGGCACGCTCCCCTCTCATGGGTCCTGCTGCATCTGCTACACGCTGTCGATGGCATACGCCGGGTAAAGTTTATGTTTTTCTATGCCCCGAACTTGTTGGAACTACGCAACGTAGCTTCATACTGCAATGCTGTATCTATGGCCTTCGCTGATACAAGTTCGTTTCCAAAATCAATTAATTTCCTTCTCAAATTTTCCCATTTTAAACCTTTTATCAAATGATATACTATGTTCTCGTCTATGGACTCCTCTTTGTAATCACAGTCTCACTGACGAGCTCGCCTCTAGCCACGAATTCGGCTACGGACTCATTTGTTTGCTGTTCTACACTCGATAGGGCCAACCTTGCTACCCACTTATTGACAGTGCCACTCATATGGTTTTTTCAACAGGCGAGTACTTTTCTCTGGGTCACGTTTTGTGGCATCATCCAGATCCCAAGTTTTAAAATATCTCTTGACCCTTCTTCCCCGAGCTTAGAAAAATATAATGCCACTGTATCTCTTTCTGAGTTTGGTTAATGACAAACGAGCTTTGTAGACAATCTCGCCATGCGAAACTCTTTCTGCAGGTTATTACCCTCCCAATTCAGCATGGGCATCTGCACATGGTTGGTCCTCGTGACCGTATTTGGCAGTTTCTCTACTGCTAATTTGAAAGTATCAACCATTTCCTTAACGGCTTTCTCATCCATATTGCTAGTTTTTTGTTCTTACGGCGTCTTGTTCTGGTGATCATACACTAATGTGTATACACTTATACACTTATACACTATACTTAGACTCCACTGGTCTATACGGTTACTCGCTGTACCGTCGCTGGCAGTCCCTGTGTTAAGCACTATGCCCAGCTCACTGTGTATATCACCGCACTCAGCCTACCTTTATTCTATCACATATACATAAGTGCACCCTTACTTTACATACTAACAATTAAAATCAATGTGCATATGTTTAAAATCTAATAAAGTAAGCTAAAATCGTTCATTGTTGGTCATTCATACTACACAACACACATTTATTAATATTGACAATAATTTTGATAACACTTTAGAAAAGTCTGGTTTTTTAGAATAGTATGTTTCTATTCCCAAACGTTTCCCACAATTTCGACATCGGTATCAGTTAGCAAAGGGCATTCGAGTAAAAGTTCACAAACGCAGAATCTAAATTGCCAAATTCGTACTCACAGTTTATTGGAGGTCCTGAGTTCTTTCAAACGCTGCCACCATGTTATGTTGCGTATCCGTAGTGAAAGAAGTCCAACTAACATATATACAATTGTGCGTAGTTTATTGTGTGATCATGATATGTAGTAATTACATAGTCCATAGGTGCAAGTGCAGAATACCGCGACAGTCAATAATGCATGGCTTATATTGGTAGCAGAACAATAGACAGAACCGGTGACAACTAGTTCTATGTTGTACACTAATCAGACCTTGGTTCTTACAATACATGATTGAGACTACCGACGTGTATTTGCGAGTCTTATTACAATAGTACATTATTATACTCTGCGAATATCATGCTATTGAAATGGTGTCTTGATGTAGCCATCATAACAATATGTTCTCAACGCATATACTGACAAAGCGTTCCCCCAACCCATTATACCTGATGTGATCGTAGAACAGTCGCATATGTAAGGACAAGTTCGTTTGGCTCAGCAAATTGTCGCACCATGCATTTTACTACGTTCCATGTCGCCTCAATACGCCAAAATTGAGAATTTGATACAATGCGCGTGGCTTCATTGGAAGGGTTTGTCTACGATCACGTATGTATAAAGCGGGTTTCAATGGGTAAACTGTTATGCCTTAAACCTTCTTTACACTATAGCGAATTTCACCTACGTAGCTCTACGTGCAACGGCGAACAGGCAAATTCGTCAGGAAATTTCGAACATGTTCAAAATTCGTTGACGAATTTACTGGTTGGTTTAGGTTCGTTAAAAATAGTTATGCTGCGTCTAGGGATCGCAGAACATTCGCACATACAAGTAACACTTCGTTTGCCTCAGCAACTTGTCGTACCGTGCATTTTTACTACGTTCATTGCCTCCACAATACGCCCAAGTTGACAACGTGACATAACTGCGCCTGGATGCGTTGCACGGGTTCGCCCATGATCGCTCTAGTGTAAAGCGGGTTTCAAACCTGCTTTACACATCAGCGAATTCCGCCTACGTATCTCTACGTGCTCTGGCGAATTGGCAAATTCGTCAGGAAAGTTTGAACATGTTCAAAATTTTTTTGAACGAATATTCATATTGGTTAAAATTTAGCTTCAAATAGTTATACTGTGTCTAGGGATCGCAGAACATTCGCACATACCAGTAACACTTCGTTTGCCTAAGCAACTTGACCTATCGTGCATTTTTACCACGTTCAATGCCGCCACAATATGCCCAAGTTGACGACATGACATAATACGTGCAGATGCGTTGCACGAGTTCGCCCATGATCGCTCAAGTGTAAAGCGGGTGGAAGTTTTACAGGCTTGTAATCTTTAACTCACAAGGGAAGGGGGGTTATGTTAAATGCCACCCCAACGACCCCACTCCCTGCTGGTGGAGTAGTCCCTGTTTAATAGACTATAAACATAAGATGGCAGTTTTTAAAATAAAAACACCGGTACTTCTTTCCCTCTCCCATACACGTTGTATGTAAATATCCTAAGTTTAAATGGAAGTTGTCTCATCAGTCCAAATTTTATCTTGTATTGAATGGACTGCCTTTTTGACTGAATGATTTATGTACGGGTGATCGTTGGCTGCCCCTCACCCAACCCTACCCCCTACAAATGTTTATGGTGCATTAACATTTTATGAGACAGATTTGATTGAAACTCACTAAATCTTGGCATATAATATAACAATGTATGAGACAACTTGGCTTCATAATGCAAATACTCCACATCGAGGGCTCTAGGATATTTCTTTTAAAATACAATCAAAATCAAAATGAATAGTAAATATTGAAATAGAGTTGCACAACATAAATACATAGGGGTGAAAAATCTTTTATTATCATTCTAACAGATACAATTTTGGTAAAGTTGATTGCCAATTCTACAAAGTAGTTGGACCACCGTGAGCAATGTTTTATACCTGTAAGTAAAACAATAGTCCAGTAAGTTTGCGATGTATAGGACAACAAATAAACTGCAACTTACTATAGAGTGAGGGCTCTAGAAGTTTTTAAAAAGTTCCAGATCTATTTAAAGAACATTACGAGGGCTACCAAGTACTCGTAATACAGAGTTGTCCGTATTAATACAAATTTCAGACCCAAAAATCTGAATACTATTTGTACTCAAAATACAACATTATCCCTTCTCATATATATTTTGTTGGGTTTTGAATAGAAATATCCATTCACCATACTGTGCAACCTCCTGTGGGTTGATATTAGAAAGATGATGAACAAGTTTGGCAGCCACATCTCCCCGAGTGAGCAAACAATGAGGGGGATGAGGCTCACAATATCTTCAATAAAACTTTCTAGCATTAACCAGCAAGTTTGTTTTCTCTATTTACCACTGGGTCATTTTTCACCAACAATTTTTTTTTTAACATAATGATCTTATATGAATACTAAAACGGAGCAAAAAGATAGTAATATGATTATGTTGTGGGTATACCAGTTATTCCTTGGAGTGTGTGAACAGTAGCCAAGGAAGGGGTGGCTGTAAGAACAATGGTACAGTGATGAGAGTGAGGGTGTTAGCACATAGCGGCTGCTGGGAGAGGCCATTGCTCGCTCCTTTACTGAGACAGATTTTAATATTCACATTTCAACAAAATCCTGACAGTGCCCCTTCACGGGCCTTTCTCAACATATGACAAAAAAAGATGGATTAGTCTGGTGCCGATTCACAGGTCAAGTTTTGTTGAAATGTGAGTAGTAGTGTTGCAAAAATATAAACTTATCTGGGTACTAATAATAATAGTCTACATAAAGGGTGTAAGCTAGTAGTGATGATAATAGATCTAAAACCAGATAAATGGGGCTTACTCCACAAATCTAGTGAGAAATGTAAATTAGTTATCAATACAGGTTCTTTGGTATGTCTCCTCCTACGGAAATTACGGTTTCCTCAGACAACCTCCTAGATGAAGCGCCACAGCGCCTTAGTATCAGCATTATAATACAGCGATTTCTTTCTTTCCCCACATGGTAGAATCCAGAAAGTTCTGTAGCAATCGCTCTTATAGCATTTAAAATGCATTTTTATGTAAGATTTTCATTCCCATAATCCAAGACCTTATTCAGGTCGCATCTTTCTTGTTGAGACCAACCGGTCTTCAAACATTGAAGTCCTCAAACATGCAGCAATTATAATCGTGTATTAAGTATAATGCCTGAGGGATAAGAAATTCCTGGTAAGAATATCATGCACACATCCGACTGTTCCCTTATTAACACTTGAGCAACTTTCCAGAACTAACAATGCCATTGAAGCACTATATTATGGTGAGGAAGACTACTTATATTGTAAGTGATTCGATTGATACCTGGCAGCTTTTATTAAAAGTCTTTAGTTAACAAGTCAGATATATGATGGCAATCGGGAGGATATGGCGACATTATTTTATTGACAGGAGTATTTTATCATATAACCACATTTGCACTTTAAGGACTAGACTCATCCTATGAAAAAACATATAATTTAATGTAGATGTGAAAAAGCTCACTTTTTTCCTTCACCATGCATGTCTCCTTACAAGCCTTTGCTGCGTCCCCGGGTTGTTGGAGCGTTTCCATTGCTGCCGCTGTAGGCGAACCTCTCACACTTGCCTGAAGTGGTGTTGTAGGCCCAGCGGTTCAAACTATCATCACCAACCTCGATTGGCAGGAAACAGGGGTCTGCGATGGTATATTCAAAACGTTTCAATGGTTTAAAAACGTAAATGTTACTGCGTCGATAGGTATAGCGGTAATGCGTAGGGCACATTACGCCGCAATGGCAGTCAACTACAAGTCTTCGACCAAAATCTTATGGAAATCGTAAAGATCCGTGAGTGGTAAAAGCGACAAAAGGCAACGTTTTTTAAGGCCGTGGGGTAGTCGCAGAAGAAGTTTGCGACCACTGGCAGTGGTGGTCTGACCGTAAAGCAAGGGGCACATTTGACCTTACGTGCATGTTCGCCACGAGGCGGTTTGAGGTCTGCGATGTCTACAGCGTTTTTCGCATGCAGTGACAACAGTACAGCTGTGAGCACATACGCACGGACTCCGTGCGTAATGAGTGTGTCGCCACTGGGGATTATTTCATTTAGGTGGCCGTGATATCAGCATTCGTCGAACCCGTGTTATACTCCCGTATAACTTACGTTCTATGCACGGTCTGATTACTAAAGCACGGTGTTCGCACGTTCATGGTACAGGGAGCGCACCGCATGCCAAACTTCATCTGCGGCCACCAGACGGCCTTGAAAAAACCTACGTCTGCCGCACTGCTCACGGATCCTTACGATTAGCGCTTTTGGCAGTAGACTGACTGTAGACTGACCTTGGGGTGTAATGTGCCCTATGCATTAGGATGTTATCGCTTTCATATCTAGTCATTAAATATAGCATCAATTGAACTGCTCAGCTCTGGTTCATCATTATCTTCTATGAATTGGACAGGATCCTCTAACAGCACACCCACAAGCTCTTGTGACATCATCAGATATATGGTTACGTAGTACAACACTGTGGATTTGCGGTTCGGAGAATATTGGTGGAATCACCTTCCTCTTCCTCACATTGTATTATATTTGTTTGTTATTTTATTGTGTTGCCAATGAGAATACTGATGGTTAAAATAGAGTAAAAGCAAAAGACTGCCAAAACGGTTTTCTTCTAGATGGCACGCTAAAAGTGTTACCCTTTCTCACAAATTTACTCACCTTCTTTACATTCACAAAGTATGCAACCATGTTCATCTACTTTTCTTCCATTTTCGCAGTAAAGATAGCAGATAAGCCCATGATAGTACTCAGAACAATGACCTACAAGACAAAATGGTATTGTTCAAACATAGTATAATTATGTGTCGGTGGCACAGTAACATGATAAGATGGTGTTGTCATAAGAAATGTGACTTTAAAAATCGTCATACTCTTATGCTCTTTCATATGCTCTTTTCAAATACACAACTTCATCTTATTGATACATTTTCACACGCAAATGTAATAAAAGCATAAACTTGGAGGGCATTTGGTGTAATTATATCATGTTAAAACGTTAGGGACATGGGGAATTCTTTACGTACTAAGGTAAGCATACTTTCACAAAAGCAAGGTACAATAATTTCAATGTCAGATTATACTTGTGCTAGTACCACGTACATTTATATAAGTGTGTAATTCATATTTTCAGTTTGAAGCAATAACTTACGATAATAGCAATCGACTGGTTCTTCTCCCGGACCCGTCCTCGTTTTTCGCAGTTCCTCACCAGTGAAACGATCCACGCACCAGCAGTAACCAGTACTGGCGTGGCACTACAGTAACACTAACATATATGCCTAGGACTACTTACATATTTAATATAGTAGTATAGGAACCATGGATCAGAACTCAATTTATTACAGGCGATATTCTAAACACTAATTGTTGAATAAATCCATATATCCATATATCCACACCCGCAGTATACCTCTGCTAATATTTTACAGTAATGTCAGAAAGCCTTTTTCACGCTAACGTAACCCAAGCTGACAGCATGACTGTGACATCAGGAAGTAGGTCAGTAATGAGGAGTATGATTTATGGATTTACATAACAATTGATATAAAGAATATTATCAACACCCAACTCTCAAACCTCGGGGTGCTCGATGCCCCGTTATTGCTATGTACTTGCCCCGGGGTACTTGCACAACTTACGTTTTTTGAAATTAAAGTTTCAGTAAATATTTTTGCATTGTTTCTTTTATAACATTAACGTTCTATAATGCTGTGGTAAATTATTTAGTTACTAGTATTCTATACTGTCAATATAAGATTTTTTATTGCCATAGAGCCAAGATGCTAAAATTGACACACTGAGCCTCAGTAGGCATGAGATCATTATGCATGATTTATTATTGTAAAAATGTACATGCAACAAACATAAAAGACCACTTGTATAGATTGTTCTGTTAACAGAATGCTACTCACGTCCTTTTCAATTTCATGGATATTAGATTTTTACTTCATTGCATTCTTAATAGACTTCAACATGAGCTACCTGCTGTCTTTGGTAGAGTCCATTTTTGTCACACTGAGGTATGTATTTCCCTGGCATCGGTTCCCCCGCATTTTCCACAGCCTCCTCACAGGATAAATACTTGCCTTGTTGCACCAATTGACACCTGACAACTCCAATAACGAAAACAACTTTCATAAATAAGTTCATCTTTAACCTTCTTTGCCTTGCCACTGCAAAATCTGAATGCCTCCCTAATGATTCCTTCACTATATATAAGATCTACTGGTTACTCATTTGCTGTGATTTATCTGTTTTGAAAACGTGATACTTGTGTGCCTGGTGTGTGAGACTTTAAAATCACATAACCAGATTATAAATGGCATGTGCTGTATTTTCTTGAATAGCCGCCAAGCCTTGATATTCCGCCAGTATTTGATCAACCATTGGCTTTAATGCTTATTTTTTAGTTTTATGGGACTATCAGTTTAGCCAATATTCAACTAAGTATACCTGCCATCAAAACCCTGGATCTTTCGATCAATAAAGAAGCAGCATTGACCAGCACACACGTGAGACGGCAACTGTGTCTAAAGAAATCTCAAAGGACCATTGCCGCGGACGAGCAGGAAAACTGTGTATTGATTTTGCTTTTGACGTCCGGCGAATATTTCGTGCTAAAAAGATGGTTCTTAACCCAAAAGTAGCTATTGCAACACTGAATATGTGCAGTGTAAAAGAAATTACCATAGACTGACGATGTATTAGAAACAACAACACGCAAAATTTCGCCGCCAGTATTTTCTTTGATTAGCTACAGTCTCATAACACTACCAGGCTAAAATATGCACCAGGTGAATTAGGCGTTTAAGACTAATAAGCAACTGGCGTTTGTTTAAGAAAATACGGCATTACAAAATGATAATATGCTGCTGTGAATTTATGAGTGTTAAATGTCGCTATTTTTAGATGAGGCATAAAGATGGCTAATAATATATGGGAGTTTTATGTCATTTGATTATAGGTAAGACGTAAAGATGGCTGATTATTGACACATATGGATACTATGAGAAATATATGTACAATTGATGGATAATTGAGTTTATATTTCTTTATAGATTTTCACACAATACTCAAAGCTTGGTGACTGCATGTTACATATTGCGTCATTTAATTTTACAAGTCATGTATGTTCAATATGATTATTTTTCTGCTTAACTCATACTAAAAATAAGATGATATGTATAGAAAAGATTCAAAGGTTTAATCAGTAGAATAAATCTTTATTTCCTCATAATACAGTCTCGCATATAGTCTGCTGTAGGTGTAGTGGACCGATATTGGTAGATTCTGAAAGTG
>CM032667.1:13306890-13371331 GCA_019095985.1 Streblospio benedicti | reverse complement strand
TTTATAGATAGTAAAAAATAACTAGACTTTTCATCTCTTTAAGGATGAACAGATACGTTTTTGTTAAAGACTTTACTGTTATTCAGAAATTTGAATAAATAACATCAAATACAGTAAGTACTAAGTACAAGTTTACATTGTATTGGGAAAGCAGTTTTACACATTGAATGCACTAGAATCAGTTCGTTACTATTCCAGCAGCCCCCACATCGAGCACCCCTGTGGAGAGGTCCTCCCCGCTGGTCTCCCCCACCTCCTCCGCCACCTCCAGCCCAGTCCTGCCCACCAAGATGCCCACAGTCAGGTCCTCAGGCCACCTCTACAGGTGTAGCTTGTATTTATCTCACATTGGCCTGCATTTCGATTGGTTATTTGGCAGATAGACTGCCTGATAATTGGAGGTTTATGTCACATTTCATTGATCGAGCTGATACAGCTTAGGGGCACCGTTAGCAGAATTCAAGTCCTTGTAATAATTAACATAGTTTTGTACATTTAGCCATGAAATAATGTGCTTTTTGTATTTATATAGCTGTCTAAACACAATGTCAGATAAAATGTATAAGCATATATATATATATATATATATATATATATATATATATATATATATATGATTAAAGAATTGTAGCTATTTTTATTCTGCTCACACTCATGATCATATGTCTAAGATTAAAATCAAGGGTGAGCCATACTTAAATTTTTGTTGTTACATCATTGTACATTATCTGTAATATTACATTTGCAGTAATGTTTTGCATGCTTGCCTGTTTATAACCATAGCGTTTCTTTGCATTACAGACATATAGAAACAGTGCAGTTGACCGACAAAGCTGCTTCTCTCACAGATATTACATCTGCTACAGTTGATCGAGGTGAATACGTTAGAGCTCTTGTTGATAAAGATATGTGGGTAAAAGTGGATCCATGTACGGGATGACATGAAAACTTAAAAGTTTTATTCTCGTTTTATTTATTGCACTTTTGTTAGATGTTTGCATACCGTTGTACAAATTAGTCTATAATTCAGGGCCTGATAATGAAGTCTTGAAGATTGTGCAATATGACATAAAACTGTGAACTCTCCCACTGATTTTTGTTTGTCCTATTTTGCAATTCGAGATCCATTCAATGAAGGATAGTATTGGAAACATTGCTGTAGTACAGTTAGTTCAGCTCTTAGCGAAATTAAATTTGAAGTAAACAAAACCATAATCAATAATCTCACGTAAACCAGCATGTGAAATACAAACTTTGAATTCGTATGACCAGCATGAGCTCCAATATTATCAATAACACTGGCAGGTCAGCATTTGATCGTGCACATCTGGTATCTGATATTTCTGACCGACAATTATGACATACATTGGAACTCATTCTTATAGATGACAGTGAATGGGTCAAATATGTCTATTTTGGAGTAATTATGTTTACCTTAAATGGTTTTTATTGCGTTTACCAAGAAATCCTCTGATGCACACCTGTTGATGACTGTTACATTTCATTTCTAATTATTGTTGTTTGATGACTGTGCTTCTGTAAAATCATACTGCTGTTTGCTGCTTACAAATCGATATTTGGGTTTTGTTGGAGCAACAATATTTAGAGTCAAACTAGTGACAGTTGTTATTGATTTTGAGCATTTAATTGGGTTTGAACTATTAAATGACAACCGCATTGATAGTGAATGCTAATTGTGTTTGAGCAATAATGCAATAATCTAAAGATTTCCACAGGTAGAATGTGCTATGGTTATGGTTATGCCTACTTATTACCTGGAAAATTGCAATTGAAAATTCATGTAGCTATTAATTAGGAATGTAAAGTCGTGAGAGCACAAATAGAATGACGACTATAAACCACCACATTTACATTTACATTAATGCTGTTAGCTATGGATAGTTTTCTGGATGAAATTTGGAACTATAATAGCAAACGTTGCGATTATTTTATGTGATTAGTCTCGATTTTAGAAAACCTTGTGAGCTACTAAGGCTTATGGATATTTTGACAATCAAAATTGGATCTCTAAATGATACATTTAATTAGGACTCATAGGACGTGTTTCGAGTGACAGTGAGGTAATTGTACTATTACATCATTCTGTTGACAATAGTTCAACTATAGTGTGTGTTGTCAAATGTTTATCATACAACCTAGTTTTGATGTGATTGTTATTTTTAGCTGGGAATGATGGTTACAGCCCATCTGTGGATGCAGGCAATAATCAAATGTAAGTTAGATATTTTATTTTGTAAAACCCCATGAGGTTTTCTCTTTCTAAGTAAAGTAAACTTTACAGACTATAAAGGATATGAGAGTGGCAATGATTTTTATTAGAACATGACAATTAGGACTATGAAACCTGCACTATTTTCCTTAAACATTCACAAATTGAAACATGCTGAAAAACATTCAACTTAGTAACATGCTTTTACATGCGCCAAAGTGAACATTGATTCTATAATCGTCCAGATATTTACGTATTCAAGCATGAGCATTTACCAGTACGAGGCGTTGACTGTGGCATGTTTGTTGTAGCGGTGTTGTCCTGCCTCCGGCCGTGTGCGACAGTGACTCGTCTCGCTCCAGCAGCCCGACCTCTGTAGCCAGTGACAACGACGACAGGGCTGGCGGTGGAGACTTACCACCGTACCTCGAGCTCGTGAGTGCAAGTTGCACTTTAATTTATCCCTCTCGTGAGTGCAAGTTGCACGGTTTTTAGTTTATCTAAACAGCAACTGTTTAATCATATATTCAACAAAAAAGGTTTATCAATAAATTACAAAATGTTATAAAACCTAATCATAACCTGGTCAGTCTAGACAATCAATATGTGATGGTTAAATGTGAAGGTTTAAAGGATTTGGTTGTCTTGAATCCCTGTACTGTGCAAACATGAAAGTCTAAATTGGAATAAACTTGTGAAAATGGACAGTTTACAAATATTTTTACACGGCAGTTCTGGAGGTCCCACCATCAAAGACTGATAAAACCTAATCTCTGTCTAACTTGGTTAAATGTTGCTAGATTTTATTCCTATCTAAATCGGAATAAAGTCTGTCTCTTATGGTAATTTTTTACACTGTAAAAATAGCAGATTCAAGAGCTTGTGTCAAATACTCTTAATAGACCATGTCCATGGTACCAAAAGATACATAACATGTGACAATATGAACCTTGGCTCATTTAGAATACATTATGTAAGTGATAGCATACAGTTGATGTACATATAAAGAAACAATATGGATGTACATTACTACATTTGAAACACTTATGCCGAATAACACTAAAAAAAAAGCAACGTATAGTTACTAGTACAAATTTTATCATAATCTCAACAGTCAAGCTATGATTTCAAACTACCCTCACTAATTATGCACCGATCAGTGTCACTTTTATAGAAATCCGTTTTGTTTAAAAGAAGTTATGGGACAAAAGGTGAGTTTGGTTGATTAAAGTACGAGGTGTAGTGACACGCGTTTTGTCGTCTGTCTGTGTGCAGCTGGGCGATGAGGACTCGGAGCGCGTGTACGAGGACCCGGAAATCTACCGCACGGCAAGCGGAGACACGTTCCTGACAGACGAGCCGCTGTACCAGGTCTACCACCAGGGGGCACTGCTCCGTGGCGTCATGGAGGTCGCAGCCACCGGCATGGAGGAGGCCGCACTTGGTACGGGCACTCCAGAAAGAGGCTGATTATAGAGTTGAATAGAAACATTTGTTTTCAGATAGACTCCATAGAGAAATATAAAACATACACATATCCGGGACATGTATACATAGATAAGAAAAACTGTGCATAAAATCATACATTATCACCACATTAAAAAGATATCATAGAGCTTTTCTATTTTTCCATGAAATATGTAACTCTCTTTGAGCATTGTAAAGTAATTGACTTCATTTTGAGAAACTCTGTTGTATGTTGAAGTTTCTTAAAAGATTTTGTTGATGACATTTAAGTGGTAAATTTCAACTCTTGCTGTGCTTAGAAATATGTGCAATATTGGACGTATATTATTTGACATTTTTTCCAAGGTATTTTCATTAATATTTCAGTAATATTTGGCTGTTAAAACATCAGAAACTTATAAGTGATCAACATATTGTCATTTAATGCTGTAATAAAAAAATTGATAACAATGAATAACTAAATAATTCCAACAATGGCATGATTTAATATTATAATGAAAGAATTAAAAATAATGAATAGATAAATATTTCAAACAATGGGACCTTGCATAACATGATTAAAATTAGCAATCTACATTTTTCTTTGAAAAATGTGTTATCGAACTATTCTGTTGTTATAATAGGTATTTTGAATGCCTTTTATATGCCAAAAAAAATTGACAGTGTTCGCTCCAATATGTAAGACAAGTTTGAAAACAAAAACGATCAAACTTTTTAATATGGCGTCGTTAAGTGTAAACATAAACACTTTGAACTCCTCTCAGATGATGACATTTACTCGGACATCCCGAGCATTGAGCCTGAGCGGGTGCAGCCGTCCCTGAGCTCCCCCACAGGCACGCTCCACGCCCCGCTCTACTCACTGGAGACAGCCACACCAGAGAGGCCAATAGCCAGAGGTAAGGCCCTTTCCTTGACATCGACCACCCCACCCACCCCCGGCCCCCCGCTAAGGTGAATCAGCTTATGGTGAATTCTTGGGGCTTAACCAGTTAGTTCAAGTGTGCAACAATTCTTACACCGCCTTCCTCTCGTGTTATAATCCCATGAGATGTAGGCCCACACTACAGTCGTACAGGGGCCTCTCCCAGGACCAGATTGACGGCCTCCACACGGGGAGGACTTCGCACTGGTGCTGGCAGTGACGGCTTCAGACCGTGGCACACACCAAGTTTGTGGCCAAAAGAGATCAGCAAACACATGGCGCTTATACACGAGGGTTTGTTCACCTAATTAGACCGTGAGTCTAACAAGAGAAGGTCCCAAATGTATAAGATTCGAGGGTGTTGGTCCCTACATGTCGCCACAACTTCTAAAGCTAAACTGACCGCTAATCTGTCTTGTTGATTGTGATGTCACGATCAACATGGTAACAGGGACGTAAGGGCATCAGAACGTAACTACGTAGGCAAGTGCGAGCGCAGGACGTACGGGCCATCACGATGTGGGGTCAATTAGAGAGTTAATGGACTTAGCTCAATGGTGACTATGCTACAATTGTCCCACCCCACATCTCTACAATTTGCTCCCAGTGTGTTATGGCTATGTATGCCAGGACTCATTGAATTGGCTCTCATATCCATTGTATCAAAATATGCAAGTCCTTATGGACTCATTGTTGCCAATTTCTCGATTAATCACTGTCTACGTGAGGAACATGTCCCTAAAGTCCTGGTGGTGTTGTTGTCTAGGTGTGGGGAGCCGCGCCGGCGGCACCCTGATGCGGGCAGCGCTGTCCCACGCCGGCCACCGCCGCCTGTGGTCAGAGATGGAGGAGGTCAAGGCCAGTGAGCAGGCCGCGGCCATGAGCGACGAGGACCGCAAACTGCAGGAGGTGGGTGGAAGCCATGTGTGGTGGCCCAGTTTGGATCTATTGTGTTATGCAGATCGCCAATACTCACCTTTGATCCAATTTTTGGAATTATTTTGACCAAGTTTCAGAGCATGAGCATTGCTGGAGCATATTTGTGTGGCTAATTTGACTTTTGTGTGCATCTTGACGAGTATTTTGGTCTCACTTCAAACTGCTTTAAATTATTCAACTTCCTTTCCTTTGACAAAGTGGAGGAGCAGAGTGTATGTCGTGGTCAGTGTCTGTTTGGTTTAGCAGGCCAAGTATTGTGGGTACATGCAATTTATCCCTTACAACCTGCAGCTTGCCTTAATTGCTTTCCAGTAAGAATATTATCAAGTGAGAAACATTTCACCCTTAATAAATCCCCCAAACTGCCATTAATTTGAAAACATTGCCAGAGTGCCACATGTCCATATTTCCAAATCCATCTTTCTTCCCTCTGACTACAGGCATTGTTTGAAATCATCACCTCCGAGGCGTCGTACCTGAAGTCTCTGAACCTACTGATGGGCCACTTTGTGAGCGTTGCTGAGCTGTCGCGTGACAAGCCGCACCTCAGCGTGATCACGCCGCGCGACCACCTCGTCCTCTTCTCCAACGTGCACAAAGTCAGGGACGTCAGTCACAAGTGAGTGGCGCTCTTCATAATGTTATTGTACTTTTATTTATATACAGTAGAACCTCCAATTAAGACTACCTCCTCTATTGAGACCATCAATTCATCAATTTCATCTATTATTTATTCAAACATTTCTAGTGCATTGTCACGCCACAGGCAATATCTTCATATTGCTGAATAGTGGGGGACCCTGCCAATGCAAAATATAACTTAACCGTTCACTTTAATGAAGAGTTTACGAAACTTTGCATGATTGGTGGTTGGTATGAGGGTTCAAAATTAAGCTTGGGAGCCACCTGAATTTCAACCTTTAAACGCAATTTTATCAGTTTTTGACCCTTGATGCCTGATTTGACCCCTTTAAAGGTCAGATTTCAGGTGGCTCCCAAGCTTAATTTTGAACCCTCATACCAACCACTAATCATGCAAAGTTTCGTAAATTCTTCATTAAAGTGAACGGTTGATCGATCTAGGAATGTGCATGCATTAGATGGCATGGGAAATCAGCCTGCATACTTTGGGCTAAATATCTTTAATATTGCAATATTTATAATAAAGTAACAACAAAATAGTTCATAAATACTTCTTAGAACATGTTCTATGAATATGAATACTAAATGTTGCTTTAATGTTCTTTGTTTCTGTTAGATACACAAAAACAGTAATTTTCCGAATTGCGACCTACTTTTTTTACCTAGAAAGAAAGGTCATAGGTCAAATACAATGTGATATATGAAATCTACATTCCCAAGTTCCTATCTAATGTCAATACAAGTTTTGTTCCTAACATTCAATATTAAATGAGATAAATGCAATTTTACCATTTTTTGACCATTTGACCCATGATTTGACCCCTTTAAAGGTCAAAATTCAGGTGGCTCCCCAAGCTTAATTTTGAACCCTCATACCAACCACCAATCATGCAAAGTTTCATAAACTCTTCATTTTAAAGTGAACGATTGACCGATCTAGGAACTCTACTAGAAGTATTGTAGTGAAACTATGATGTGTGTGGGTTTGATTTTAAAAGTAGCCTCATTGGATTTAAGAAACGAATGGTGTATTTACTCGTATCTATGGTTAGTAATTAAAACAGCCAAATATGCAAAGTGTTTGATCCACTTGCTAGAAGCAGCATCATTTTGTCATGAGCGCAAGGTAAAAGATAGAGATAACTTGAGTAAAGTTGGTTCTAATCCATTTATTGACTAACTTCTCTCGTGAAAGTCCTGGTCAAATACCCTAGCTTGCTCCGTAAGGTTGATAGACTTACATCATGGAGTTTTGATTAGAATGTTAAAGTAGAAATGCTGATACAGCTAATACTGATGTGATTATAATGCAGATACCAGGATGTACTACTCTATCACCATTTGTGTGTACATTCTACATTCTGCTGCAGGTTTCTCAAGGAGCTGGAGGTTTTGTGGCGCACGTCCTGTGTCCTTGACCCCGCCGACCTGTGCAGCATCATCACCCGCTTCACCACACCCAGCGGCGGCAGCGGGGGAGACTTTGATGTGTACATCAAGTACCTCAGTAACAAGGTGTACCAGGACCGCAAGCTGGCAACACTGCTGTGAGTACTGCCATGATCATGTCAAACCGCTTAATATTCTTGGAAACAGGTCACAAAATCCAACCAATCAGATGCCCCACTGCCAAACTAAACATAGTAAGAACGATGTGATATTGATTATTTGCACCGCTGAAAAGCATTACTTCCTCAGTAATCTGTCAGTTTCTCCCATGGCTTGATAAATGAACATGGACTTGTAAAGGCAGTGTGAATGATAAAGCCGTGAAACCGACGATGCAGTACCGCTAGATCTGCATTCAGACATACGTTTTCAAAATAAAATGTACTCGTGTCTGTTAGAAAACGCATGTCAGAATGACTGCCGTACATGTAGCTGACCATCCAAACTCGCAGACCCTTCAATTCATATTTCATTGTTTGTCACGGATTATAAAAGAAAGTCCATGCATACATATGGTAAAATGTTTTTCACTTGCATGGATGATTATTTGGACGAAGATGTATTGCTCCAGCTCTGATGTTTAAAAACTTCCTTGTAGCACTATATGATATTATGGAAAGAATAAGTTGTATTTGTTTGTACATTTTCCTGGATCCACTGAGATTTATGCTGTACATATGATGTTAAATTATTTTTCAACATCAGCCTGAAAACTGTGTTTCATTCAAGTGAAATTTAAAAATAGACTTATAGTAATGCTATTGTTAGAATAGACACTTCAGAAAGTATATAACATTTGTGTATACTAAAAATGTCCAGGTTTAGATTAACCCTCCTGCGTCGTATGCATCCTCTATGAGAACCCTTGCTGCTACACAAAAAGTACATACCATTCATTGTGTGTACTAAAAATGTGCCGCTATGTAAACATTCATGAGCGGGCATCATTGTTTCAGCAAGGAGAACCCCGCAGTTCGAGAGGTTGTGGATCAGATCGAGACGACGGCGCCGGCGCTGCAGGGATTGGGGCTGGCGTCATTCCTGCTGCTGCCGATGCAGCGCATCACGCGGCTGCCACTGCTCGTGGATGCCGTGTGTCACCGCATGGACGCCGGCACGCACCCCCAGCAGTACCCTAAGGTGGCCCGCTGCATGGCCGCACTGCAGAAGGTGGGCGGCTCTCCTAGGAATTATGTCCAAATGCAAAGTCAACATCATAAAAGTTCTCAGCATGTTAAATATGATTAAGCATGATGTATTGATCAATGTTATATGAAGATCTGTAAAGGTTTTCTGATAGTTAGAAAAATCATGATGGCGGCCATTTTGAAAACTTTCCCCAAGGCAAACTTGAGTAAATTTAAAACTTTTTTTTCCTTGAAAATACACATATCATGGATTCCATTTTGATGACAAAACCTTTGCCGACAATTTTTTTCAACCTAATCATTTTATATACTGTACCATTGGTTAGGGGTCATTTTACCATATAAGAATGTTGCACTGGTCAATGGCTGCCTGCAATCAATCTTTCCACGCTCTTCTCAGCTATGGGTTTATTTTATTGTTTATTATATAGTATTACATGTATGACCACTCCAGTGTACTGCACCATTTATCAATGTCACAGTTGCAACGTATAAAGTTACTCCAGTGAACGCAAAAGCAAACTGATCAATTTGTCTATCAAAGAATGTATACTAAATTCGTCCTGGGTTCCATTATTCATGATACAAAGAATATACTTAGTTTCCATGGCGGTGGTCATGTGACCATCTAAGGATTTGCATTCGGCCCCATGAAGTTGGGAAGTCAACAACAAAAGTTTAACAAAAAATGACAGGTACAGGTTCCTATTGGTAACAAATTATATTCTTTGTAACATTTGTGTGCTCCTATCCAGATGTAAGTGCATCTCCAAAGCTTTGTAACATGATGAGTCCTGTGAACTGATCCTGGTGTATGTTTGCAGCTGGTGAAGCAGTGTAACGAGGGCGCGCGTCAGCTGGAGCAGCTCGAACTCGTGGCCTCCATCGACCGCAGCCTCAGCTTCAAACACATGAAGGTCAGTCGGGTCGTGAAACAGAGATGGTCAATACAAGCAGCTTTGCTGTTCACTTCATGTTTTTTTCCAAGCAAGCGCTAGCATATATTACATAAAAGGATTTACATTGTAGTATTTATACTGTAGGATTTGTAATGAGGTACAGTTGTACTGTGTGTTTTTTTTAATCTTGCATGTTTAAAGTACATTACTACGCATTACGTATTGTACCATGTCTGGCATTAGTGTGTCCAACCTTTCCACAGAATGGAACATACACGCATTATTCTATGTCACTCAATTGCAAAGCTCTATTCATGATCTGCATCACATATGTTTGATAAAATACAAACTGTTTCAATATTTACACCAACTAATTCTTAGGATTTATATCATGATATAACATTACAATGCTTTCTTGCAAATCTGTGAACCTTTCATTCATTTATTGAAAATATTATGTACACAGAAAATACCGCTAGTGTCTCAATCAAGAAGTCTTGTGAAAAAAGGCTCCCTAACACGAGTGCTGCCATCTACTGGTGGAAAGCTGCTCAACATGATCATGGGCAAACGAGAATCTCTGTTTCTTTATCTCTTCAATGACTTGCTGCTTATTACAAAGAAAAAGTCGTAAGTGTCAATTGTCGTCTTTTCTAAATACGTACCAAGAATATTTAAGTTTTGTGAAATGGCAATCTGAATTTTTCGTGTTTTGTATGCTTCGTATTACTATTTCTTCTGGATACTAGAAGATTCAGCTCAAACTTCTCTACCATTTCTCCCATAAATACTGTTAAATTAAACTTCTTTCCTATATCTTTCGGGTCTAGAATCTATATATATGTATTTTGTTCATTTTAGAGAGAACTGTTACCATGTGATAGATTCCTGTCCCAGGATTTCAGTACATGCAGATATAATATCTGATGATGAAGTGCCCAGCAGATTTCATGGTGGGTATAAGGATATTGTAAAAATAATTGTTAGATTGCTTATCATTCTGCATTATTATATTTACTTTACCAATCACACACTGTGCTCTTGTTGCCATCCATGAAATATGAATTCTACTACCCTAGGGCCATCAATAGGTTTTCACCTCGAGATCCCTACTTTTCATGAATAGTTGAGAGACTCATGGACAGACTCACTATACACAAATGATCAATGTTATAGCAATGAGATTTGTTGTAGGAACTATTGGGTCTGTGTCTGGGCGTGTGAGCGGTAGCGGGAGTGGAGGTCACTTGATGGTGCTAGCACTGCTAGAGAGCAGCCGGACAAACCGAGCAGAGGAGTACGTCTTCTCATGCACATCCATGTGAGTGTGACGGGCTATGATTGTGTAGTCTTCAGTTGTGACTATCATTTAACATTAGTTTCACAGGCAGACTCAGGTTTTCAGAAAAGTGCTGGGGGTGGGGGTGGGGTGGGGGCTGACTTCAGGGATCTCATAGGTTTTGTATGTGAGATCAATAGCGAACATGCCAAAAACCTTATGAAAATTAGGTATTTTATCGGCAAAGGTGAGCCCCCCCCTCCCCGTTCCGGATCTGCCTATGAGTGTTATAATTACAATGAATAAAGGCTGAGGACAGTATGTCCAAAATCTCATTGCTCAGCAGCATTTTTCTAGCTCCTATCATGAGACATTCTAATTCCTTAGAGCAAATCACATCTGTTAAATGAAGAGAATCTGATGCAATGTGATCTCTGAAATGAATTTAGTGTCCATAATAAAGAACAAATCTTTGTTTTGTGACAGGAGTGAGCGTTTGCGGTGGGTGGAGTCAATAGCACCAGCCAATCAGGAAAGTGAAGACGAAAAGATCTACGAGTCTTGGGGTGAGTTTTTATGGCAGAATGTGACCGCATTAGTCATTGACAAATTTCGATATTTGTATAATAAAGTGCCGTTGTCGTTGATCTTAGAGGTCAAAAGTCTGATTCATAAGAATTTTTTAACCTCTCAATTTATGAACCATTAACAACTTGGATATTTACTGTAGTTGTTCAATGTTGTTGTGGTTTATAATTGCTTGGATTGTATCGCTGAGTTTGGCTAAATTTCCACCCTGACCCAGAATCATTTCAAAATACAGTAAAACATCTACTTATTAACAGATCTCAACAGAGACATGAGAAAAGAGGTCATCAACAAAATCAATTTATAAGTAACATAAGTAAAGAAACCCATTTCTTCCACATATTTTTATCCTCAAAATGAGGTCTTTTACTTTAAAGTGACGTAAACATAGTACATATTTTACAAAATATTTAACAAGCAGCGTGTTTGACAAAAGGCAATTCACATAAAACTTGAGCGTGGCAACTGAGCAATTGCGTGCGTGCAAGTGGGCCTCAATTGGGAGTCCACATTGATGACATATAGTACCATGGGTCTTTAATACCAGGTGTACTTTCAGATTGTCCACAGGTGCAAGCCGTGGAGGAGTATTCAGCTCAGGAGCCTGATGAGCTTAGTCTCGAAGAGTCTGATGTCATCAACGTCTTTCGCAAGATGGCCGATGGTAAGAGTGGTTTTCCTTATCATTTCATGTGATTTTTTCCCCAATTATTATCACATGCCTTAAGTACTTGATGTAGCATGATGCAGCCCGTAAATCTATATCGACACGTTTGCTGACTTCCTGTCTACATTTAAGTCATCTGTATGTCTAATGAAGGCTCTCCCTGAAAGTCTTGTCCCTGATTCTGACCTCAATTTCACCTGAATCCGTGTATTTTATATATTTTTATTGGCCTTTGTTGCTGTTATCTGAGAAATAATTGTATAACACTGTTCACTTAATAAAAGTTTTTTTTTGTGCAAAATGGATGGTTGGAATAAAGACTTACCGGGGTATTTTTATTTTTTAAGTTTTTAAATTTATGGCTGCTGAAAGATGCAAGATTATAAGATGTAAACATATGCAGGCTATTCAATATATACACAATAATTTTGAAGCATCAATTACATGTACATGTTATAATGATGATTCGAGGCTTTTTACAATTCTCTACCCACTGAATTCACCAGGATGAATTAATGTGCTTAATTGCTAATCAAATGTATCATTGTCGTATTTGGATATTTATTTATCACTTGATCTCTCAATTTGTAGGTTGGTATGAAGGAGAGAGAATTCGTGATGGGCAGACGGGCTGGTTTCCTGGAAGTTGCACTGTTGCAATTGATAACGCTCACATCCGAGCTCGGAACCTCAAGCAGAGATATCGTATGCTCACGGAGATACTGGCCAAGAGTGAATGGAAGAATGTGCATTCATAGAGTTGCAAATATTCAGTGCTAAAAATAATCCTCTGTATGTAGTAGTAAAACAGTGAAATACACAGGACTGGAAAAAAGACCTCAGTGTGGGCTACTAAAAACTGTACTCATTTTGGAGCACAAAATATAAATACTAATGCTAATATTTGCTTGGAATTGGCATGGGCTGTGATTCGTGGCATAATGTGCCCATGTATGCTATGATAGTTTTCGCTGTGGTAGGTCATTGCTACAGATAATCAACATTTTAGGCGTTAAGTCTAAAAAAAGGATTTTGTGTATTTCATAAAACATTTCGGATATCAAGGAACAACATCTTGGTTGGATAAATTTTTTGTATCATTGTAGTTGTAAATAATGCTGCATCACTATGATGCACTCAAAATTTATATGGGAAAGGTTTTTGTAGACTCCACTAAGCAACAAAATACTTTCCAAAACAAATTCTAGTAACAACAAAGACACAAGGTTTATGATAGAATGTATATTGATACATGGGTCTTCCTCTCTAAATCTTAGGACCAAGATAATGTCTATTGTGAAAATGGGGTTTTGTGCAGTAGAAGATTTTTTGCAAGTCAAATTTCCAAATGTTATTATAACTTACATCGTTGGAGTTATATAAGAAGGTGCATTTCTAATTGCAGCTTTTAGTATTACTTATGTTCTTTTCACATTATTTTTGTACCGGATAACTATTGGTGTATATGTAAAGGTGATAAAAAAAATGTAACATTAGATTTCGGATAAATCAGATATTTGTTCTTAAAAGTGCCAAAATGTATGTTTGTTCTGCTATTTATTTCCTTTCATGTTTTGAAAACTTTGATGAGATCATTATTTTTGAAGCTTGCTTATTTGCTTCTTGATCGACGCATGGAACAATGTTACGCAAAAATTTTGTAAGATATATGAAATGAATGGGATTTTTTGTTAATGTAGTTTCATTAGATTAAATTGCCCATACAGGATCGGTCATTTAATATTCAGTTAATATACATGCATGCTGGTCATTCGGACATGTTTTCAAACCGACAAATGAACATTTTAGTGATTGGTCAGTTAGAATACGCCTGTCTGAATGATAGCGCACATCTAGACCTTTATGTTCATTCAATGGAAATAAATTCTCTGAATATCTAATGACCAGCCCCTAAATAAGTAGATAGATGTTAATAGTTTATGTTGGCATTTGCCCATTTCATCAAGAAAGTCTAAGTAAATAATTTGCAATCCTTGACTGCATGCACAAAAATTGTTTATTTTATTGTAAGATGTTATTTCCTTAGCAGTTAATTAATGCTGACTTTCTCAAATATTTTTGCTGTTTGTGAGACGAATGCTAAAAGATAATATGAAAGTGTTTTTCTTAGTTTTCTAGATAAGATCCATCATTAGGTAAGCCTTAGAGAGTTCTATAATGAAGTCACATATTTTTTGCATTTGCATGTTGAAAAGTGGTTGATATAATATACGGTTCTAGTTTGTTAAACAATTTTATTCAAGAAATTATGGAATATAAATGATAATACCCTGTAGTTGAAAAGATATAATGATGTGAGAAGACCATTGAGAAGATTATGATGTGAAACTATCTAGAATATCTTTATTTGATTAGTGAAATCATGCATATCAAGATGGTAGATAATGTTGTACATTTTTGGTACACATGATTAAGATTATTTCTGTTATTGAATGGACATCAACTGAAGAAATCAATATATGTAAAAAACAATTTGGTCAGAGAAAAGTGCAATGTGTTTTAGCAATTTCATTTGTTATAAATTATTTATGTTCACATTTTTGGTGCTAAATTGTATAATCCCAAAACTTACTGAATATGTTATTTGCATTCATCTTCAACCAAGGGGAGTGTAAAGAACCCCCCAAAAACTGTTTTTTTTTCATAGTTGAGGAGTTTGAGTATTAGAAAATTACCGAGTATGTAAAATTGTATGTAAAAATTTATATTCAGAAAAGAAAACTGGTTGAAAAATTAAAATAATATAAGTGGTTATTTTTGCCAGAATATATTCTTTAAAAATTCATAAAACATTCCATTTTAAGATTGCTACTTACTCATAATCAAGACTTTTCACAATATTTGGCAACATCATATATTCAGGGGGCCCATTTGTTGTAATCTAAATAAAATCATTGGTGTAAAAATTTTACTTTCTTTAGAAAAAAATACTGTGTAATTTTTGGCTGCATAATTAGATACCGGTATTGTGTGCTGCTAATTTGATTCCAAAATGTGCAGCTCTTAAAACATTGGTGAAATCTGGCTGTGTAGTAGAATATCTGCAACAATTTCAGCTGAATTTATTTGGACCATTTCCATTTACTCAAGTTATGGGTAAAATACTGATATATACACACCGTGTATATATTAGTATAGTGGTGGGTAACTTCTAAACTACTCTACACTATATGTTTTTACCAAAAACAATTGAAAAGAATTGGTGTCCGCACAATAGATATATTGACATGAATAGTGATCTTCATTAACATTATGCATTGACACAAAGTTGTTTCATTTCTCGCATTGAACTTTTCAAATACAAAGCTACATTAATACGTGAACACAAACAATACATGCACACACTTCTAAACATTCAAACGTAAAAGTAAAACCTCGCACAAAACAATAACAATAATAGACAAATTTTCAAACAATCAGCAGAGCAAGACGAACATTATTTGTTGAAAAACTAATTGTTATTTCTTAAAGGTGATTGCCAAAATGCCAAATTGGGATATGTTGAATATGACTTCTTTCTACCTGTGAGACATTTGCATTTCAATCCTTCTGCTTTCAACCTCAAACAAACTCAAAATCATTCCTTCAAGTTGATTTTTTGAGGATTATTTCATGTTGTGCAAGGGCAAAAACAAAAGTGTGTTTGAAAATATTAGATGCAAAATTATTATAAATCCAAGTTTGATGTTCTTTAAAATTACACTAGCT
Organism: Streblospio benedicti; assembly: GCA_019095985.1. Taxonomy (NCBI): domain Eukaryota; kingdom Metazoa; phylum Annelida; class Polychaeta; order Spionida; family Spionidae; genus Streblospio; species Streblospio benedicti. The sequence continues at coordinate 13,355,369 of CM032667.1, read as the reverse complement.
CATCTTAGACATGTGGTGTGATCAAACCTTGTAACTGCAAATCATAATAAGACTGCTTTGGATTCTGATTGGTAGAAGAGCGATTTGCTGAAGATCTGGCTCCAATATGATGTCCCTGTTAAGAAGAATCATTTTATACACAACTCTATTCTATTCACTGCCTTTTTTTCCAAAATCAAAACACCTCAAAACAATAATAATAATATAAAACTAGTTTTCGAGATCCTTACCCCGGTAGTCTCCTTTTCAATAACAACTAATGAAATTAAATTAATGAACTTACATATCAATAACTATGTCAAATTTACATAAATCCCCTCAAGTATTTTACATTATTAAATTTCTATTTTGTATTTTAACACTATATAAATCCATCTTCTTTAAACTAAAACTATATTGTTAAATTCATTACAATTGAACCAACTACACAATAAGGTTTAAAAACAAAACATAGTAAGAGCTCCTTTAAGGTATCCACACAATGTACACTAAATTTGTTCTACAATTTATATATACAACCATATAGTACAGTGCAACGTACAATCTCTTGTCTCTACTCTAACAAATTTTGAAATGTTATGCGCCTGATACCAGGTTGGTAATGGTCTAGTCTGCTATTGAGCATCTTATCTGCACTGCGCGATTCCACCCCCCTCCCTGGTCTGTCTTTCTAACGGTTTCTTGTATGACTGTACTATGTTCATTTTGAATCTTGCATCTTGGTTCACATGTGATTCCCGAATGTGTTTTGCAAAGGCATTATTCATATGTCTATCATTACTGTGGTTCCTTATTGCCTCCAAATGCTGCCTTCCCCTAACGTACCCAGATCTGCCAGACTCCCCTATATATATCACTTCTTTTCCGCTCACTACATGTCAAACACTTCCTTTATAAACAACCCCCTCTCTCTTGCAATCTCCTTTGCCTCCAAATTTGTGAATCATACAATCCTCTCTTCCACAATCCTTATTTTCTTTTAGTCCTGGCAATAAATCTCTAACTTTTATTCCTGCCTTCTCTACCACTTTTATACTAAGTCCCCCTTCCTCTTTCTGCTTACTTATTATTCTTTTGAACCTTTTTACTAATTCACTGTTTGGTGTCGGTGGGCAGAATAAAATTGTATCATACGGTTTATACCACGATGACTTTGTCCTTGCGTTCTTCCTTCTCCTTAGTTCCGACTCATATCCTTTTGGTCTATACAGTGGGCAACTTCCAGTCCTATCACGTTCTACTTGTCTTTCATAGCACTCTACACCCCTCTTTATTACTTCTAATCTTATTTTTTCGGAATACCCACTAATTTTCATTCGTGAACTAAACTCTGAAACATGTAGAAGGATCACCCTGCCTGAATATGAGAGAAATCGTTTCGAGAATAATTTGCTATTGGTCAATAAAAGCTAATTGATGCGGTAAAAGATTATAAGACAACGAAGTGTGATGAGAATGGCAACATAATAAAAGGAAACCTAACAAAGCAGCAAACGCAAGGGCTAAGGGAATGCAAGAAACTAGCAAGACAGAGCAAGCAGGTTTATTATATGACAGATAGGTCGAGATTCAGGTGACTTTATTGCCAAACAAGTCAAAATTAATGTAGCACATTTAAATATATGTGAGCACAAGTTCTATACAGAATACAATATTCAAGTTAAAAGCATTTGGTATATCAAGTGTCTATAGGTAAGTTTATTTTTCAAATGTACAGTTATATAATATAAGTTATCCAACATTTTGTCCATGTCAAGTTAAACCGTCATGAAATATTGATGATGTGAAAGGCAAAGATAAGATATGTTTGCATTGTAAAATGCCCACAAATGGACTGTCCTGATTAGCCCACTGCATTCAATCAATTGAATCACATTGTTTCTTCTGTCAGTAACACACGCCAAGTTACTAGAATAGCCCTAAAAGTTCACTTCATGAGAGGGACATAACCTTCCTTTGTAAACAAATAGAACGTCTTATCACCAGTCCAACACTGAAATATGCCATTCTGAAGAAGATATGCTACATTTTCACCCAGTAAAACTAGGGGTATATCACTTGGTTTTTAACATACAATTGCCACAGAACTGGGGTGTTGTACATTTTGTGCTAGCTGTGAAAGACTGCGCCCTATGGGCAATAAATACATCTGATATATTAAATTCGATTCCCTATGTATATGGGTTTAGATCACTTGTCATATATAGTAACCTTGTATTACTACAGCTTATCATGAATTGTGCACATGCATCGGCAATTATTAATTTGATTGATCTGCCAGCTAATATAAGCTTGATTTAGAATCACCCACCTGAGATGTTTACTGTACATAAGGAAAGCTGGAAATGTACACTATCTCGTTAATAATATTATTTCATGTCAATAGTAGGTCATATTCTACCTGTTTCATTAATGTAAGATACCATTAAAGAAACATTCATATTGGTCTATGAGCTACTATAATCTATCTATATATATAAAAGGAAGAGGCCATTTTTGCGTCACAAAAGGCTTTTTAACCACAACACGTGCACACTTCAAACTAAGTATGTAAAATCAGGACAACTTGGTGGTCGTTATAATATCACATTTCAAACCAAATAAATTGGTTTTGATGATAAAAACAAGAAAAAGATTTTTTATAGAAAGGTTGTCTACAGGGCCATGTTTGTTAAAGGTACGTAATACGTTAAATGTTTGTATATGTCAAACGTACGTTGCACGTCACACGTACAGTCGTACAACGAGGGAGCTGGGGTGGTGATGGTGATGTAGACGCATTTTATCTGCTCCGGACAAGGTTTGAGGAGGGGTGTTGGCAGAAAGGGTGTGTATGTGTGTCCATATGGCGCGGTGGTGGGGGGGGGGGGACATGGATGGTGGCGGAACATTTAATATGTTCCAGATCTCATCAATTTCAACCCGAGCAGCAGCAGAAAGGGGGTGATTGAGATGCACATTTATAATGGTCTGCACGTGTTTACCAGGGGTAGGAGTAGCTGGAGGGAGGGATATTAGAGGGATCAAGCATTGCCACATACATGTATGTGTATGGCTGTCGCATATGACTCTGGGAGGAAGGTGATGGGGGTGTATTTAATCTTTCCCAGACCTGTATAGTGACGGGAGCTGGTGTGAGGGATGTGGGACAGGGGAAAGAATGGGAAGGGAGGAGCATTTAATCTGTTCCAGATCTTATCCGTTTCAACCAGAGCAGCAGCAAGAAGGGTGTGCATTAATTATGGACCTGTTTCGATGGGGATGGGGTAGAGAGGGTTGGGGAGAGAAGAGGGGGTGGGGTGGCGGTGGAAGGAAGGGTAGGGATGAGTGGGATATTTAATCTGCTCCGCACGTGATAACCATGGGTAGCAGTAGCTGGAAAGGGATATTAGAGGGATCCATCATTGCCATATTTAGTACATTTAGTGTGTAAATGGCTGTGACATATGAGGATGGGAGGACGGTGATGGAGGTGTATTTAATCTGTCACAGACCTGTACTCTGACGAGAACTGGTTCGAGTGATGTGGGACAGGAGGAATGATGGGGAAGGAAGAGCATTTAATCTGTTCCGGGTCTCATCTGTTTCAACCCGAGCAACGCCGGGTAAACAGCTAGTCTATATATATAAAGGAAGAGGCGATTTTTTGCGTCACAAAAGGCTTTTTAACCACAAGACGTACACACTCCAAATTATGTATGTACAATAAAGACAACTTGGTGGTCGTTATGATGTTACATTTCAAACCAAATAAATTAGTTTTAATGATAAAAATAAGAAAAATAGAAAGGTTGCATACAGGGCCATGTTTGTTAAAGATACGTAATACGTTAAACGTTTGTATATGTCAAACGTACATTGCACGTCACACGTATAGTCATACAACGAGGGAGCTGGGAAGGGTGGTGATGGTGATGGAGGTGCATTTTATCTGCTCCGGACCTGTTTTGAGGAGGGGTGTTGGCAGAAATGGTGTGTGTGTCCATATGGCAAGTAGGGGGGGGTGGCATGTCTGGTGTCCATATGGGGTGGGGGTATGGCTGGTGGTGAGGCAGGGAGGAGCATTTAATCTGTTCCAGATCTCATCAATTTCAACCCGAGCAACAGCAGAAAGGGGTGATTGAGATGCACATTTAATGGTCTGCACGTGTTTACCAGGGGTAGGAGTAGCTGGAGGGAGGGATATTAGAGGGATCAAGCATTGCCACATACATGTAGTGTGTGTATGGCTGTCACATATGACTGTGGGAGGAAGGTGATGGAGGTGTATTTAATCTTTCCCAGACCTGTATAGTGACGGGAGCTGGTGTGAGGGATGTGGGACAGGGGAAAGAATGGGAAGGGAGGAGCATTTAATATGTTCCAGATCTCATCCGTTTCAACCAGAGCAGCAGCAGGAAGGGGGTGCATTAATTATGGACCTGTTTAGATGGGGATGGGGTAGAGAGGGTTGGGGAGAGAAGGGGGTTGGGGTGGCGGTTGGAAGAAAGGGTAGGGATGAGTGGGACATTTAATCTGATCCGCACCTGTTTACCATGGGTAGCAGTAGCTGGGGGAGGGATATTAGAGGATCAATCATTGCCATATTTAGTGCATTTAGTGTGTAAATGGCTGTGACATATGACGATGGGAGGACGGTGATGGAGGTGTATTTAATCTGTCACAGACCTGTATACTGACGAGAACTGGTTCGAGGGATGTGGGACAGGAGGAAGGATGGGGAAGGAGGAGCATTTAATGTGTTCCGGATCTCATCTGTTTCAACCCGAGCAACGCCGGGTAAACAGCTAGTATATATATAAAGGAAGAGGCGGTTTTTTGCGTCACAAAAGGCTTTTTAACCACAAGACGTACACACTCCACATTATGTATGTACAATCAGGACAACTTGGTGGTCGTTATAATGTCACATTTCAAACCAAATAAGTTAGTTTTAATGATAGGGATGAGCTGAAAAAAACAGGAAAAAAAGAATCTTTAAGAAATGTTCGTCATGCTGCTTAGTACAGCGCCATGTTTTTTTAAACGTACGTAATACGTTAAACGTTTGTGTAAGTCAAACGTACGTTGCACGTCACACGTACTGTTACCTACATTGTGAACGGGTGCAGAAAGGCTGTGTGTGTTCATGTTGGGCTGAAGTGGTGGTTGTTGGGGGGGGGGTATTGTTGGTTGTGAGGAAGTGAGGTGAAGGGGGAGCATTTAGCATTTAATCTGCTCCAGATCTAATCGGTTGCAACACGAGCAGTAGCTGGGGGGAGGGGGTATTAATCGGATCAATCATTGCCATATTCATGTATGTAGTGTGTATGGCTGTCACATATGACGATGGAAGGAAGATGATGGAGGTGTATTTAATCTGTCCCAGACCTGTATACTGACGGGAGCTGTTGTGAGGGATGTGGGACAGAGAGATGTCTGTTCCAGCCCAGATTGGACCTGTTTATATGGGGATGGTAGAGAGGGTTGGGGGAGAGAAGGGGGGGGGGGGAAGGGGGGTAGAGGAGGGTGGAACATTTAATCTGTTCCACACGTGTTTATCAGGGGTAGCAGAGGCTGGTGGGAGGGATATTAAAGGGATCAATAATCAATAATTGCAATATACATATAGTGTGTACATGGCTGTGACTTATGCCGATGGGAGGAAGGTGATGGAGGTGTATTCTATCCGTCACGGGCCTGTATTCTGAAGGGAGCTGGTGTTGGGGAATGGGCACAGAGGGAAGGATGGGGGTGGGGGAGGACTTAATGTGTCCAAATCTCTTCTGTTTCAACCCGAGCAGCGCCGGGTATACAGCTAGTCTATATATATAAAGGAAGAGGCGGTTTTTGCGTCACAAAAGGCTTTTTAACCACAAGACGTACACACTCCACATTATGTATGTACAATCAGGACAACTTGGTGGTCGTTATAATGTCACATTTCAAACCAAATAAGTTAGTTTTAATGATAAAAACAGGAAAAAAAGAATCTTTAAGAAATGTTCGTCATGCTGCTTAGTACAGCGCCATGTTTTTTAAACGTACGTAATACGTTAAACGTTTGTGTAAGTCAAACGTACGTTGCACGTCACACGTACTGTTACCTACATTGTGAACGGGTGCAGAAAGGCTGTGTGTGTTCATGTTGGGCTGAAGTGGTGGTTGTGGGGGGGGGGGGTATTGTTGGTTGTGAGGAAGTGAGGTGAAGGGGGGAGCATTTAGCATTTAATCTGCTCCAGATCTAATTGGTTGCAACACGAGCAGTAGCTGGGGGAGGGGGTATTAATCGGATCAATCATTGCCATATTCATGTATGTAGTGTGTATGGCTGTCACATATGACGATGGAAGGAAGATGATGGAGGTGTATTTAATCTGTCCCAGACCTGTATACTGACGGGAGCTGTTGTGAGGGATGTGGGACAGAGAGATGTCTGTTCCAGCCCAGATTGGACCTGTTTATATGGGGATGGCGTAGAGAGGGTTGGGGAGAGAAGGGGGGGGGGGGCGAAGGAAGGGTAGAGGAGGGTGGAACATTTAATCTGTTCCACACGTGTTTATCAGGGGTAGCCGAGGCTGGTGGGAGGGATATTAAAGGGGTCAATAATCAATAATTGCAATATACATATAGTGTGTACATGGCTGTGACTTATGCCCATGGGAGGAAGGTGATGGAGGTGTATTCTTTCCGTCACGGGCCTGTATTATGAAGGGAGCTGGTGTTGGGGAATGGGTACAGGGGGAAGGATGGGGGTTGGGGAGGACTTAATGTGTCCAAATCTCTTCTGTTTCAACCCGAGCAGCGCCGGGTATACAGCTAGTTTGCTATAATTTATAAGTTATTGATACTCCTGTATCATGTATATTGATAGGCGTGGTCATCAAAACTTAATAGCATATCTTCAGTGAACATTGTTTATGCAGATGGAAAAATCTATATAAAAATATATTAGTCAATTGTTTGGCTCTAATTCTTTCTTATAGAATAAAATTGGTTTTTAAGAAGCCTGAAACAACTTATGTTTGCTATTGTTAGAGAGTGTGTATTGAAGAATAGTGTGTTGCAAAGAATTTTAAGAAATACTATTTTTTTACCAGAAAAAATAGATAAAACAATTTTAAGGACCAATTTTTTAGTTTTATTGAAATGCAATTAGGGTTGTTATTTCATTTATTTGTTTCTAAATATTGTTCAGAGTGTCTGTCTTTCACAGTAATATTGTTTTTACTATTCATCTTTGACCCAATAAGAATAAAAGTAATATTAATCACTATATAGCATTTAAAATACTGGTCCTTAAGTCGTAAAAAGTCAAAACTTAAATTTGCACAATTTCATTTTGATGACGTATAATAGATGGCAGCACGTGTACGAAAGCCGGGCACAACGGAAACAGAAAGGACTTCTAAACTAAGATGCTGTTTGCGTTATGATATCATGACAGTCAACTTCTGCAAAGTAAATAAATTCAATGTTTTTATTTTTTAATGTTTTATATATTCGTGTCATCTATAAATTCTATTTCTGGTATTTTTTGCTTATCTAAATACATGTATGTGATTGTCAACCTTAAATACTGTAATTCTCTTCTTTCTCATTTAATCTTTTTCCACACATGTTTACCAGGGGTAGCAGAAGCTGGTGGGATGGGTGTAATAGAAGGATCAATCATTGCCATATACATGTAGTGTGTGTATGTATGGCTATGACTTATGCCGATAGGAGGAAGGTGATGGAGGTGTATTCTATCCGGAACTGGTGTGAGGAAGGGGTACAGAAGGAAGGATGGGGAGGAGGAGGATTTAATGTGTTCCAGATCTCTTCTGTTTCAACTAAAAACGCCATTATGTAACATTTGTTATCTTAGATGTTGTTTACATTTCAGCATCTTATTAGTAAAACAAATATTTTGAGTGTTGAAATTATGTTCTTGTATATGTTAAATACTTTATAGTAAAACAAATTCACAAAAATTTACAAAAGATTTCAAAGCAAATTAATCCAAGGTTATGCATGCAGTACATGTACATTTTTTCCCCACTGCCCATAGTCATTACAGTTTTGTCATAAATTATGCCCTTTAAATTGACACTATATAAAGCTGCATACTAATGACCAATTTATCAAAAGTTAAACATCTAACTAATGCTCTACAATTTTTGACTAAAATACTACTAAAATGAATATTTCAATCAACAATGCAGGTCATTAGACATTATTTTAGAAATCATTTCAAACAATAATATCTATATTATCTACCATATACCACATGTCATTCTTAAACACTATGTTGGATAAACCTCATTAACAACATCAACAATGCGAGACTTCGCTACCACTCAGGATCACCCTCCCTCAGTCCTTCAACATTTGTATCTACTTTTTCTTTCTGCGTTTGATCCTCTCTTGGCGCTCCACCTTGTGACGCTCCTGCAGAGTGGATGATGCGGCGGCGCTCGCTGCGATGTACTTGCTGGCCATGGACATTGCCAGCATCTGGCGCCGCTTCTCTTCACGGTATGCGACGACCCGACCCGCCCGCGCCCGCAGCTCGGCATCAGTCAGCGGCTGCAACACACAGTGCTTGGATATCACTTATATAACTTTATGAAGATTTGAAATCCAGGATTAATTATATTATCTGTACATGATGATTAAGCATTACACTGGCATTTCACTCACTGAAGAAACATATCAAATGAAATATAAAATGACTGTGTATAGGCATGAATGTTACGATTTTTCTTTTATTTTGACTATTCGTTTATTTAAAAGTAAATTCTATTTATTGATAAGAGAAACAATAAGACAAATATAACTAATTAGTTAGAAAATTGTACAAGTGAAATCCTAAAACCCTTTGATGACTATAATTAAAACTATAAGAGACACTTGTACATGTACAAATATTTCTAACTACTTAGCTATCAGAGTTAGCAATGCGTTTTTTAAAAGAGCCTAGAGATTTTCCAAACAAGATAATAAAAGAATTCATACGATTGCTACCATAGAATCTATTTTTTAAAGCAGTTGTGCACATTTTACAGCTTTGTACCTGACAGTCTATATAATCATCAAGTATCTAAGCATGGTTCACGCTGCTATATCTGACTCACTACTTGACCCGTTTGGAGTACCTTACTTTAGGAAAAGTGACGTAAAACAACACGCATACAAAGATTGTGTGATAAACTAGTACCGGCAATACACTCAAAGACTGAGACACTGCATTGAGAGGGCATCTCACCTGAGCGACCTCCTCTCCAGTGATAGTGCTAGGAGCTGCGGTGGGTGGCACGCTGATGCTGGGGGCTGCTGTGGGTGGCATGCTTTCCGCGGGCATGGTAGGAGCCACGTCTGCGGCCACGGCAGCCTCCTCCTGATCCTCGATGGTGCCTGCCGAGGGCGGTATAATGGCTTCCAGCTCGCGAAACAGGTGCCCTGTTCTGGGGGCACAAGTTCCCATCATGCTCATTCTACGGTGATCTGCCTCAGCCTGAAAATTAAATCAGCTTTGTATATATACATGGATATAGTATTTTGTTCTCTGGGGGTCATGTGTGGTTTACCTGATCTGATGTTAAACTTGTTAAATTCACTGTTTGCATACAGGCAATTTGTGACTAGATGACAAATTAGGTGAGAAAAGCACATTCCCACATAATGCTAAACAATCAAAGTAAATACATTTGATTGACTATAGGCCCTATGTCAAATATTATGTTATACTGTCACGCATCTAAATCATTGAGTGAGTACCTTTTAAAATGCCTTAGATGAGTTGTGATAACTTATAGACTATGTTCTCTTGGCAGTTGTACAACCTTTCCCCCTGTTTTATAAACTTACCTTACTCCTGATCTTACTAAAGCGAGGGCACATTCGACCTTGCGGGCGTGTTCGCCGCAACGCGTGTTGAGGTATGCGGTGTCTACGACATTGACAAAAGTGCAGTTGTGGGCACATCGGCACGGGTTCCACGCATTGTGAGTATGTCGGCACAGGGAATGATTTTATTAAGGTGGCCGTGAAATCAACATGCATCGAACGTGCATTGTACTCACGTATAACTGACGCTCTACGCGCCGTGTGATTACTAAAGAACAGCATTTGCGTTCGTGGTACAGTGAACGTGCTGCGCCCGTAGTGTATCTGTGCCGGCAACGTGCGCCTAAATCCTCTGTGAGTATACGAAGATTAGCGTAAGGTCTCCGCACTGCCTCCTTGCGGTCAGACCATGACCTACGGTGGTCGTAGAGGAAGTTTGGCACGCTAAACTTCTTTTACGGCCACCCTACGGCCTTAAAAATGCTGCTGTTTATCGCACTTAACACTCACGGATCTTTACGATCTTCGTGCGGTTTTGGTCGTAGACTGGCTGTCGACAGCCTTTGTGGCGTAATGTGCCCTAGGCATAAAAGAAGGTACTGACAGTTCTTAATGTAATAGAGATATAAAGTTTAAAGAATTGAAATTTCTTAATACCTAGCTTTTTGTGTACCACTCAATGGTACATGTGTATGTGAGAGTCTATTCATCTGTCTGTTGGTCTCTTGTCTTTCCTGTCTATCAGTCATATCAGTTTGTCTAACGTCATTTCCCCACCCCTCTTTCTCACCTTCTCTTTCTTCTGCAGGTAGAAGATCTTGACAAGCTCCATGAGACGAAGCTCCACCTGGCCGAGATACAGCTGGATGTTTTTTGTGGCAACATGTGGCAGGGCGCCAAGCATCTGCCTGATGGGCCGTGCATCACACCCCAGCTTGTTGAACAGCTTCTCCACCCCAGCCATGCACGTGTCCAGCTCCTGCGAGTCAGAGAGGAGTCTAGATCAGCATTCTTCAAAATGACAAGTACCTTATAATCTATAACGTTTCATGATTTGTTTACCAGCAGCTCAGCCAAACGAAATAATTAGACTTATATCTTAGTTAAAAGAATGTATATTTAGTTGATTACGAGTTGTTAACCTTGTTGACGTCACGTAGCTGGCCCTCTCGCTTCACCACTTCGGCATGTTCCTCCTCCCACTGCGCCTCCAAAGTACTCATCAAGTCTGTACGCGTTGTCTTTATGGTCGCTTCTTCCCGCTGGAACTTGTCCATTTCTTTCTGAAAAAAAAACAAACAAATCCATGGCGAGATTTGTAGTAAGTTGTTCTTTGATAGTTGCCAACCAAGTAGGTACAAGAGGATACAGGGAGGGTTTATAAGGAAGTGGGATGTGGGGGGAAATGCTAAAAAGAGAGGATGTAGGGTTTCATGGAAGTTGCATGTGGAAAGCAAACTGAAAAATAAGAAGTAAGATTAAGGATGTGGGCTTTAATAACTCCTTAAACATAAAGGTGATCAGATCTATCCTACTCATTTTGGGTTCGGTTAGCACAATTATTTGTATTTATGCCTTTCTACTATTCACTGATTAGTAAAACCACTTCCTGTGCTGTGTGGCTTCACAGCATGATCTCATGGTCAATCACCATTACACAATCCAATATTTCTATTAAAATATCAAAATATATGTACAGTCCATTCCTAACCTTGAGGTTGTCGAGGTCACCATGCAAGGTCTCCACTTCCGTGTTGAGCTCATTGACGTGTTGGAACAGTGCAAAGTTCTCATCCTCGCTCTTTATGAAGTTGTCCACAATGACGTCCAGGTCCTGCTCCCCTGGTTTACATGGAACAGATAGACAGAACATAGAATTCAAAATGTTTGGGTCTATGTCTAATAGAGTCAGATATATCTGTCGACTGAAAAGGTGGTATTTGTTATTTACACTGGATGGTATAGTTTTCTGTTTTAATACACTTTGCCATTGTCACCAAGAGTCGGACAATCATCTGATGTGCAGCAAGCCTACAGAGATGTGATATTCAGTTCAAGTTTCTAACTGTCACAGTCAGTATTAAATGCTCTTTTACTACATTGCCATTTATGAAAGGTAGGTCACTACTTTTCACTATCTATCTATCTGTAATAGGTTTAGAATATACAGAATTACATGTTCATGTATTTAGACACCTACAAGTAGGTATGAAACTTTGTCTATGTATTACTTTGTCTATTTATATGATTATCATTATATCTTGTTTACATTGTTGATGAACTATTATTGTTGAATTGTAAAACAATTCATCTCATAATACCTGTGTCCTTCCGGATCTCCGCAAACATCTCTTCATACTTGTGGATCGTCTGCCGATCCAGCTCATCTTTGTCAACATGTTTCTTCTTGGCCTCTTCTTCCTCCCTTAGCTTTGTTCTTTCGTCGGTCTGTGATTAGTGAAGGGTAAATGAAGTTATTAAAATTTACTCCCTTATGTACCAAAACTGATGTTATCAGTAAGTTGTGACAAATGTGGCTGCTCCATCGTGTACTGTGGCGAAGTGGGCAGACATATATTGGAGTGTGCAATATGTATGTTGATTATGTAACCCAGAAATATGGCAAACCATTGATTGTGTTTGGTGGATACTAAAAAGAAGATTTCCTGTCAAATAAAGAGAACAAAGAAAGGTTCATCAAATTGTAGCGCGAGAAACTAGAAGCAGCAGGTTGTTTGACAGAACAGGCCACAGGGGATGCCGACTTGCTCATTGTCCAGCGATCGGTCGAGAGAGCTCCTGCCACTGTATTGACAGGAGCTTGCTTGACAGAAAAGTGAGAGTAAAATTGAATTCACAAGCAAGACTTGGGAAAAATATATACAGTTATTCATATAATCACAGACCTTAACACGGCTGCAACATTAGACCTCCCAAAAAATTTCCGTCCTCAGGTGGGATTCGAACCCCAGACCTCTGGGTTGAGATGATAATTGACCAAGTATGTAAGCTGGGGGTTACAGAGACATCGGTTCGTCCGAGTAACCTTTTAACAGCCCGCTGCTTGGGATGATGGTATGCCACTTGATATAGTAAAAATGGAAGATGTCTCTTCAGCTATATCAATACAGTGGCAGGAGCTTGCTTGACAGAAAAGTGAGAGTAAAATTGAATTCACAAGCAAGACTTGGGAAAAAATATGAACAGTTATTCATATAAAAGGTAGTATATTTTCATGTATATAAAATATGCAGATTATTAATTTGATTATACCATCTAAGTAAGGCTATTAAGGTTTATTGAAATTGAACTTACAAATTATTGAAACATACACATACATAAAAATGGCGGCCATATTGGATTTTTGCAAATGCTGGTTGATATTTATTTCTTGAATATGTTTTATTTACTTTCTGCTAACTAAAGAAACAAGTTCTTTATTTAAAATCACACAAAATCATATTTAGGAATGGGTATATGACCGTTCTATGGCAAGTTCAGGAATATTGGCGGCCATTTTGGATTTATGCAAATTAGAGATATTTCCGCTCCACGTAGCTCCGTAAACTTTTGATATGTTATTCTAGGGACCTTACTGAAATGCATTCCATTACAAACCCTTTTGTTGCAATTTGTTTGAGGTTCAGTCCTCCTATGACATAGAATGACTGGACTACAATAGGTTGTTTGTTAATTGACAAGTAATCATCCGGTTCAAAGAAAGTTGAAAATGCGTTTCTTCCACATTATATACTGTAGGTTATGCATATTTATATAATAATATTAAAAGAGAAATAAAGTATTACTCTCATGAATGAATGTATTTGTAGCCTGTTCCTGATAAGTGGGGGACAAATGTTGTTCAAGAAATGTATTTAATACCAAATATTTCACTTGATAAAAATACCCTTCTCTAAAATGGCATTGTTCCCAGACACAGGGAACCTATTTTGAATCACACAAACAGATATGACATGATCATCATCACCTTGGTGGCCATGAACTGCTTGAGGTTCTTATCGCGTGCCATGGTGCGGCGCAGCTGCTTCATCTCGTAGTTGTGCTTGCGCTTGTCGTCCTCCACGTGCTCAGTGAGCGTCTTGGCGGATGTCACCACGCTCTGCTGCTCATCGTAGGCACGGGTCGCCGCCTCCACAACATCACGAGTCTCCTGCAGATCACCATGCTCATAAACAACACCAGCATAATGCAAAGCCACCGCATTGATGGGATGGGGGGTGTGGGTATGGGGAGTGGGGGCACTTGCCAGCATTTCAACTAAAAATAAATCTCCTATTAATGTGCATTGCAATTGGTTCTACTTTCAAAACAATAATGCATGCAGAGTGTTTCCCTATTATAAAAATGTTTTTGTTTACCACAATGATAGACTATGATGGCTTTTATATATACTAGACTAAGAAAACTGTGGGTCATGGAAATAAAGAATATACCTCAGTTGTTCTTCGCGTTCCTCTTATTTTACTGTCAAGTGTGGAAAAATGTGACGCAAAATATATTCCGGCTAGGACGACAGGTAATTAGTACACTAATTAGATGTATTTTTCATAAGTTACACTACTCTTGTGAATGTCATAATGATAAAATTAACAGTCCCTCTATTCTGATAACTGGTCTTCTATATTGTCAATATTGTCAGTAATCATTTCGTGTACCACAACCTTTTAAGTATACCTGTTTTGTCTCTGCAATCTTCTCAGCTAGCCTTTTCTGCAGTTTATCACAAACCGTCCTCTCATTTCGAAGGTCATCAATTTCCTTACGCAGGTTCTTATTCACCACCACCTAAACACAACAGAAATGCTCATTGTTTCATATTTTCACTATCAATGTATGGTTTGTATTATATTTCATATGCCTACGGCACATAATAACCTGAAACTGAAAGTAAGAGTATGTCAAATATTTTCTGTTGGTGTTATACTTTGATAACTTCACTAAGAAAATTTCAAGCAGACATTTAAGATATTGATACCTGCAGTGTAACGTTATTATTTTTGTAACATATTGAACCTCTGACCCTTTAATGTTCAGTAAAGAATGCTGCATTTTCCTGCCTACTGCATAAGATAACTGCATAAGAGAATACATGACAGGTGTGCAAGAGAAGGTGGCTTCCAGAAATAAATACCCTGTTCAATGACCCTCCAATGTGTCCCAATTCAAATGTTTTTACAAACATTCTCAGCATTCATCCGATGAATGCGTCATTTGATAATCGGTGTATTACATATCACATAAACTCTAAAGTCTTTTAACTTATTGCTTCTTTCACTGCTCTTATAGACACGTTAATTACACACATGCAATTTATCATGCACCTCTTGTCAACTCAATGTCAACTCTCTGCCAATTTTGCGAGTACCCACCTGTTTGTTGAACTTGTGTGTGGCTGCCTCCAGGCGTGTTTCCAGCAGTTGATGCTGCCGGCTCTTACGTATATAGATCTGACGGTCTCGGAACTCACTTGTAGTTTCCTTGCGCTGCTCTTCTATCTGTGTCCGTAACATTGAACAATAATACTCCATTGAGCATGCAGTATTGACTTTTTGGGTGTTTGGTTGATAAGTGTTATCAAAATGAATGTTACAGACCTCACTAGAAGTTAAGCCCCCCTTATAACCCTCCATTCTTTAATATCAAACATTTTCTTCAACTCCTTGAGCATTATACAGTGAAGTATGTTTTTGTGAAAATTGATTTGGCAGTACTGGGACACGGATTCTAATATTCAGTAATAATATCACAGCACGAGCACATTATGTGTGTTACTCACCTTCTTCTTAACAGCCTTGAGCTCCTCGTCCACAGCATCAATGCGTTCACGTTCGGCGGCAATCTCTTTATTCAACTGTATGAGGTTGAGAAGTTTATTATTGATTATGGTTCCTTCATGTGGAAATTGATATGGATACAATTCTGTTTTTATACAATATTTATGTAAAAGTCTTCAGCCATTGGTCGGAAATCTAACAAATATGCCTGTTCAACCGTGTGTAACATGACTTCCAGCACCCTGTTACTCTGAGAACTGCTGTATCAATCGAGCCAATGTTATTGCATAATATTCCCTATTTTGACGTTGTCCATTGATATAATTTCTAACCACTACACACGTAAACAATCTTTATATAATCCTACCTCTTTCACATCCGCTTGATGCTTCGACAGATCATCAGTATAGTCTTCCTTCCACTTTAAACCACAGTCGTCGGTCACTACGTCAATGCGTAACTGCAGATTGTCAGCATCTTTCTCCAGGTTGTCAATTATAGCTTGCTGTTTGGCGAGAACCCGGTTTGACTCCTTTCTACAAACGATAACTACTCCTTTTTACAATCGATAACTACTCTTTGAAGCTGTTAAAAAGTATGGATCTTGTACGTGTTCATTCAGATGGCAGCTCCACTCTACATCTTAACAGACCCCCTGCTATTGCACGTGCTATACGTGACTTACCTGAACGCCGCCAGGTCTGTCTTGAGGAGGCGGTAAGTCTGCTGGAGACGGGAGGCCTCGGCCTGCAGCTGTGCATCCTCACTATTGGCCTCCTCCTCGTCGGGACTCCAAGGGCGACCCATGCTGCCGATTGGTTTGCGTTGTCACGAACGTGGTAATGGTAATGATATATAAATATAATCTGCTAAAATGCTGTAAGATCACTGTATTACAAGAAAATAAATAAGCCCCATCCCCCGCCAAACACATATGTGTTTGCTGATGTTTACGTGTGTTATATAAATACGCTTGACGTTTTACGTGGTAGTGACGGCCATACGAAATGCAGACTATAGCAGACGTCTAACGTTAGACGTATTGCAAAGGCGTGTATTTTAATCACTCCATTTTTAGTGTGTACTACATATATTTTCTTTCAAATATTGTTTGTATACGCGGTTGATTATTTTCCCTGTGTTTGTTACATTGTTATTCTTTTTGTTGTTGTTTGTAATCGTCGTAATCCTTTAGCGTAAACTTTAGGGATTTCTCACATGTGGTAGAAATGAAACTGAAACTGCTTCCATTGCCATTTCGGGTACCACAAATGACAAACCACGTTGTCGGAAGTTCATTTTTCAGGCATATATTTCGATGTGGGTGGGGTGGGTGGGGGCGGTCATATGTTTGATTTACAAACCCGTGGGTGTGTGGGTGTGTGTGTGTGGGGGGGGGGTCATATGTTTGATTTGCAAACCCGTGTTTAGATCAGAAAATATTCCAAATCTAATGAGGGAGGGAGGTAAAAAACATTTTAAATAAAAACACGTTTTGTAGGCTATCTGAAAAATATAATGAGGGCGATTAAAAACTAAAAACATATCTAGTCTAGGACTCCAGACCAACAACACCGCTAGCTGATTCTTTAGAATAAATGCATGCTGACATGCAGTTGATGGCAATCTTATGGGCATTTCAAATCAACTCAAAGCATTTAAATTAGACATAAAACATGTTTATAGAACAATATAACAATATAATTTGGTAGAGTGGCTCATCTTTTTTTTTATATTATATTATTTATTTATTTATTGCTATGCGCTAGGTAAAACTAATGAGGACGATGATCTTTTTAAGACGGAGAAAAAAACATAGTGGCCTAAGGTATACAGGTCCAACTGGTGGACCTTTTTGACTGTGGGTAATTTCTTGCCTTTGCATTTGTTTTATGCATATTGAATAAAGCTTATATTGTTGTTTTGCATATTAACAGTATTGGTGACACAAATTTATGCATGATGAAAACGGCGTTTGATTTGATTTATTTCGTTTATCACGGGCAAGTAAATAAAAGATTACAGATAGGTAAAAATATAAATGGAAGTAAAATTGAATAGAGATGTACAAATATAATGACTAAATAAACCATGTGACAAACAAGCAGCACTAAAAAGATATCCATTTAAAATGGAGAGTTTTATTTCCATAGCGGACCTCGGTGAAAGATGGAAAAACAACTGACTAGAAATAATAATGCCATAGAACATATTAATTACATTAATGCTGATTAACCTTTTAACAACTATATTCTTATTACTCTTTTGTAAATATAATATTTTTTACATTTTGATTTAAAAGATGGCAAACAGCTTGACTTTCGTATCGATAGAGGTAGACTATTCCAATATTTAATGCTACAATATTTAAACGTTTTCCGCCCACGAGACTCAACTTTTGGTACAATGTACGACATTTGATAGTATTTGTTGATGGTTGCGGCTCTCAGTCGTGTTCATAAAATAAAACAACCCTTTTTGTTACATGTTTGAACTTTATTCACTCCACCATTAAACATGCAATAGTGTCCATAAAAATCATGCTCGTTTTGCAGCCATGAAATTATCAATAGAGAAAATATGACTATATGATAATACATGTTTATGTAAAATATTTACCTTTTGCTTTAATAACAAAACTTTGATCAGTAAGAAATGTTAAAATTCAATTCACAAATGTTCTCAAATTGTTATGATAAACATGCAAATACCATTTGTCTCCATTTCATTTGATATGTTGTTTCTTTGCATTATTGTTTTTCACAAATTTTAAAGTTCTATTTGATTGGGTGGAATTATAGCAGATCATCCAATCACAGCATTTGTTTTTATCACAGAATGTGTAGATAATTTAAGCAAATATATCCCATAAAATACACACTTTGCACACTACCATTAATGTCTTAAAATTAATTAGATTATATCTTTATAAAAGTTCAATTGCATATTTGCTCAAATCAAAGTAACTTTTACACAGTTTCAAAATACCTATTAGAAAAATATGTGTCTATAATATTTGACTTGGTGCCAGAAAAATATATATCGCAGAAATACATTTTTACTTCACACATTCAACATTTCACAGTTTCATTTCACTACTATATGAAAATTATCTCACTAGTGTATGAAAATCAAATTTCACAATTTGCTTGAACCTGTGCAAGTTACACATCCGTGTGGAATAAATATACAAAATAAAAGATCTTTCAATCAAAAGGAGTGTCACTTGTGGATATTTATTAGTGTTTATTATGATACAAACAGTTAATTGATAATACTGAAATGAAAGATGATTCATATATTGAGATAAGACGTCACTTCTAATTAACAAACTCCAACAAAAGTTGTTCTTGTGGCAAGAATGCATGAATATTTTTACTGTACACGACCATCCAATCACCTACGGGTTTTTAGTTGAAAAATTCTCAATTTCGGGCTATATTTTTACATGAATGTGAAGTCACACTGTCAGTTCAAAGTTGCAGATTTTGATCCGATTGCGATTTAGGAGGTGGTTTTTATGAGTATGGACTTTTAGACGGGGATGGGGTCTTGGATAGGTGAATACGGTAATTATTATCTCCTGCAGTGATAGATAATGGTTTGTCTTCCAAATGTGTAATTGCCACGAAATAAATGCTGAGTTACAAATCAAATACAAAATAGGACCTCACAAATATCAACTGCCTATTGACTCTTTTATAAAGTGCACGAGTCATAAATCTGTCAATACTCGCATTCTCATTCACAATTTATCTTCCGTTTCGTCATGAAATGTGAATCATGAAAATGGTTCGTCAATAACACTCGATCCCTGGCCTTGAGTCACGCAATGTAAACTGTGTGTGGCTGCTGTGACAGCAGAGTGCGAAATTCATGCAGAAAGTTGCAGGACATCAGGCCAAGTATCTCTAGAATGTTACTTGCCCTGAATGAAAGTTATTTGGTGACCTGGCGACTTATCAACTTGTTTAAACCAAACACACCATACCTGTTCTATACATTACAATCTCATGCATAAACTCATCCCGTAAATGTGTACGAATATCATATTTGGTGAAGATTTTATATAATTATTTCCACGTTTTCTTAAATAAGGAGGCCTGGGACATAATTCTGTCAAAGCTCTATGCATGAATGGTGCAAATATTCAAGAAACATGAAGCGGATCAGCCATCGATAAGATCAAAGAATCTATTATAGTCATTGATCCTCCATAGAAAACCAGTGAATCGTACCTCAAATGCGATGAAGCCGTTTACCGGGAGGGATAAAACCGACGGCAGCAGCTTGGAAAACACCCACAAAATATCAGCACATAAATACACGGCACAGCAGAACCGCCAGGTAAGACCACCTCGCTGAAAAGGCCACCTCAGTAGTAAGACATCATGATTCGATTACTTATATGTGGTTACATGCTTTGTTCCATAAATACCTGCAAAATCCAAATTCTAAACATTTATAACCTATTTTGAACTCTACAGGTTTCAGGTATCAAATTAATTTTGAAAAGGAACCTGTAGAGTTTGAAATAGATCATAAATATTTAGAATTTGGATTTTGCAGATATTTTTGGAACAAAAGCAGGTAACAACATATAAGTAATCGAATTATGAGACCCTCTCTCTATGACATGCACAATATAGTTAAATCACAGATATGATAAATGAAAGAACCGCAACATTTACTTATTATTCTGATTGTCATAGCACAGGATGGTCTCACTAGGGAGGTTGTGCAGAGACTGCGGAGCCCTGATCCCTGATATCCGGATCACATGGGGAGGAACAAAGCACCCCGTGCATATTGAGTATCAGCAAACGCTGCGACTCAATGCCAAGGCTCATCAGTGGAACACAAAATACTCTGGTCTCTGATGTATGTAATATCACAGTCATGCACCCTCTAATTAATTGTAATAAATAGTTAATAGTAATCCATCCATTTTTAAAATTCTTGCATAGTTTTGATGATCTCTTTGGTGTCGTTTTTAGTCTGTATCACTCTTATCCTGATATTATCACCTTTGAAATTGGTATAGTTATCTCCTTTCAAATTCTTATATAATATCTTAGTATTTACTTGCTTGTGTTTTATCCTATTTGTCAACATTATATTTCATATAATAAGTCACGTGCTTTCGTGTTATCGTAGGATAGAGTGGGCACATCTACATGTATTCCGTTTGCCAAACAATTGAACTCGGTATAAGTCGCGTCCATTCTTGTGATTCGTTATCTCTTTGGTCACTTTATCCTGTTAGTCACCAATGAAATAGCTATACAATATTAAAAGTCATGCTCATTCGTGTTCTATGTATATTGTTATATAATTGCTTTGGTCACTTTTATCTATCCTGTTGTTTTTTTTTTCCCATTGAAATGCCTAAATGATAAGTCAGTCCTTTTTTTGTATAATGTTTCTATGATCTCTTTGGTATTGAATTTTAGCTTTTTTTCGGTTTTGCTGGAAGACTGGTGCTGAGAGGAGCTGTAGACGTTGCCGCCGCACCATTAGCCTAAACAGTGTCATCGTCCTCATCAGCATCTTCAGCTATGTATGGGTTTTTCTGCAAGTCCTTGCCACTTTTAGCGTCATTGGTGGCAGCATTATCATTATTAAACACATCATCATCTTCATCTTCTTCCTCCTCCTCCTCCTCATCATCATCATCACTATCTTCGTCATCATCTTCATCATCATTGTTGTCTTCGTCCGGAACCATGTAGAGGTCGTTGGGGTCGCGACCTTTGAGAAGCCAGGTCACGGCGCGTCGGTAGTCTGATATACACAGCATCACCTGATGGACAGACAGTTAGTGTGTGAGTTGGTGTGGTTGTTGATGGGACAGGATACATAATACAACTGTATATTGTAATATTGGTAATTGCTTAATTGCATAACCTCCATCCACGAACATTTTATGCAAATAAGTAGGTCTAATATATGCAGTTATCAGTATATTTAAAAATATATCAATTAACAAGGATTCAACGTCTCTGTGAGTGTGTATTGGTCCTAGTAGATGAATGGGAAAAGCTGGTTGTGTGCAGTAAATATTCTAACATTGGTATATCAGACTTATACCCTATCATGTGTAATTGGAGGTTTTATTATACATTAAGACGTTAATTGGAGGTTCTACTGTACATTAAAAAGTTAATTGGATGTTCTCGTGTACATTAAAAGGTATATGAAGTGCCCGATGAGCATGCATACTGACAAAATATGGCTGAAGCTTCAAGTATAAAAGTGAATGAAAATTGGGTTGAGTAGATTGAGCACTCACCAGGAGTGGAGTAGATTGAGCACTCACCACGAGAGGGTTGAGTAGATTGAGCACTCGCCACAAGAGGGTTGAGTAGATCAAGCACTCACCACAAGAGGGTTGAGCGCAGCATTGAGCCAGCTGACCCACACCAGCGCGGAGAACAGCAGGTAGCTGACCCCGCCGACCCCAGCGAGGGTGAGGTGCAGGTAGAGGGCGTAGAAGGGCAGGCAAGTGAGGACGCACACCAGCCACACCACCCACCAGTGTCTGCAAGGTCAAGGTCAATAAAAACATTGAGTGAGGAATTCTACCCACAGTCTCTCAGTTAAGGCCTCAATAGTTACTTTTCAGCAGGACTAGTAACTTTGTGAAAAGGTCTTAGTACTCCCCAAAAGTTACTCATCCGGACAAGTGAATTTAATTCAGCACGAGTCCTCCCCAATTTCTACTGGTCTGGACGAATAGGAGACCGGATCCATCACATGCATTACAGAGAGACAGCAACAGTCGCATTAAGTGGCTGCCGGGTGCAGAGAATAGAATATCTGGATAAAGGCTTATGTGTCACAGTACGGACTAAATTGTGTAATAATCGTTCGATTTTTACATGAATGTGAATTTACTTTCGAATATTAATGGTCCTGATTCTGATGTGGTCCAAACTTTGGTAAGCACATTTTCACGCGTTTCCTCACCTGAGCGCGTCGCGTTTCTCGGCGTCTGTCACCTGTGATGACGGCGCCCTCCGCCCCCTCGGGGTTGCAACCTTGCTCTGACGGCGGCCGGTCGTCGCTCCAGCCTCCACCAACCTCCGTCAGGTTGCTGTCCTCATGCAGAAGGGCGCCGTCGCTCGAGGCTACCTACAGAATGGATGGAAATGGGATTATATTGTGTGGAATTTTGATGAAAGATGTGAAGAAAGATGTCAGAAAGGCATAAGAGACTTTAGCCTTTGTAGTGAGACTTGGTTTGATAGTACATGTCCATCCTAGTACGTCATGGATGAACAAATGTTTATCAATCATACCGGAGGGCAGTAGAAGGAAAGTTCGTCCCAGAAAGAGCTGGAAGGACACCATAGATGAGGATCTACTTATTAATCCAGCATTTCACCATGGACATGGCCAAGGACAGAGACACTAGAGATCATATTTACATACCACGTTGGCAGTGCTATTGGTGGTCTTAGGCTCCTTGAAGCCTGCGAATCATATTGAGACAACTACAGATCACCTACATTTCAGCTGTACATGCCCCTTTAAGAGAGAGTCCTGTGTGATATATATAGAAAAGTACCAGGTTAGCGGTGCTGTTGGTGCTCTGAGCCTCCGTCAACCCTGCAAACCATGCCACTTGACACAACTTTAGATCTCAATATACCATACCAGGTTTGCTGTGCTACTGGTGGCATGATAATTATAGACAGAAAGGTTCTACAATGTTACCAGGTTTGCGGTGCTGCTGGTGGTCTGGGGCTCTGTGGAGCCCGCAAAGCCGCTATCGCGGCCCACCTCCCCCCGTTGGGAGGACCGGCCGGGGTGGGCGGAGCCGGCCTCCACCGCTGCATTGGGCAGGGACTCCTCCTCAGCCTGTGTTGTTGGGGGCTCCGGCTTCCCGTTCAGGTCACTGGGTTCCTTAGGGGAAGTTTGTCCTGGAAAGTGGAAAATCAGTGCTCCTGGTGGATCTGGGTTTTGGACCAAAGCAATCAGCGTATTTCATGAGCGAAAGTTGGCAGATGTTAAAAATTCATCAAAATGACATTTTTTGTGGGGAAAACATATGGCGCATGGACCTGATGTAACATTGGATGTAACATTAATTATAGTGCAAGGAAAGTCTTATAAAAATGTTATCTGGTGTTCAAGCAATTGTGTAGAAGGACCAAAGAGAAGTTTTCAACCTATTGGATACAACCTTTTGACAATTTCCTGGTCAGGTGTGTTCAACAGGCATTTGGACTCCTGGCCCTCTCTTATGGGAAGTCCTGGATCCATCATGATAAAATATATAAAAATCTAATTCTCACCTGTATGAAGAAATCTGTGGACTCACCCGTATGAAGGAGTCTAGCTTGGGCAGCCGGCCGGGGTCGGGAGCGGCCTCCAGCTTGGGGAGCCGGCGCGGTTTGGCCGGCAGCGTCTTGATCAGGTCCTCGTTGCCCGCAGGTTTCTGGGTAGTTGTGGTGCGCACAGTTCTGTGGGGGGAAGACATGGTGTACGGTGCATGGTACGCGGTAATACACATAATGGTGACATAAGTACATGTGATGAGGGTGGAATTAGTGGATGGTTTGTGATCGGACGTCTGTATGTGTTGGTTTTTGGGTTGTTGTCCGTAAAGTTCTGATCAGCATAGAGAAGACGTTGAAAGTACATAATTGTATGCAAGGATGCACAACTAGTGTAGATAAATTTAGTGGATTGCTGCGCATTATAGACAGATTTGAACCAACGGGTATTACACAGCATATTTACATCAAGGCACTTTGCTAGCAGACCACAATGCCGCCACTGGCAAAAAGTGTCTAACCAGATGCATACAGTACCCAATATAAGAAAAGCCTCACCGTGTGACAAGCATCTTAGCGAATAGCAGGTTGGCGATGGACATCCTCGATGCCTGGCTACGCCGCCCGCTGTCCGACGGAGGCTGCTGGAGCTCCACCTCCAGGAAATCGTCGCCCCAAGCGCGGGATGGAGCGCGCACCTCGTCCGGGGGGTACAGGGGCACCACCTGCGGGGTGAGGGTTAGGTTTAGTCCGGGCACCTCGTCAGGGTGGTAGATGTGCCACCTGCGGGGTGGAGAAAGGCATTGTGGACCCTTTCAAAAGCTTTTATTGTCATATGTCACGGCAGTTTATAGGCGTGATGTTAAGCCCGTGATTTTTGGGATTGTAGGTCACCAAATACAGCCACTCAGAAACCCCACTGGCGAAATGTTCAGCGGCATTGAGATGTTTGGATAGTAAAGCAGGTATAAAGAATTGTCAGTGTTTTGATATCTTAAATAAGTATGGCATTGAGATCAATAAAACGTGATTTTGAATTTTGGCACCCCTTCCAAAGTCCGCGGGATTAGATAAGTCTAACGCATGGGTTGGTATTATGAAAATGGACTTACTTGTAGAGGCAGTATGAATGATAAATACGTGAAACCGACGATTGTGGTTTTCAGCGTCTGACTTTCTGAAGAGAATTCATGTGTAGAGCTGCCAAGTGACTGAATCGTGCAAATGCTGATACAAGCGCTGACATTGACCCAATGACTCTCAAGGGCATATTTAAGATTTCTAACCATAGAGCTACCTGAAAATCCAAGACGGCGACCGTTTTTTCAAGATGGCCGCCATACTGACCTCAAAATATCTAATAATCCCAATGAAAGTGGTTCTCATTGTGCTTGTACCTGCTGTTGTGGTGTCATTTTATGTGTTTAAACATGCAGCATTCATTTTTGCCATTTTCCAAGATGGTCGCTACATGGAAGGAACACATACATGTACATTGTATAGCAAGATTAAGAAAGGCCTTCTTGACCATTTTGAAAGCTTACATGCACGTTGTTTTCAACTTCCTAATTTGTGTTCAGCTTTATCAGAAGTGGATTCATGTTAGTATGTGTAGCGCAAAGACACATGAAAAAATTAAACCGCAGTTCAGGGGATATAGAAATTTACTTTTTTGTATATTTTCATGGTCATACAGTGAATAAACTCATTGCGCAATCAACATGACAGTTGGGTGAAAAAACATGTATATAGAGCTTCTGACAGATTGTACTCTATCCATTATGTTGTAAGTTCAAACGGGTGAATTTAAGGTGATAAGCAAGTCAACAAGGTGGTTAGTATTTTAATGAATTAGTAAAGCAAAATAGCGTATAGCAATTCTGATGACAAGCGAACCGCAGTTGCCAAAATGTTCACAACGATGGCCAAAACTAATGTTAATTTACTAGAACTATACTAAACCTACCACAAATTACAATAGATGCATAATTACCTTCTCGTGTGTCCCATCTGTGAACTATTTATAAGTGAAAACAAACGAAATAGCGCAATCGGTTTTGTAGATGTTTACCAATCCCAGTCACCAAATGTTACAGCTTTTATGTAGCTAGTGTGTGTGGTGGGCTTATTTCAATCCGTCCCTTGCATCTTAATAGATGTACATATAACCATGTAGACCATTCACAATATGCCATGTTGAGAAATCCCAATTCTGACCATCCTCATAATATTGAACGCTATCCTCAAGACACTGAAGAAAACCCTCATTTCCCTTTTTGGTAACAAACGCACATATGACGTATGTGATGTAAACAAATACCATAAACTCATTGTTACTACGTTAAACTGCAAATACAACGAACTTTCAAACGTTCACACATTATTTGTTTAAAACATAGGTGGTGATTTCTTTTTGTTAAAAGATTAGAGCCACAGTAAACTTTTATTAGCAAGGTCTTCTCCATATGTGTCGACTGTCCAGTAGGTTATACAAAAATGTGCACCGAATGAGTTTCAATCCATGACTAATGTTATGTCGCATCATTGATGGTATCCCGTTCCTTATACTATATATGGTCGTGATGATTATAGATGTTGTTGCTTAAAAGATGTACGAATAGATAGACAGTAATAAAAGTTTCTACTAAATATATGTGTGTTTCTGCGTGCAACCTCACTATATAACAACTAACAAAATTTATTTTTACGGCAGCTTTAAGTGCAGAAATGTGCAAAAACGGCCACGTACCGGTGCGTTTGTATTGTTATGTGACAATGTTTTCACTTGCTGGTGTGTTGTCATGTGACGTGTGACGCGGGCTTTTTAGTAGCTTTATGAATAGAAGATTTGGTAAATAAATGCAGTAGAACCTCTCTATAATGCTGACCACTTTTGGGACCAGTGTTAGGTGGTCCCAATAGAGAAGTGTTCACTATACAGAAGTTCATGTTGGTAGCTTTATGAAGGTTTGGGAGCGTGAAGAGTGGTCTTATTACAGAGAGGTAGCCTCAACAGAGAGGTGGCCTCAATAGAGAGGTGGTCTCACAAGAGAGGTGGTCTCAATAGAGAGGTGGTCTCACTAGAGAGGTGGCCTTAGTCTGACCTGCAGCGTACCTTAGCGGGCCGGTGCAGAGGGCTGAGTTCCAGCAGCTCCACATGAGAGGTGGTCTCTACTGATACAGGGGCTCTTTTGGTAGCTTTATGATATGGCCACCATGAAAAGTGATCTTAATACAGAGGTGGTCCCAACAGTGAGGTGGTATAAATAGAGGTGGTCTCAATAGAGAGGTGGTCTCACTAATAGAGGTGGTCTCCGTACCTTCGCGGGCCGGTGTACAGGGCTGAGCTCCAGCAGTTCCACATGCGCCTGTGTCAGCTGGGACGTGGTGGCGCCGGGCGTCATGAGGCGCCGCTCGCTGCTGCCTGACGGGGGTGGGCGCTCGCTGGCACGAGACGGCGGCAGCGGGGGGAGGTCCACTTCACTCCACACAGAGGCGCTCCGCGTCGCAGCCTGAACCCAAATTGAATGAATGTGAATGTGGTGGTTTATAGTCCTGATCTAGGTCTTGCTCTCTTCGACTTAAAAATTTACACCAAGTCATTGGCCCACTTATTGGTCATCAATTGATCATTTCTCACATACTTGCACCGGCAGCACATTCAGCGCACAATGCTAATCACTCACACAATCACTCACTCACTGGTTCAACCCAATGACCTGTACCTAATTAACGTGTAGGTGCCACAGAGGAGTGTGCAACCTCTTTAGGGATGAGTTTGCTGAACACCCACCACCAGACCCTACCAGGAATGGAACCCATGGCCTTCTGGTCATTAGTCCAACTTCCTCTCCTCTGGGAGGGAGAAGCTGGTGGTCCTCTCTCTGGCCCCACTCAGGGGACACACTAACCTCTGGGAGGGAGAAGCTGGTGGTCCTCTCTCTGCCCCCACTCAGGGGACGCACGCGGTTGTCGCTGGGCTGCGGCTGGTCCCCCTTACTGCAGCCAGCTCCCAGCTGGGGAGAGAGATACCAGTTAACCTGTGTATGATAAACTCCTGGGGTCCAACATTCTCTGTTGACAAAGGTTTTGTAACTTTGGTCTTGTATGACAACCTCCTGAGGGCCAAGTGCCAACGGCATTATTAAAACATCATTTAAAGTATAATTATGAAGAAAAGACTTAAGTGGACCCTTGTTATCACATCCAACGGTTACCATGTGTTAGAACTAGTATTATGAAAAGTGTTTTTTGTCAAAAGTTCACCCGTAGATTTTGGCCACCAACCACGATCTGGTGATCAATAAACTCTGTTGACAAAAGTTTTGTAACTTGTGGTTGTGTATGACAAACTCCTGGGGTCCAACGTTATCCAGCCACGATCTCGTGATCAATAAACTCTGGTGACTCATGTGACCTGACCAAAAACTACCGGTGAACTTTTGACTAAAACACTTTCATAGATCCAGTTTTAACACGTGGTAAAGGTTAGATGTGATAACATGGTCCACTCAAATCTTTTCTTCATAATTATGCTTTAAATGATGTTTTATAATTCCGTTTGAACTGGTAGACAGAAAGGTAACAACAACAACAAAGGTTCACAGAACTGCTTTGAAGATTCATTCTAAACATTGTATTGCTAAAGAAAATTCAATTTTGGACAAGTATCTTTCTGTGTTGTGCTTTCTTTTGTTATAGACTAGGATTTGGTTCGTTTTCTGTACAGACTGTCAAAGCCACCAGAGGATCACCGTATAGGATCACGCTACGTACATTAATGCTTAACATGCTTTGATCAAGGTTTATCAATTAACAATGCAAATTGAAATGGGTGACAGAAAGGTCATTACACACAACAACAGAGGTTTACGCTCATTTTTGAAGATTCGGTAGGATGCGTTATCTGTGACACCCACCTTACAGAGGGTGAGTACGTAGAGTCCAGCTGCAACCAGCAGCGGGATGACAAAGGCTGAGGCCGTGTGGTACGCTGCGTATCCCGGCAGCTCCAGCGACCAGTAGCACTGCATGAACCGGGCACCCGGGTCTGGAGTCAGCGTAAATTTGCTTGTTTACATCGCAATGAACAGCAGCTTTTGCCGTTTTCTAGTAGCTTTAAATCTACACCACGTCATTGGCAGCATCCTTGTCACACCATATCTTTCTCAACTCCCTGGGGAGCATACAGCACGGGCTGCATACAGCATTGCTGCTGTTGCGCACAAGAAGTAAGGGAGTACATGTAGTAAGTCGAGGGCAATAGACCCAAGCGGGGTACCATACCATACTTCACGTACCTTAGTTTGTGCCTCATAGAAGTAGAGACTACCTTAGAATCTAAGCACTCCTCTAAAGTTTGAGGAGAGCCAATTCTCTTGGATGCTCCAAACTGTCAGGGCCAAAATTAGGAAGAAGAGAACATGACTCTCATAGTCTACCACAGATTTGCATATTTTGTTGACTTTAGCTGTATACATATATGTACTGCAATCATGTAAATGTGTGTTTTTTTTAAAGTAGATGTCTATGAATATTGATCATGATTGTTCAACTTACTTTCCAGTATTGCCCTCGAAAATACATGTTTACCGGGTGTTTATGAGTGATTTTGCTTAATACCCACCATCACACGTACAAATTAGTTCTCAGTGTAGCACACAAACCACCAGGTGGTACGTACCGTAGTACATGAGTATGTTTTGCCGTCTAGCGGCCAGGAAAAGGGGATAGTGGATAAGATAAAGCAGGGTGACGATTAGCCACTCGTCTGCTCGTATTGGCCAGTAACAACTTGTGGAGGACGAGTAGAATGTTTTAACAACTCGTCCTTTTGATGAGTAGCAATCAATTCTGGTCATTTTGTTGGCATACAGGTGTAGAGTTTGTGCAAGGAGGACGAGTATATTTTCTGCAGGACGAGTAGATATTTGAGAGTTACTCTCCCTGCTGCCGAGTAGCACTTTTCTACCTAATCCTGACCATGCAAAGTACATACGTATACATACACATGTGCAGGTGCCATACGTACCATAGTACATGAAGTGGTTGGGTCGGCCGGCGGCCAGGAAGGGGACGGTAGAGCAGAAGGCAGCGGCCACCCAGACCACGGCCATGCCCAGCACCACGCGGCGCGGACGCAGCCCAGCGTGCCTGCAACAGAGCGGGGAGAGTAAATGTAAATGTAAATGTGGTGGTTTATAGTCATGATTCTATAGTGCTCTCACGACTTTATATCTTACACCAGGTCATTGGCATCCTTATCACACTATATATTTCTCAACTCCTCGGGGAGCATACACCACATCGCTACCGTAGAACAGACGTGCTTATCACTCGCGTGACCTGTACCTATTTAACGTGTAGGTACCACGGAGCAGTGTGCAACCTGTTAGAGGTAAGTTTGTTCAACACTTACCACCAGACCCGAACTACTGGTCACGAGTCCAACTCCCTATCCATTCGTCCACGGAAGCACATACTAGAGAGTGAGGAATCAGTGGTATATGCACCAGGGGAGGTGCCTAAGTCAGTAGGGCCCTCCCAAGTATGACATAGAACCTCTCTATTAGGACTACCTTTGGGACCAGTGCTAGGTGGTCTCAGTAGTGATGTGGTGTCTACACAGAGGTTCCTTTTTGTAGCTTTATGAAGGTTTGGGACCATGCAAAGTGGTGTTATTACAGAGGTGGTCTCAATAGAGAGGTGGTCTCAATAGAGAGGTGGCCTCAATAGAGAGGTGGCCTCAATTGAAGGTTCTACTGTACTTGATTTCTTGGTACTTTTGAACGCATGCCTGTAGGGAAGGAAGATGTCAACGTCTTGGCAACATCTACTAGTATGTTTTCACTCAGTTCATGCAGACCAGGCCATTGACATCAGTGATGATGTACCAATATAGAGGTATCTCTCCCAGGCATTTGGTTATCAATCTGACAGTCTAGATAGATATGTCCTTTAAGCCACACAATCTCAAACGGGGAGGCAGACTTTAACTACCATTGCATCTTGTAGTGGTAGAGGTATATCTCAATGACAAATACCATAGCCCTGACAAAAGTGTGAGTCTTTGCTCTCAGATTTAGAGGAATTAGGAGTTCTTTGTGGTTTGGCTGCCAAGAAGTAGGGCCGGGTCTTAGATATTTTGTCAACTCAAAATCAAGGGTCTTTCTGCTGAGCTGTGGAAGGTCCACCATATGTGAGGTTCTATTGTACACAGCGCTATATGACAACCATCTCTGCTCTACGAGGGGTTCTAGATGATGGCAATGTGAGGGTTAGAGACGACTTTACGTACCATTGTGTGCTGTAGCAGTAGAGATATCTCTCCACCGCGAGCGCCACCACAAGCCATGTGAACGCCGTACGACACACCAGGTCAAAGCCGTGCCAGAGCTCGCACAGACCCTCCCCAAACTGCCACCTGGGGACAGAGAGTGAAAATGCCATTGTTGAACACAAAAAACCTATACATGTATAAGTGAAACTATGCTACATACCAAATACATAGAGCTGGACACAAAGTCTGGTTGCGTCGCTTCAGCAGCTGAAGCGAAAGCCTTGTGTTCGTTTGTTTGTATGTATGTATGCATGTGTGTGTGTGTGTGTGTGTGTGTGTGTGTGTGTGTGTGTGTGTGTGCGTGCGTGCGTGCGTGCGTGCGTGCGTGCGTGCGTGCGTGCGCGCGTACATATGTGTAAATAGCAAGAGAACACAAAATATTATGACGGTTAATAAACATGATGATTGAATATTCAACCTTTGTTCATTCTTCTGCTTTCATGTAGATTTTGCAAACAGTTTTCATTATATCAAGAAGAATTTTTATGGTGGTTTTTCTTTTTTTCTTTTTTAAGTGCACTTCGATGCTTAATAGAAGATTTATAGGATCTACTAAATTTAGTAGCAAACCAAAAAGTAAAAGTGATAACTGTTATAGAGATCTTATTCTGATATAACAACACGTTTCAATATTTCCAAGGATTCTAGCGCTGCCTTCTTTGGTATTTCTTCCACAACAAAAAATAAAACGTGTTTTCATTATGACGAACGTCGTTTGCATTGCAGATGTGTGCAGTGAGCTGTATTTTCATTTAATATGACAATACCGTCATAGGGTGGTCTGTTATCGCATATCTTTGGAGAATCGTACAAAATGACGCACAAGCGCCAAATTTGGCATGCATGCACCTTAAGGTATATAAAAAAGATTTGGATATGGAACCACCCTCAGCGACCCCTATTATCACTCGGTTCTACACGCGTGGTGTTTTGACCTAAAAGATCATACACAACTGACATTTAACTGGTAATTTAATGGATTTTACATATTCAAATTCATCACATCACGAATTATGGTAGATGATATGATCATTTTGATGGTCAGCCATGTAAATATTTAGACTTTTTCAATAATTCCTCTATTATCACTCAATATCATTTTCTATACAATAATTCTCAATATCAAGTTTTCTTTATGTCTTTCAAGTCTTTTAACGAACATGCAGCCCAATGTATCAATATACTGGCCAGGTATGAACAAGTCTAGCAGGCGTAAGAAAGGTTAGCACAGTGGATTAGTGCGCCTGTCTACACATAATGACTGGTCTGGTGTTAGCAGGAGACCATGAGCTCGATTCCACGGCCTTTTAAATAACTTTACAAGCCTGTCTCTGAAATTTCCTTACATTAGAAGCAGTCGTTGATGAATCTGATGATATCAAATGAAAATGGTGGCCATTATGTGGCAGGTCAGAACCACAGTGGATCAGACAGTCAGTCAGACAGTCAAGCAACCAACCAATCAAACAGTCAACCAACTATTCACACTCTCACCTCCACCGAAAGCCGTCGTTGATGATGTTAAATGAAACAGACCCTGTGGCCATCATGTAGCTTGTCAGTATGACAAACAGTCAGTCAGCCAGTCAAGCAACCAAACAACCAGCCACTGACACTCTCACCTCCACAGAAAGCCGTCGTTGATGATGTGGAACGGCACGGCCCCGGCAGCCATCACGTAGCTGGTCAGTATGAGCGCCGCGAGCACGAGGCTAGTGGGGCGGCGGTGGAAAGCCTCCGTCAACCGCAGCACCGTCCACAGCGCGAAGTTCGCAGCCACGATCCACAGCAGCACCGCCAGCTCGAGCACGAGTAGGATGATCGAGGCTACGCCTGCATCGCCCAGGTCTACGACCGTGTCGTTGGGCAGCGCGAGCATGGTTGATGAAGAATGTGCATGGTGTGTCGATAAAGGCTGAAGTTTGTGTCTTCAAGCGTGTGTTCTGGAAGTCCATTTAGATATGTAGAGGTTAGGATTGCAATTCTTTGTATGTTCACTGTTATTACTTTTATTTATAATTCTCTCCCTGTGTTTTCTATGGCAAGCAAGCTCCTACCATTACATTAGAAGACTTTTATGCACAATGTCCACGCTGCTGTCTACGTCTACTCTATGCGTCTACATTGTTATAGAACTTTGTTCTCAACAGACTTTCATTTCCACTTGTAATTGTCATTTTCGACATTCTTAGTGTATGCAACTATCCAGTGTGCAACTCAAATTTGGAAGTCAAAATCTGGACCATTGAAGTTCCAATGTAAAAAATACTCATTCATGTAAAAAGTCACTACTTAAATTGACAATTTTATAAACTTAACTCCTATGGGCATTTGGATGGTCTTATACAGTATTCTATAAAATACAAATTTATCTATAAAAATAGATAAATGAGTAACTTTTTCGGTTACTTTTCAAAACTACACCTCTACATACGAATGACAGAAGAAACAAAATAGGATTGGATACCAGAGAATGTTCAATTGATAGTATGTAAAGAACGTATCATTACAATGATCAAGATATCACGGGAGTAAACTGCAAGTGCAATTGTGACTCAAACAAGGAAGTAAAAGACAAGAAATATGAGGTTGTAAATATCAGCCAGTAATCATGAAGCGGATAAATTATAGAATTCAATACCAAAAAGTAGTCTGGTTGTATGTGCGGGGGTTTCAGGGGGCAGAGCCCCCTGATATGTTGAAATATGTTGCAAACTATATTCAGCAATAATCATGATTAATGTTAATATTAATGCTGATTAGCAAGTTAATGAATATTAATAATACAATTATAATATTAAATATATTTGATAGCGAATTCTATAATTGTTCCCATAAAGCATATGTTAATGCGACTCAAAGGATTTTGACTTCCAAATTTGAGTTGCACACTGGATAGTTGCATACATTAAAATTCAAGTGCTAATCCGTTTTGTGTACTAATAACACTTGTTCAAATCAGATTTTGCTCGGTCTCCTGCGGAGTTCACATGCACCAATAGCCATAGGAGTCCGCATAAAATATTAACGCCGCTACTTTGTCGGTTACATACAATAATCTTCCCTCTCTATGGCTCACTCAATAATTCAGTGATGTTTTGAACATTGTCGTCCACATGAACTTAGCAACTTCAGTTGGTGACTATTGTCAATTATAACCTGCGATTCTATTGGAATCCGTGTTTGAAATCATAATGCAGTGCCAGATCCAATGTTCGCACCCCCTCCCCCCCTCAACCCCTAACCCCGTCTCCCCCTCAACCCTTTTATCCTTAAAAGTGTGATTTTGTGGGTACTTTTGCATTTCCATGAGTTTTTGAGCATACACAGAACATGCAATCTACTGGTTGCACCCACTACTGTTCCCAAAAACCTGGATCTGCCAGAGTATTACAATATTTTGATATGAAATAAGCCATTGTTTCACTGCGGTTAATTTGTTATCCAAATTCGCTGAGTATTATTCAAAGAGAGTAACATCAGACATTAAGTCTACGATTCTGTAAATCATACATTGTATTCATGTAGAAACAAGATACTGGGCTGTACGTATCAAATTCTTATCATTTCTTAAACATACGTATCCAGTCCTTTCATTTCAACCTTTAGTTGTGAACTTTCCACCTTAGAGACCTCTACCATACCTTCAAATACAACTGGGATCAATAGAAAATGATGTATGATAGCTTTGAACAATTTCTGATAACCCCGACCCCTGTAGCCAATTACATTCCGACAATACATAATCGCTCTATATGGCTCGGGTCTGTATGACTCGGCGCTTTTTTTCTCAGCAGCAAACGTCTAAAATCAAGCAAGACAAAAAATCCAGTCATTCAGGCATAAAAAATAACACTTAATCATAACATGTGAGCACGTTTAATGCAATTACTTGCATCAATAAACCAATATGTCCAATCCTGTTGTTACTCAAAACTTAGTGACTTTGCCGTCTCATGCAATTTTACAATTATATGGTTGGGGAAAATCATTTATCTACTCCACTTTTCCACAATATTTTCCCCACTATATTTGAGCACCGTTGAGTAACATCTAATGCTCTACCTTTTTCCTTCGTACAGCTGTATTTATCCAAAATTTTCAAAAAAGTTCAAGAGTAAGTTTTATTATGTAACATTGTTTCAGCTCTTGGTCCTTATCAAATTTGAAATTTTTGATGAATACAGCTAGCTGTACGAAGGAAAAATGTAGACCATTAACACGAGGCACGAAGCTGCTTACCATATAACTATAATATGTAATTGAGTAACGTTGTATTAATGAATTGATGTATCCAAGATTGTTAGAACCAATTGTCTTTCACATGCTGCCCAAGTGTAAGATTGTTGTTGTCAATGAACTACTTGTCCATGGTATTTGACTAGCTGTTGACTAATTGCTGTCCATGAACAGAGAGATCCCCTTGTTGTAGCGCCCGTGTTGCCCACGCCGAGGATTGTTACTGCATTGATTCCCTGTATATTTGATGGCTTCGAATGCAGATCACGGCAGCCAAAGTATGTTCAATGCTGCTGGTAACTGTTAAACGAGCAATCGTACGATCTGTGATCCCGGCTGTCCTCTATACGGATCCAAGCGCCCATCATCTTCTATGTATGCAGGTAGCCAATGTCAAACATCCATGTAAAATCTCTCCCACAAATTCAGGTATTTACATGAATGGTTCTTTGCATTTGAATTACCTGGATGTTTCATTATTTTTGATAAACATGATAAAAGATATTTTTGAGTTTTTTTTTAATACAGGTAGCCAACGTCACACATCCATGTAAAATCCCACCCACGAGTTTCGGTTTTTACATGAATAGTTCTTTGCATTTGAAATACCTGGATGAATCAGTATTTTTTTTTATAAACCTGATAAAAGACGTTTTTGAGTTGGGCCTTTTTCATGAGCGTGTTCCGTATGCTGGATATCTACTGTATGTAACCATATAACGCAATAGTCGATATATCAACTACAGGTTGATCGACAGATTGACGTTATGTTGGGGAAGTTGCGTATTGTCCACAAAAGCTTTGAGCAGATTATATGGACATGACTACTGCCGAAGACACCCACTGTATAACCCGCTCCCTGTGACAATGACAGCAGTCTCGGAGTCATACACGGTGCTCTATGATAACGATCTCTCTGCTCTACGTGGGGTTCTATTTTACCATCCATATCCATTTATTAGATTCAATTTACAGTGAACTCAAATTTGAAAGGATTAAACTGAAGTTATCGGAAATTTTGATTTATCAGTATCTTTTTATTTGTATAAAGTGAAATTTTTATTGTCCATAAATTCAGCTTATCTGAGTTACAGATAACTAGACCCAACTGTATATATAGTGCGGGTACTTATGTGGCCGAGTGGATAAGGTTTAGGACTCGTGACTAGAAGGTCGTGGGTTCGGTTCCCGGTCGGGTCTGGTGGTGGGTGTTGAGCAAACTTACCTCTAACACGTTGCAAACTGTTCCAGGGTACCTACACACTAATATTAGGTACAGGTTATTGGGTTGAAAGAGTGAGTGATTGTGTGAGTGATTAGCGTCATATGCTGAATGTGCTGCCGGTACGAGTATGTGAGAGATGATCAATTGATCAATATATTTACCAATGACCTGGTGTAAAAGGTAAAGGTGTGAGAACAAGACTTAGATCACGTCTATAACCCACCACAATTACATTTACGTTTATTTAAATTTGGCTTATCCGAGCTCAAGATAACCAGTTCAACTGTAAATATACAGCACAAGCCCCAATGATACCACATATTAAAGTATTCAAGAACTATTATTATTTCCGTATCATAAAAAAGCAAAAGCGCTTACATCAGAAATGGAGAGTTAATCAAACCATAACATTTACGCATTCCAAATCAGCATGTATTCGCAGAAGGGGTGAAATATTGATGGTGGCATATGTTCAAATGATCATTGTATGAACCCCTATAGCTCAAGGCTCAGACAGTCTATTGACTGCCACTGGCTGATCCAGGATTTTGAGAAGGGGGAGGGGGAGCCACCCAGTAAAACTAGGGGCACATCATCTAGTTCTTTAACATATACTGCCACAGAACTGGGTGGGGGGGGGGCACTGATACTCAAAGCATTTATGGGTCTTGTATACGCAAAGGCTCATAGAGATGACAAAACCCTGTGAAAATGACATTTTGAGGTGAAAAAGTAGATCTGCCTGCAAAGCTGAATCAGCCATTGTCTATAGCCATTGTGAATGGACACATCGTCCCGTCACAGTTGGCTCGGTCAGTAAAGGTCAGAAAGTTCAGTACCTTTACAAAGCTCAAAAGCCCACCACTGTAATGTGATCAAATTTCAACCTGCAGCCCACGGATTTTACCGGTACGTTTAGGGGAATAGGTTACTTGAAATGAAAGTAAGACGAAGCATGAAGGCTCACAGCATTGAGCTGTGAACCTGAAGCGCTGGAGTGTGACTCTGCCCGGAGTCGCGGCCGTGCTTTTGAGGGTCACTGGAGTGTGAGACGACGTCAATACATTACAGGGCGACACGGCAAACTCAAACCTGTAAGCGGCCACCGGTTATCAAGAAAACCACTAGGGTAGAGGGAAGCCTGAAAACTCAAGTTGTTTTTCTTTTTTGTTGCTGAGGGGGACTTTAAAAAATCTGCGCTTATATATAGCGACGGCCCAGAAAATTTGAAAATCATAAAATTATAGGATTATAGTTTTATTTCATTTCTTCATACCACCCATGGGCCATGATAAATGACAGCCCCCTACTAAAGGGTCAGGTGGGCTGCTGGAAAATAGTAGTGTTCATCACGACACCCACGTGTACAAGGGCGTAGCTAGACATTCAAAAACGGTGGGGCGAATCTTAGCTTTGAGGTGGTTATGTTGAAACGAATACTAGTTCAATTGTAATATCAGACAGAGATAGCCTACTCCACAATATTGAGAGAGTGTGCTCTATGATGATGTGCTTTTCCATAAATAACAAATACAAATAGCAGATTAAATTGTATGCATGTTCCAATCTTATCTAAAAATAGACTGTTATAAAAAAATCTTTTGTGGGAAAAAAAAACGGTGGGGCAAAGTGAAAAAAACGGTGGGGCATTTGAGGCAGAAGGAAGAACGATGGGGCGACCGCCTCAGTTGCCTCATACTAGTTACGCCCCTGGTGTAACATGGTGTAAGGCCACTGGGTCTAGATACAGAGCTCTGTTCCTGTTGTCACCAATCTCGAGAAATCTATGGGTACGGGATTGATGTAAAATAATATATACATTCATTTTTTCCTGAATATAAAAAATAAACAACTTACCACGTACAGGTCGGAAGAAGAAAAGCAAAAATGATTTTTAGAAGTCATTACTTTAGAACAGTTATCTCCATGTACTAAGTAATATCGTCGGCAGCAAACGGGCACTCAAATAGTAGGGGAAATATATAATACACGGATCTATTTTCGAATTGACGAATTTTTTAATTTATACGTTTATTTTCCCGCTAAATATTAAAAAATAAACAACTTGCCAATATACCAGATACAGGTTAGAAAAGCCAAAAGGATTTTTGCAAGTCATAGTACTACTACTATGTATCGTGGTGAGTAAGGTGTTTGTACTCAGAGAAGACGTCACCATCACTTTAGATTATATAGTCTATAATCTACAATATCAATAATATAGTCTACATTAGAATGTAAACGTATTTTGTGGTAGTACTAGACGGTGGCGATGCCAAGCAGGGAGGTTCGGAAGCCTCATTAAAAAGGCGTGTCCCGTGTAGAGCTGCAGTAAAAGAATCAAGTTTGAAAACTAAAAGTTATCCCCCCAATGTATCATGATGATCACGTGGCCTCCCATTCACGGGCCTCGAGGAGGCCATAGTATTCGTCTTGCACCCCCCCCCACAACTCTACAAACCTATGTTTTTCTGAAGCATTGGGGTCCCCTTAGTATGAAATCAACTGGTAACATTGAATAAACTGGGACTCACTGTCTATTTTTCAACCGTTTGTCATGGTAACCCCAAAAAGGTAAATTCCGACCGATTACGGACAGAAAAAAAACATAATTCCTTTTACATCGTTTCTGATGGCTAAAATACAAATATAATTACAAGACATTTTTGACTAAACACGACACGCTGAGTTCATTTATGACATCAAAAATAGGTTTTGACACAATTCAAAATGGCCGCCAAGATGGCCGCCGCCTTCAAATGTGAGAATGTCATAAAAACCAAACTAATCATCATAGAATATTGTATAATACATCATTTTTGACTAAACACACCATGCTGAGTTCATTTGTGACATCAAAAATAGGTTTTGACAAAAATCAAAATGGCCGCCAAGATGGCCGCTGCCCTCAAATGTCAGAATGTCATAAAAAACAAACTAATCATCTTAGAATATTCTATAATACACCATTTTTGACTGAATCCCACATGCTGAATTCATTTATGATATCAAAAATAGGTTTTGACAAAATTCAAGATGGCCGCCATGATGGCTGCCACTGTCAGATATCATAATTGCACATAAAATCATCATAGAATATTGTATAATACATCATTTAAGACTATATTCATCATGCTGATGGTATAAAATTATTCTATATAAAAAGTATTCTATTAGACTATATATAACAAATGGTATATCAATATAAGTTTACTTACAATATCATTTTTTTTTATTGGTCTTTACTTTTTATATGGTGTTAAGTATGAATAATACTTTTATATGGGGATGATGGAATCATTCATATCGTGAGTTCAGTCAGCCAGGGGGACACATATAGTAAAAATGGAAATAGAACCCCAAACTATGTCAAGTTGTATGGCAGGAGCTTGAGTGAGAATAGAATTATATTATACAGTCAGTCTTAGAACCCCAAAGGAGTGTCTTAGGTGTCTTGCAGCCTTCTGATCCAGATATTGTGATAGTTGATGTATCCCAGTTATTATATAGAGTTGTGTGGCCTCATGGAGGTGATGTTTCCTCACTTGTTGTGTTCACAAAACAAAAGAAGAAACCCAAGTTAATCAACCTCCCTCCAACTTCAGCCAATTTGCATCATCACATACTTAGGTCACATTTGCAAGTGATGCTGTGGAAGGCAGCTAACCAGAAGGAGCCACATAATGAAGCAAATGACATTACTAAATTTGGATGGGAAGTGAAGGATGGCATGCCAATGCCACAAATTACACAAAGGAAATCCTGCACCACCCAAACTCATTGATGTAGTGCAATGCAGCTGCCAAGCTGTGGGCAAGGCATGCAGCAACAACACCTGTAGCTGCAAAAAGAATAGACTGTCATGCACACTGTATTGCAAGTGTACAAACTTACAGTGCCACAATCCACATACCAAAAAAGAAGAAGAAACCAATACAGCCAATGAGACTAGCTTCCAACATGATATGGAAGATAGTGAAAATGAAGAGTTAGAAGAAATAGAAAATGAAGAAATAGGTGAAGTTGAAAATGCCAATTTAGATTGCACTGATATTGGTGAAACCGATGAAAGTGAAGGGGAATTAGTTTGATGAGTTGCGTCTGATAGAAAAGAACTTCAAGCTGCATATTACTTTGATTATGAATGAGTGTTTATAGTGTTTAATTACATGCACTTTAGTTATAAACGTAAAATTTATCATTGTTAAAATATATACATAGTATTGATCATTTTGAAGGTCAGCACATAAAATAATGTTATAAAATATGTCACATATAATGATATGTTACGTGATATATGATTTGTTTAATCAGGGTCAGGATTAGGTGGTAAGGTGTGACTCGTCAGCAGGATGAGTGACTGTCAAAAATCCTCCCGTCTTCCATTAATTGCACTCGTCATCCTTGTACAAACTATACAATTGTATGCAAAATGGTCCTGAATTCTACTCGTCAAAAGGACATGTTGCTATAGCATTTTACTTGTCCTCCACATTGTGTTGCTTGTCAATATGTGGGGACGAGTGGCTAATCATGACCCTGGTTTTTTTCATATGCTTATGTTTTTACACTGTTGACATGTCATATTTTCTTGTACTTTTTGTGAAAGCCATGTTGCATTTTATCACCACCTATATTTGTAAACCATCTTTGATTATTATATATACAGTCTACAACTATCCTTTTGTGCTAGTTTTTATAAGCTCACATTGATAGCCTTTCGGACCTTCCCGGTCCTTCTTCAGTCTGCCAACTGCCTAATCGTCACGTGATTGTGGTGTGACGTCGTCGGCAGAGGCTGGTAGGATGTTGTTGCAGATGGCTGGCAGGTCGGCGGCCCCCACGTTCTTATTGACGTCGGGCTTGAGGCGCCTGATGTGTATGGCCTCCCTGATCTTTCTTTAAAAAGTGTTCTGGTCACGATCTATTATCTTGATGTTATCCAGGGATTAGTCTTTCAAAAGACCTTATATCTAATAGTTTTTATTTCTATTATTACATAAACCTTTCGTGGCAACCATGTATTAAATGCAAAGATAAAGAGCAAGTGCAATTGTGACAGCGTCTAGCTCTAATAGATATAAGGTCTTTTACAAAACCCTAGGAATTCCACTGATATTAAATATGCAGCCTCAAACATCCTGCCCTGTTATAGCCTTTAAAACCAGTGTTCACTAGCAACAGCTGCAGAAGCAGCAGAACATGTATGCATGGGTGATCAGGTAAGGGTCAGCCAAGACACTGCAGCACCATGCATGGGTGATCAGGTAAGGGTCAGCCAAGATATTAAATATGTAATCTTGATATTTACCGGTTGGAGCAACTAAAAGACAATCCTTTCCTTGCAATACATTTTCCAATATTTCTTTCTGATGTTGTCTTACAGCTTCATATCCAATCTTTTGCAAGCTATGTCTAATTGCTTCATTATCCATGATCAGATAACAATAGAATATCAAATAAACAAACTATTACAAAACAGAACGTCATCAGACATTCCCCAATATAAATAAACAGTACCACATGCTAAAGCTTCTGTTACTAACTGGGGCTGGCTTATGTGTAAATTAATGAACCAGAAACATATTACAAATAAACAGTACCAC
Organism: Streblospio benedicti; assembly: GCA_019095985.1. NCBI lineage: Eukaryota > Metazoa > Annelida > Polychaeta > Spionida > Spionidae > Streblospio > Streblospio benedicti. The sequence goes on along the minus strand of CM032667.1, from coordinate 13,313,073 downwards.
GTGCTTAAACGGGAAAATACCCAACACAGCTGGACTGCTGCTTCTAAAATAGAAGCCATGTGCTTTTACTAAATGACGTCAATTTAGCAAAACACTTTGCAACATTGACGTAATACAGAGGCTTTTAGAATAGGCCTTAATGTCAGACCATTTAAAGGCCTTGAGATAGGCTATCCAGGGATATGTGATGGCTCTCTCTGTCTGGTTGATGTAGGTGTAAGGAGACGTGTGAGGAGGTGCTGCTGGGGCGTCTATGCTGGTCAAATCTGGTCTTAAGGGTCTTTGATGTTTCACCCACATAGGAGCTACTACATCCTTCAGAGCCTGATCCACCACAGTTAATTTGGTAAACCACACCACAAACGTCTTCTTTCTTGGCTGGATCCTTGGGTGCTACCTGTAGCCGACGTCACACCACGATCACGTGACGATTAGGCAGTTGGCAGACTGAAGAAGGACCGGGAAGGTCCAAAAGGCTATCAATGTGAGCTTATAAAAACTAGCACAAAAGGATAGTTGTAGACTGTATATATAATGTAAAAACCTTGTGCAAATGAGTGTTCAATATAGTCTTTGATTAGAGTAAAATTTTGGTTTTGGGATTGTATTTTGTGGAATCATGATATCTGACAGTGGCGGCCACCCTGGCAGCCATCTTGAATTTTGTCAAAACCTATTTTTAATGTCATAAATGAACTCAGCATGTTGTATTTGGTCAAAAATGATGTATTATGCAATATTCTATGATGATTAGTTTGTTTTTTATGACATTCTGACATTTGAAGGCGGCGGCCATCTTGGCGGCCATTTTGAATTGTGTCAAAACCTATTTTTGATGTCATAAATGAACTCAGCGTGTCGTGTTTAGTCGAAAATGTCTTGTAATTATTTTTGTATTTTAGCCATCAGAAACGATGTAAAAGGAATTATGTTTTTTTCTGTACGTAATCGGTCGGAATTTACCTTTTTGGGGGTACCATGACAAACGGTTGAAAAATAGACAGTGAGTCCCAGTTTATTCAATGTTACCAGTTGATTTTTCCAATGCTTGAGGTTTAAAGTTGTGGGGGGGGAGGGGTGTTCCTGGCCTGTGGCCTAATGTCTTCAGAAAAACACAGGTTTGAACAGGAAAAAGTCTGGAAGCTAAGGAACTGGTTAGCAAAGCAGCAACACTGACCTACTTTGACCCTACAAAAGACACTACAGTAAGTGCTGATGCTAGTTTGTACGGCCAGATGTTGCTACAAGCAGATGTCAACGGTGAACTGAAACCTGTGGCGTATTGCTCTAGAACTCTGACTCAAAGCAGAACAATGCTATGGCCAAATCGAAAAAGAATGCTTAGCAGGTGTATGGGCCTGCAAGAGGTTTGCACAGTACATCACTGGTCTACCAAGGTTTACGTTACAAACAGACCACAAGCCTGACACAGCACCTCTGCGATGTCAACGTCTTCTTATCAGGATGATGCGCTTTAACCCAACACCAGTTTATGTACCAGGAAAGCTACTATCAGTTGCAGATGCCCTCTCCAGAGGTCCTCATAGCCATCCAAATACTGAAGACCACCAGCTGGAAGAAGAAGTACATGCATATGTAGACAATATTACAAGTACCTGGCCAGCGAGTAAGAAGCGTCTTGATGAGTTCAGGGAGGCCACCCTTGCAGATGAAGAACTGTCTCTTCTAACCAATTACATTGCTCATGGTTGGCCACATAGCCTTCCTGATCAGCTGAAGCACTTCGAACCACACAAGGCTGAAATGTCATTGGTTGATGGCATTGTTACATACAGAGATAGGATCGTTGTACCGAGAAGTATTAGGCGTGATGTACTTGAAATATTGCATGAAAGCCACCAAGGACTCACAAAGTGCTTGAAACGAGCTCAAGCAGCAATATGGTGGCCTGGCATTTCTAAACAAATAAAAGAAATGGTTCTCAGCTGTAATATTTGCAAAGAGAAGCAGCCTGCTCAACGTCACGAACCATTAATTCCATCCATGCTTCCAACGCGACCATGGCAGGTGGTTTGTGCTGATCTCTTGGAGCACAAAAAGCAGCATTACATAGTAATGGTTGATAAGTATTCAAGATGGATAGAAGTAAAAAAAGTTGTATAGCACAACGACTGCTGCAGTAATATCAAGAATGAAGGACGCCTTTGCTACGCATGGTATCCCAGATTGCATTGAAAGCGACAATGGACCACAGTTTACTGCTGCAGAATTTAGCCATTTTGCAAGTGATTTCAACTTCTCTCACAGGACAAGCTCACCATATTTTGCCCAATCTAATGGACAAGCAGAATCTGGTGTTAAAATTGCAAAATGGATACTAGATCAGAAAGATGCTCATCTGGCATTACTCAATTATCGCTCAACCGTACACTCAGCCACCGGAGTGTCACCAGCAAAAAGCCCTGATGGGAAGAGAGCTGCAAACTCGACTTCCCATTCTCCCTGCAAAGCTACTCCCTCAGCAGCCTGACAGGGAGCTTATTCAAGCCAATGATGAAAAGTCAAAAATGTTGTACAAGTTCTATTATGACCGGCGTCATGGTACTAGAGTTTTGCCACGTCTTAACAATGGTCAACAAGTATTGATGTGGGAGCAAGACCATTGGGGAAACCCAGGCACCGTCATCAATAGCAACCATGAACACAGGACTTACCTCATCAAAACACCACAGGGTATATATCGTCGTAACAGGCAGCACATCCAACCAATAGCATCACTGCCTAGGGAGCAACAAAGTGAGCCTATTATATTGGAGCCTCAGGAACTACAAGCTCCTATGCCACAACCAGTGCAGACTCAACCTGCAACCTCTGTAACACCCATAGCCGTGGCACCAGCGGCTCCAGCGCCTTGCTCTCCAGTGCCTCCTACTCCTTCTGCCCCCAGGAGATCTAGTAGGATTGCGAAACCAACATCTAGACTCATAGAACAAATATAGTGAATGGTGATTTTGCGTGTTCGAATTTGCATGGTCAAGTTCTGGAACCTCTGACCTTAGCAGTACAAACATTTCATTACAAACTGTATATAAGTTGTGTTTACTGTTGTGTAAGACATTTATTATGTTTATCAAACTCTTTATTGTTTAAAATATCAAAAAAAGGAAATGATTTTAGATTTTCTTATTGTTCGCAATGTAGTAGTAATTTCAGAATGATTTGTTGAAACAAATTTGTTGTTTCAAATATGTGACAAAAATGTTTCTTCAATTTATGTAATATTCAGTTTAACATTGTTTAACTCAAAAAGGGGGAAGATGTCATAATATGTCATAATGCAAACTAAGTAATAGTAATTATTGAGGACATTGTGAACTCAAGTGAACGAATCTAGCAGGAAGTTCGCCATCTTGTCTGGTTGTACAATTAAAATAAAGAATTGAAATCTATCAAATATCTTCGTCATCCCAGTCAGCATTCAAACATAAACTACAAATACTTAGACCTGCTGATCGGTGTCAATGCCATAGTAGATAATGTCGTGGAGAGCTTGCTTTAATGTGGGTTTAGTTAGAAGACTATTATATGGTCAGAAGAACAGCTTACCTGGCATAAGTGTAGTGATGATTTAGGATGGAGGTTGCTATTTCAGTGGACTCATCACTGGTGAATGCCGGCCGGACGTGATGGCATCTTTTGGGCGTGGCTCTGGGTAGACGCATGATGTGATTCTGCTGTTTCTTTGTTCCATGGGAGATGAGAAGTGAAGTCTCCTCGGCTGGCACAAGTCGGCGTCGTCGCTGTTATGATTATTGTCTGCTGTGATGATTAAATCAGATTAAATAAAGATGAATGAGATGAAAGGTCTTGACAATCCCTACATCTCCTCCATTGTGGAACTGACAATAACGCTTCCATACAGCTTTACGTTTATTTAATCTCTGATCCATCGTGGCATCCCTCGGCTCTGAGCTAGGCGTCCTTTAGAGTCTAGCTCGGTGTGCTTCATGTAGTGTATTTGGTGACTCATTAGTCCACGAGGGACTGTGAGTCACTGCCACAGGGCTGAAGATTTTATTGAAGGTACTGCATATATAACCAACATCTTGCACAGCTACACTTAAAGGATGGTCCTGCTGAGTAGGATCCAGAAGGGTTTCAAGATTGGCATGTTGGATCTCAGCTGTTGGAGGAGTCTGGCTCTCATCTGCTGTTTGTGCCACAACTGCCACATCTAAAAGGAGCGTCTACCACTTTCTAGGGCTGCCACGCCCATATCATCAAGGAAACTCATGATGTTAAAGTCCTGAAGCAGAAATGGGATTTTTGTAAAATTATCATTGCAATGTACACCTCTGTTTTACTTGTCATGAAAAAGAATGTCTTTATATATAATGGAATTAGTAATATAATGAAGATCAGTGACCACAGGCTCACTGGCTTAATTTAAAAGACAATTCTAGGATTATTAATGGTTATCAATTAATATTCCTTAGACAAATATAACTAGATCAGTGATCACTTCAAGCTTGGACAAAAATATCTAAACAAAAATACAGTGAATACATGTCTATGACTTTGAAACATGTCCCAGATAGTAAGAGTAGAGTTAAAGACTGGAACAAATAAAATAGCTTAGAAATACTTCCAAAATTTTTGGGGGCCTTATAAAAAGCTTTTGTATCCTTAAAAAGTATACTCCAGTATATTCCTATATAATGAACAGTATTCTGCTGATTTGAAACTGTACTAGCATAGACTTCGACAGATGTCACAGGTTACAACTAATGCGGATTAACTGTAGCAATCTTATCAAATCTATATAGATATATACTTACATATGTAGGAATATACGGACTAGACATCATAACCAACTTAGATGTTCTATAATGAAGGCAACTCTTACTATCACTAAAGTGCTTAAATCATAAAACAAAAATTAACCATAATGTCAGAATTTGGCTCCCTGTCTTTGAATATTCCACAGTAATTTCCCAAAAATTGCTCTTGTTACAATGTTTTTAAAGTTAAACTTTAAAGCAATTTATAGTAATACATGCGTCAAGTCTTCATATTAAATGCATCAGCTTCGTCTACAATTCTATTGAAATAAACTAATAACGTTCTCATACTTAGATAATGCAATTATTATACAATGTCAATGACTGATAATATACCATGACAATGGTTTTATTGATTATGTTGGCGCAAAATTAGATTTATCACATTTTTTCCATCAGTAAGTTTTCAGTTTCATAGTGTCAGGGATGTCATGTCTTAAGAAATGTTATGATATATTATTATATGACAAGGACTATGGTTGATACATCAATAGGAATTTGCTACGTGCAAATATAGAGTTACATAATTCTAGTGTGAAATGCACCTGGGTATTTTGTTTTTTGTTTTGTTTGTTTGTTATTTTCAATGAAAGGGCCTTTTTACCCTTCATTCAATATTAAGTTGACAGCTAACCAGCACTTTAAAAAAAATGTTTATCATATGGTTTAGAGTGACCATTGATGCTTTATCTTTGTCTATAAATTGACCCTCTGCCTATAAGTATGAAATACATTGAACATGAGGGCATGTTTCCACTAGATTCAGACACTAGATCGTCAGTACATCACACCAAACTTGTTTCACCCTCCACGCCAAACCTTGTTACATATAACTGACAAAGAAAAAAGTCATTTTTCTATGGGCAGACTGCTCTAGACTGCCTAATCGCATGCATGTGTGCTATGTGCCGAGAGTCTGATGTATACACTTTACAAAGACATATCTGGGTGTTTCCAAAAAGCTAGAAAATACCTATTTACATTGGCAAATTTTCAGAAATATCTGGGGTTCTAATTTTTCCAGCCGATAGCATTCCAACTGGTCCATTTCAAGATTAAAAAACTGGCTTAAGTATAGGCAGATATATTCCCATTCTCAATGCAAACAAAATCAACCATTTTTCTTACTTATTAGTTTGTGGGATCAATTTTATATTGTGAATAAAAATCTATGGTCACTTACCACGCCAAAACTGCTTTGCACCCACGCCAAACGCTGTTTCACACGCCAAAACTGATAACTGATTGCATGGCGTGATGTTGGTGAAACATCAACAACACTGAAAATCAAGTTCGACCAGCACAGACATGCCAGAAGCTTCTCATGTTCATCTACACCTTCACCAGGGAAAGTCAGCATATCGCACTAAATCTCATGCAG
>CM032667.1:13259542-13306790 GCA_019095985.1 Streblospio benedicti | reverse complement strand
AGGTTCCATTTGTTATTATTTGGCTAATTTTATTTCCAATATAATTTCAATTGTAAAACATGACTATGATTCCTTGTTCTTATCAGCAAATATATCATATTCCCCCAGACTTGCTACGAGGGGAATGATGTGGGCTACGTTGACGTGGTGGACCACTCCTGTGAACAGGACGTGTTGGGAGACCTCATTCATGTCCAACATCACAATAAGAGTGAGACGGATTATTTGGACACCCGTTTGTCATTGAGGGAGGTCGAAGTGTACGGCATACGCAAAGGTAGCCTATATGGTGATCTTGGGAGGGGGAGAGGGGTGGGGGCCTTGCTTCCACAAGAAAAGTTTGGAATTTAGACCATTTTTCAAAGCGTTTGAGGTTATGCCAGACAAAATAGTAATATTAAAACAAATACATTAAAACTAGTTACAATCAGGGTTTGACCTAACAACAATACTCACAAAAACAGGAAGCAGTTGCCTCATACAAGGAGCTACGGCCTTAAAGAACAACTCCATTCCGACGTTTTGTTGGTGATAGCATAAAGAGATTGACCATCTTATGGGTTCAAACAAATTCTAGAGAATTCAAAACAAGCAACCTAACATTCTAGATACTGAAGGTGGGACATACAATTGATGAATGGCTGTGGACAAACGCATAGTCATATTATAAAGCTAACTTTCCATAAGGGATAACATGCTACTGTTTTAGTCTATTATATCAATCTAAGATCTAGCAATACCATTATAACACATTGCTTTTGCAGAGCCAGCACTGACCTATATGTTAGTGGACGAGGACGGTCATGAACATAAGGATTCTGAAAACCACCTGGTCACTCTAACCATAAGAGGAACGAATGCAACATCATATCCATTTGCGGGCTATGACCGAGCCTACCCACCAGTACCTGATGCCATGGCGTTTGCGCACAGGGGGTACTATGTAGGTATGTTCTAGGTTTGTTATTGTTGTTACAGAATAAAATCTCTAGATTTTACAATCTCTAGATAATAATCTCTAAAAGATTTCATCTAAACAATCCTATCCATTTTAAAATATACCATGCTTCAAATTAGAAAGATTAGTTCCCTTTTTCCAAATTCCTTACTTGTAATGCATTTCTATCATATCTTAGTCCATTTTTTTATTCTTTATCATACATGTGCTTTGTATTTATCAAAATTGAAAACAAAAAACAAAGCAAAAAATAGCAGACGAAAACAAACAACAACCTAGTTTGCACTTCCAGCCAAAGTTGACGAGGCGTTGATCAGTGGGTTGACGTACCGTGTAGGGCTTGAACAGTTGACAGCCAGCAGCTCCTGGTCGGCAATGACTCTACCAGCGATGTCGCGTCTGTACCACCAGGGCGGCTGGGTCAGTCGCTACAGAGACCACAAACAGTGGATCCAGGTAACTGACAGTCACAAATGTGCACCCCACAAATGATCATGCGGTGCTGCAGGAGATAATATGAGAAATGCACGAGAAGAAAGTTGATTCTACCTTTTTAAAAGAGGTTTGTGATGAAGCAGCAACCAGTAAAAACATTTAGTTTACAAGTTGGTTTTTAATCAAGTAAAATTCGCAATCATTAGGCCTACCATTGTACTGTTGTGTTATCTCAAAGAATGTTGCAGCCATCCTTGCCATCTTAGATACACGTGAATATGAATATTTTGCCACAACATTTTCATGTTGTCTCCACAGGCGGACCTGAGAAAACAGTTCCATATAACAGCCATAGCCACACAAGGCAGGGATAGTGAAGAGTTCTCCCAGTGGGTTAAAACCTATACACTGTCATATGCTTTTGGACAGTCATTTTCCCCATATACTGAGAATGGAGTAATCAAGGTAAACAATGTTTACAAATTTTGATCAGTCAACCTACTCACCTCACTCCTTGCCTGCATTGTATTTATTGATATGGGAAACGGTCAACTATATATTGGCAATTAAGATATCATCATCATAAACAAGCATATAAACTTTATATTAACATTAGAATTTTACATTCTACAGTTCAATTATTATAAACATAAATTATATTCGTTTTCATGCTAAATGTTATTAATAGAGAAATTACAAAAAAAGCTTGCTGACCTAGAGGGTGGACTATCTCATTACAAAAATGTCAAAGAAGAAGCCCATTTTAGATATCTTTGTTTTTGGTACTATGTTTTCTTTCTATGCTATAATTATGATTATGGCTTTGTAGAGCTGAAAAGCTTAAATAAAACAAAACTTCAAACATTTTGAAACTTTCATTACATATGCTATTTATTTAACTTCATGAAATTACTAATATAATAAAATATTTTTGTATAATCTGTAATCTGAATACTGTATCCGAATTTCATAGACAATTCTCAATCTATATTGCAGGTATTTACTGGTAATACTGATAAAAACTCTGTGGTAACCAATAATTTGACGTCACCTTTCCTCGCCACCAAAGTGCGGTTACATCCAGAGACTTATGAAGACCACATGTCTCTGCGATGGGAGCTGTATGGCCACCATGGTTTGTATACATGCAAATATTTTACTGCAAACATTTGTATTGTATAAAGTCCTGTGAGCCTTTAGGCCCATTATCCATACTTGAGCGGTAGTGGAAGAGGCAAGTTAGCGGCAGCCGCCGTTTATTATCCATACATTCATTTTTGATACATGACCAATGAATATAAATATGTGTATATATAATATAAGTTTGTGCAGGAATATCATAGAACAGATAAGTGATTTATTGTTTGATATGCTGCTAATTAAGTATATGAGATGTATTAGAACAAATATTAAAGGGGAGGATGCAAGCATTACCTTCTAACCTCTGTTCACAGTGTCCCATTCCTAGACGCCTGTTCTGTCTAGGTTAACAATTCACACTGACTTTATATATATTTTGATATTGTCACTCGAGCATGCCCTTGTTTGTGCAAACTGTCATTGCCATCTATCTTTTTCAGAAAAGACTTGTACTTGTCCCATCCGTAGACGCACGGCGCATCCGTAGACACTCTTATTTATTTGTTCATAGGCGAATAATATACATTCTACACATTAATTATTTCTATAGTTGTGAATGTCTTTGTATTATATATTCAAATAGGGATTAGAATTGAATTATTTATTGAGATTTTACCTATAAAAGGTAACAAATCCAATAAATATATTTGTTCAAACTTAATTTCACAGGTATCGATAAATACTATTTATGAAGATATCTTTATGATTATTAACATGCATCATAAATGGTAACAAAACACCATTTTTCCTTCAATTTACCATTATCCAAATAATTGAATAAAACTTTAGTCTAGTGCACTTTGACCAGATATTGAATATACATGTATAAAAGTGAATCAAAATGATAACGATTAGTTGTTTCATGAACCAAACTATATATATTAGCCAAAATTATGGCAATGTACATGTTTTAATGAACATCATTTTTTTTCTGTGGTGAAACACAAAATGTCATCTGATCTTGACCAAGGCGAATGTAATTTGCTTTTGGAAGTGCAACTTTCTATTATTGGTGTTACACTGAACACGAAACATTAAATTTAATCATATAACAATACCTCTGTAGGGAAAGTTTTTGAGGCTCAGAAGAATAGTTTCACTGCAATTGTTTATGTATTACTGCTGAAGGAGGATTCGATGGGACCGATATTCTGTGTCAATAGACACTTTGGTTCCCCCATGGGTCTTGCTCAGCAACCATTTCTCCATGTCACCAACCAGTCGTGTGAGTAGATATAGATACCAGTATACAGCATAGTTGATATAAAATTTCTATAATGAATGTTCACTGAATTCTACTTCAAGTAATTTTGTGTAGGTTGCTATATTAGATGGGTTCAGTTTTCTGCTTGTGGCGAATCATTCAGTGAATACTTTAACAAAGTATCCCTGAAGGAAATATGCCACTCAAAGGGCTTCTGCTAAACCCCGCTGAACCATTGAGTACGGGCCTGCTTAAAACATGAGTATAAAGGCGTATCCATCATATAACATTCAGGTGTGTACTTTTCCGCCCCAAAGACTATCCGTGTGCACTTGGATGATGGTAAAGTGACCATAGCACATGAGGAATGGTTCCCTCTGCAATTTAGGCCAAAAACATGGAATAAAGTCATGGTATCTTTCAGCAAGCACCATGGAGAACTTCAGATAAAGGTGAGCCTGACGATGAATCTCAGAGTCTAAAAGTATTGAACATATTCAAAAGTGCTTTTGCTCGCGGAGCAATTATAAAAACTGCTTGTCAGTTTATATATATTTTAACGATGTTCCGTTGTTAAGGTTACATATTTCAAAGGCATTCTCTGTTAATGCTAATGTTGTTTAATGTACAACCTTATTTCCACTTCTTTCGGCCTGTCACCTTTTCTGATTTTAGCCCTTGTACTCTACAGGTGAATGGTGATTTGAGGACTAAATCTCTCTCGACCTGGAAACGCTTTACAGAGTTGACCGGTACTCTATTCATTGGATACAGCAGCTTGCCAAGTAACTATTCATAAGAAATATATTGTTTTCCCGAAATTTTATGCTAAAAGAATACCATTAAAATTTAAGCTGTAATCTATTGAGATGCTAAGTAGCAAATCCCATAGCGCCTTGTGCAAGCTCGTGTTTTGGTGGACAAGAAATCTACCCCAATGGCTCCAGTGCATTTTAAATAGGGTGAAACACACAGTCAAAATTCTGCCACGTGGCTGATTTTCTGTTCGGGGCTACCCATCAACTGCTTGTAATTATGAGATCACACTGTGTGATCCCTTTGTTAATTAAACATTAAGTTAATTATTTTTATGTTGGCACCTTGATGTATGAACAATAAAAAAAAAATGTTAAGTTAATGAGTTGAGCAGCAGCAGTTCTTCTCATGATTAGTATGGTCTTCTGGTCACTGCTATAATTGTGCTATAAACATTTTTATAACTTTCGATTATTCATATAGCAGTGACTAGCATACAATACTAATTAAGAAAAATAAAGATGATGTTATCGAGAATGAATCCGCCGTTCTTTATAATTCTTTTCATCATAGCAACCATTCAAATATCATTTTACAGAAACCAATATTGCTTTGAGGAAAAATGCGACATTTATTCAACATGCACATGTTGTTACAAGTTATGGGTATGCTAACGACTCAGTGGATGGAAAGTAAGGAATGCGTTAACTTGCACTTAAATGATATCACTGAACACATATAAGTGACAGTATGCTTCTGCGTAAAACCATCAATGATTTTACTAATAAAAGTAGATGCTCGAACAATATGACTTGCAATTTTCCATAGCAAATGTAAACAATGCATTTGACACCCATTAACTAGTCTCTTGAGTTCATATGTTTATTCATACATGTATATTCAAATGAAAACTAAATAATTCCTGGTACATCATTAATTATCAACTTATCGCTATTTTGAACTGTTTAGAAACTGTAACACAATGATATCATTTCTACATGTCCAGAGTCTGCTTATAGCAAGGCCTCACTTGCTTTTAATCTACTTTCCTAATATTACAGGCCCGTAGCAAGCGGTGGGCCAGTGGGGCACGTGCCCCTTCACTTTTTTTTGCCAGATTTTGGTATGAAATAAAAAAAATATTAAAAAGTGCCCCCTCCCTTTTTTTTAGCTCACATCAATACGTTTCTGTGCCCCCTCACTTTTCCAACACTTGCTACAGGCCTGTAATATACATGTATTTATCAACCGCAGTGATGTCTAGTATCAAGTAACAAATAAACTTACGTTTAAGATTTCATACAGTTGCTATTAAAAAGGAAAATGTCAAAAGAAAAAAAGAAAATTGCATGATTGCACAATGACACCCAACTCTAAAGTAACATCTGCCTGATGATATTTCCAGCCTGCTCACCTCCAACAGTATGATGTCAGGCCCTCGTACCTGGTGGCTGGTAGACCTGGGCTGGCAGACCACCGTCTATATGGCAGTTGTGTTCCCAAACTTGGACGCCATAGACAGACGTCATGTTGGTGGGTAGTTCATGTTTCCTCTCATGTTTGCTGACCATACTTGATTCTGATTGGCTGAGAGGTGGAGCATAAATACTGATATCCTACGCTACATAGTTTAAGACCTAAAATGATAAATAGACATGAGAGAAAAAGGTAATTTCGCGTCGGGTGAAAGATCAGACAATATTGCAAAGGGTCTGTACTAAAACAGCATCTCTTGCCTTATATAGCAAAGTACAGTGTAATACATACATGTAGGGCACATTATGCCGCAAGGTGGGTCTACAGCCAGTCTACGACCAAAAACGCATGGAGATCGTAAAGATCCGTGAGTGTTAAGTGTGACAAACTCAGCATTTTTAAGGCCGTAGGGTGGCCGTAGAAGAAGTTTGGCATGCCAAACTTCTTCTACGACCACCCTATGTCATGGTCTGACCGTAAGGAGTCAGTGCGGAGACCTTGCGTTAAACACAAAGGATTTACCTGCACATTGTCGGCACAGACACAATACTAGGGCTGTACGTTCCCTGTACCATGCACATGTGAGTCCCGTACGTTTGTAATCACACGGTACATAGAACGTAAGTTATACACGAGTACAACGCATGTTCAATTCATGTTGATTGCACGGCCGGCCATCTCAATAAAACCATTCCCAGTGCCGACATACTCACAACGCACGGAGCCCGTGCGGATGTGCCCATACCCTAAAGATTGTCACTGCATGTGGAAAACGCCGTAGACCCCGCAGACCTCAACACGCCTTGTGGCGAACACGACCGCAAGGCCAAATTAATGTGCCCCTCGCTTTAAGTAGCTTTATCAGGAGAATATGATATACATTGTTTACTACTTTATGATGTGATATATCATAATTTTGATGATCATATGACTGTTTTTTGAAGAACTTTTCACTAGCTAATAACAACTTCAGTTGACTAGAGTTTGTTAGCCAGCTATCCGAAGAAGTCAATATTACTGCTTCCATAAGCAATGAAGAGAGTACTAGTACATAGAATTTGTCTTCCTACACTAGTTTACTTTGTTCAACATGTTTTCTAATGTTTAATGCAGGTTGCCATGTGGATGGTGGGGACCGTGTTGATTGTGGCTTCCCGGGGATACCGAAAGTATCCTGTGTGAAGATGGGCTGCTGCTATGATCCTATTGGCCAGCACGCCCCTTCCTGCTTCTTCTCAGCTCCGATCAATGGTAATTCAAGGTGTTGTTAGATGCACAGCCTTATTTGCATACATGTATGCCAATTAGTACACTGCAAATAATGGCGTACTAGCTGGTAGAAGATTGAAGTTTCTTCTTTACGGGAGGGTCGATTTTCTCTGCGAAATCTTCACACAGACATGCTTTCAAGAGTGAATTTGTCTCTTTTCGCCTGCACATTTGAATATAATAGTCAACATCTATTGTGTAAAAGCATCAGCTTTCTTATACATGTATGTTCTAGAATATATATTTCAATCAACATGCAACCTGCAGTAATCACTGCCTGACCCAGGGAGCACAATCAGTGAATTAAGTGTGAGTGAACAGTTCGCAGAGAAATAAAAACTCCATAAAAATATTCTTTTATTTATGGAGGAAGTGAGGGGGAATGGGGAGGAAGTGAGGGGGAATGGGGGTGTATTGTGCTATTGCTGCTTGGATGTGCCAAAGGTAATGATTCATCGCCTTTCAGCTTCCATGTACCACATGCACGTGCTGATGACGTTCACTCGGCACCGATACGACGAGTTCAATGTTCGGCTGCCGGCGGAGACTCCCGCTGACCACACGTTCTGTGCACATTATGATGGCACTATCGCACAACAGTAGGTGTTTGACTACAGTAGAACAGCTCTATCATGACCACCTTCGGGACCAGTGTTAGGTGGTATCGATAGACAGTTTTGTAGATTGAGGATCCCAATAGTGGGATGGTCTTAATAGGTTTTACTGTATTTGCTTGACTATGACGTTGATTGATAGAGAGTAGGAACCAACAGTTTTGATTCTGAGAATGAATCTCAGAGAGGACGAGTACAACAACCAATGCAAGCAATTAACGCTGAATGAATTATTTATTCCCTTACTGTACCAAAAATGGTCATATACTTTTCATTTTATGATGCAAATGGTATACTTGACAGAACTATTAACAGTTCATAATTTCGATGTCTATAATTCGTACATGTATCTATCTAATGATTTTAATCTACATATATTGTTCACATCGTTGCTAAAGGGATGTATGTTGTGTTATGTTATGTTGTTATTTATTTCACCTAGGTATGTGTTGAAATGTACACCAAATGGACTTTTTGGACGGTATGTTCTCATGTTTCCAGTTTATCCTGACGCAAACACACATCTCGTGTTTAAAGAAGTCAAGGTCTTTGGAAAATGTAGGTCGACAATTTCACACATTTTTAACATTTTATTATAACTAATCCACATTTTCGAGATTTCACAGACTGTTTCATAATGATGAATATATCTGTAATGATTCTATATATTATGTTCATGGTACCACCATGGTTGAAATATGCTAAGAGATGTGTGTGAGAGGGAGAAGGTTGAAAATGTTATGATTTTGATATTGACAGTTCCCAATGTGGCTTACAAAGCATGGCATGCCTACCAAAGCTCCAACCTTGTCTACAAGCCGCCACAAAATGCTGTTGATGGCACAAGGTATACATGTATCTATTATGCATACAACCTTTCAAAACCTCAATCATGATGTAAAAATTTCTTTTTTAATATAAAACCCTCCAAACATATAATTTTCAAGTCGTCTAAATTGAGAGGTTGTCTACCTATGAGGCTCATTTTGGTTTATTTACAAAATTTTGGGAAAACCCAATCTAATATTTTAAAAGGTGATCTCAATGAAGAGAGGGTCCTAATTTTGAGTTTGTACTGCAGTGATTGGAGTGAGACCCACACGGAGGCCGCACCATGGTGGGTGGTGGACTTGCACGCTCAGACTGTGACCGTCAACAAAGTGATTGTGCATATAAAGACCAAGTTAGGTAAGTGGTCAACTATAATCTCGTTAGCTTGGCTTGCAGAAGAGCTTAAAAATAAGGATTACCCGGTATGCACAGAGTACATTGTATGTGTATTTACTTTTCATGTAACCTCTTTGATTTCAAAGAGATCTTTAAATAATATCATTTTACTTCTCTAATTTTCATATATTACAGTGAAAGGATACCTGTAACCTCCATAACTTTGTATGCACTCAAATTATCTTCTTTTTTTTTCTTCAATTTTAAATAATTTTACACAAAGTCATAAATTCAATGAATGTTGAAAACAATATATTACAGTCATGAGAGGTAAGTTTTGATACGAACGGCCATTTTTCCCCAAGAACATGCTTATAAACGGTTAATGTTGAGAAAACAAATTGTATGTGATTGAAATTCAATTAATATTTAACATCATCTGAAACATTAGTTACAGCCCCCAAACATTAAAGTAAACTTTATCTTCTTGATTTTTTTCGACAACCCCAGACCACGCACGTCAGATCCATGGTTGGCGGATGGCATTTCATGGGAGTTGAAATGACCATATTTTAATCCTGCTGGGACCTGCTGGAACCAGTCGTTTACACATTCAAATTGGGTGATTTAAGATATAATCATACTTGTTCAATGAATGAACATTCAATTTCATGAATTGATATTCAGATCAGGAATATTTCCCTAGCTTAAACTTTCAAAACCTTTCTTACAAGGGACCTGTAAGAACAGAAGATCTATAGTTTTTTTTCAATGTCGGATTCCACTGCCCATCTACATGAGTTCTTAATCATCTGCGGGCGGTAATTTTATAATGTGATCTTAAAATTGTGCAAATATACGTGCCAGCCCAATTTCCCAATACCATGAAAATCATGCATGATCCAAAAATTTAATTGACAAAGGAAAACACTTAACCATACCTTTTGTAGTTTTTTTTCCACCAAAATTAACAAACAATCAATTTAGGAATACATGTAACTTAAGAAATATTGTGTTTTTTGAAAAGGAATCAACTACTTCAACTAGGAGATCATATATAATGCTTATTTAGGTATTTTTGACATCAAAACCCACTGTGTTGACACCATCAGATTTAATTCAATATTATAGCTCTAATCAAACAAGTCCATTTACCGAGGTGTGATACCTTTCTAAAGTTGGGCACAATTGACATTTTTATGATTTAGTTCAATGAGTTCAGCCCTTTTTTGTATACAGGAGAAAAATTTGCATTCAGTTAAAGTTCAATTTTAAAACGGTCTTACAAAGGAATGTTTAAAAGAGAACATGCATTACAAATATATATTAAAATTTGAACATAACGGACTCCAAATCCCCCAAATCAGTAGCATCAAAATTATATTCTTTCGCTTCTAAATAATTTTTTGATAATGTCAAAACTCAATAAATTAATGTTACAAATCAATGCAAAAGCAATTAAAGTAAAATTAAACGTCTTCAATGAATTGTTCAATTTTTGTACAAATATAATTTTCAATGAATTAAAACCCAAATTCTCTAAATGACTCTATAATATCTTTGGTAGCATGTGAATAACATCAGCCTAATAATGTCCTTAAAATTGAATGTAAATGTAAACGTGCTGGTTTATTTTTGTGATCCAAGTCTTTCTCTCATGACTTAGCATTTCATACCAGGTCATTGTAACACTTATTGATCAATATTGGTCATTTCTCACATACTCATGCATATAATTTCAGTGGCTATGCTAATCCCTCACACAATCACTCACACACTCTTTTAACCCAATGACATACGCTTACCTAATTAACGTGTAGGTGTCACTGAGCAGAGTGCAACTATTTAGGTATGTGTTTGCTCAACACCCACCAGCAGACCCTGGCCGGATATCCACGACCTTTCAGGCTACAAGTCCAACTCCCTATCAGTTCGGCCACAGAATTTTTGTATATAACCCTGTATATCCTACAATTATAATATATATCATTGATCCAGGTGCGGTGGAGTTGAAAATATTCCGTGCATTTATCCTGATTTATGCTACGCATATTAGTACATTGAATTAGTTACTCATATGTGATTGGAGAGAATTAAAAACGCAAGAGTTATCCAAAATCTTGAGTCATCAAATTGATTGAAAATATAAAGTAACATGAACGGAAATTCAATGAACGTATGTTTGTATTGGGTTCCAGTATTCATATTTATGAGACATGAGCCAAAGTCACGCCATAGCACCAATGACAGGTTCCAAAATATCGATTGAGTTTCTCATGAATGGAAATTGTTAGTTGTTCAAGTTATCCATAATCTTGAGTTATCATAGTTTGAGATAAACGTGTCCAACTGTGTAGTTATTAAAACCTTAATGGTGGTAATTTTTGAGAGAGATGGGATGGGGCTAACATTTTCTAACCAATCTTGTTGGTTGTCTGAAAACGATATCAGGGGTATACAAAAGGATTGATAAGGCAGTAGACACCAGGTCTACCAAGTTTAAAAATCAGGTACCCCAGCATCCAAATGAGTGCCATTAAAGCGAAGTGCATCATTTGATGACATTTTTTACATGTATTTTGACAAACATTCAAATGATTGTTTGGCAAGAACAATTTATTTTGTAATAGATAAAAATTGTACAAAATCTAAAACAAAAAAAACAACAAAAATAATTGTGTATAATGCACCTGCCAAAACCAAATAGACCACAAGGTCACCTACTGGCAAAAGCTGGTAGCCGGGCCAGTTTTCAGGTAGACCAGAGCTACCACTTTTGTCAAACCCTAGATACCACTATGTAGTTAGTGTTTCATGCACTGCCTGTGTATGCTGTCTGCAGCCTGTAGCATGCACTCTGAGCGACGTAAGCGCTGTGGGGAGACGGACATCAGTGAGCAGGCGTGTGCCGAGATGGGGTGCTGCTTCGCAAAGACCGGCTTTCATTGGCGACCAGACTGCTTCCACCCTGAGGCCTACGATACCAAAGGTGTTGTATTGATTCAAGCACGATCACTGAGTCTCAATGTTTAAATGGAGATGTATGCATGTGCACCAACCTATAGAAAGGCTGTGTGTGGTCACTGCCCGTCTCTTATGTAAACATAGGGACTCAGTGATCGTGGATTTAAGTGATGTACGTATAATACATGGTGGGGATAGTTAAATATTGCTATCATTTGTTACATCTAGATAATCAGAAAAACATGAAAGTCAGTTTCCCATTTAGTCACACTCATCCGCTTGTCCGAACAAGTAGAACTTTGGGAGGACTAGTGCTGAATTCAGTTCACTCATCCTGCATATATTGTTGTTAAGCCAAAACACGTTTGACATTTTGTCAGGACAAGTAACTTTGAAGTACCCAGTAAACCCAGGGGTACATCACTTAGCTCTTTAACATATAAACTTTATATATATTTTTGATAATCAATGTCACAGTACTGGGGTGCTTTATTGAGGCTGAAGGATTGGCTTTCCGACGTTAGTAGGCATTGCAAAGAGTTCCAATATAAACTGAGGGTTGGAATGAGAAGTTATTTTCAATAACCTGTTGTAAATCGAATGATAAGCCAAATTATATAAAAATGTGAAAACAGTATGCACAATGACATGATTTCCTGATGCAAATCCATCAAGGGTGTAAGACTTTAGACAAAAAAGGCAACTGTACCACATTGAATGTGCCAGCAAAAATATTCTAGAGACAGCTTTAGACCTAACTTACCTAGTACCTAGTATTCAGTGGACCATGAACTAGCTGATTGGTGTTTACTATGGTTTAGTCTGTGTTTTTTATAGGACTACCAAATAAAAAAGGTCAGCCCAATATGTTCAGTGAACTTTCATTTTGCCTTTTCAGACTGTTCTCCAGTGACAGAAAATACCCGCATCCAATGTGGGGAGAACAATATACCCGAAGTCATTGTGTCTGAATAGAGGATGTTGTTTCTTCAAATCAGGAGAGTACCATATTCCTGACTGTTTCTTCCCAGAACCAATAAATGCCATTAAAGAAGGTGAGTATACATTTAAATCCACAGCCTTGATTAACCACTAGGCCACAAAGGGCATAAAACGATGACAGAATGAATTGACAATTCAAAGCAGTGAAAGCACCAATTAATGAATTACAACCAGGGCAGTGTCACATGACCACTTGTACTGTCTAGATGGATGACCGCCATTGTTTTGGTCTCTCATGTTTCACATACATGGGGAAAACAATTGGAAACCATGCGCTTGATATTTCTCTTAAACCTGTTAGTCAGGGATAGTTTTCAGGAAATACAACTTTGCTAGGCATTTTATATTAGAATTTGGTATACAGTTGATTTTACATAATAACTTTGGCATACTGAATTCAAATTTATCATATACCTGAAAATATTCTTACTCCTTGACCTTCAAATTCAAGATGGCCGCAGTAATAAAGGTCAATAATGCTTTGTGTGATAACTAAATAACTATTCTACATAAAACATTGATTTTGGTGTCCATGAGTAGGTTTTCAAGGTCAAGGAATCCAATTATACCTGTTGCCCTTCTGTAGAGTGTCAGATCTTCTCTGGTCTGCGGGTGGACTGCGGCTGGCCTGGCATCGAACGTGACATGTGTGTGGACCTTGGCTGCTGCTACAATCCCTCTAAACTGGTTCCCGGCATACCCACATGCTACTACTCACTCCGATCAACCGGTACGATAGCTAGGGATATATAGGAGCATATTTAAATAAATGTCTATATTTAGTAGAATCTTTACAAAGAGTTGCCCACCAGAGGACTGCTGTCAAGTGGCCTCAGGAAAGAGATAGTCTTTTTATGGATATTTGTAATGGTTTCTTTATGAAGGTTTGAATAGTAAGAAATGGGCTTAATACCTGGCAGGTCTAACTATGAGTGTAAAAAGGGTAGTCTCAATAGAAAGGTGATTTGAAATGAAGGTTCAGCTGTATTTGATAATCATATGTTTTGAATGATCCAACTTGGCTTGTAGTGTACTTTAAATTGTAGAAAATGTTTACATTGTAAGTAGTAAATCAAAATAAAAACAAAAAAAAACATATTCTCCAACATTTTAACAGTTGGATACTCTGGCCGTTGCATAGCACATGATCAATTTATCAGCACTTATTAATGCAATGATTGCAAGAACTAACAAGGAACTCACAATGAATCAATCATTGCATGGACTTGTGATATTGGAATGTGTTGTATTTTTTATATTTTAGATAGAATTTACCATGGAATACAACAATAATTTTTGTTATCAAGTTACGTTACTATTATTCATATTTGCATACCTAATGTAAAATATATCATTGTAGATTGTGACAGCTTTGTGTCAGTGATAAACGTTCAGTCTATGGGTGGGGTTGCCATGGACACGGCTGTGTCTTCCTCAGTGAAGGACTGCCAGGCCGCCTGCATCCGGGTTAGGGCCTGTCTGGGCTTTGACTACAATGAGTCACCCGATTTGGCAACTGACGCCATCAGGTACGCAATCCATTTCCTTAATACTAAGTGCATGAATTGATTGTTAAAAAGTGCATTCATTTCTAATGTCTTGGAATATTTATTTTGTGTGAAATAACGAGGATGCGCTCCTGTTATTTGATGGGTTTTCCCCCAATATGATAAAACAGTCCCTGATATGGTGACAATAAAGATACTTTTTAATGTTCAAGGTTTGGGGCTTGTTTCTTATGTAAAATGTCTGCTGATTGCCAATATTTTATCCAAAAAGTCGCAGCCTGTAGGAATTTTTTCTATCAAAGGTTTTATCATGGCTCTCGTCACATTCATTGAAACTCACTTGTGCTGTGGAATGATATCTCCTTGTGAGGTTGAACATTATGAGATGTGTTTAAATGCATATTGTTTATCATAGCAAAGGTCAGAGCATGTCAGAATATGTATTTGGACATGATAAACATGATCATTACATGCTATATATTGCCCAAAATGTGAAAATTAGATTTCATCCAAGTCCATAAAGATGTCCATTAATCCCATTCGTTTGACTGTCTTGAGCAAAAACTTTACTTTTTTTTGTCACCATCTTGTGGACTAAAAGAATTGAAATTTTATTTGAATCAAGAATGTCAACTTTACTAATGTAAACTTTACGTCTGTTTAATGAATTTGCATAGTATTGTACTATAATTAATGCAACATTAATGTGCCACTTTAGGTGTTATCTTCATACTGATAGAGATAAATTCTCCAAGAAGAAAACTGCATCATTTGTTCACCAATATACTCTCCTTCAGCGGTGCAAAGATGGTAAGAAGCTACATACATGTATGTTATATTGTAGTCTATAGGCGTAATTGACTGTTGATACTGAAAATATAAGTTGGCCATATGTAGAGCTGCCAAGTAATACATGTATCTATTTGTTCATATTAATACAAATTTCTGATCCAAAATACTTGAACACAAAATGTACATTTGAAATACTTTGTGACAGTTTCATCAATGATTACTTTTGTGTACAGTTATGTATAGAACTCATGCATTCCAGGAAAGGTATGTGTGCTTGTGATTAATTTTTATATGGGTCACACTTGTTGGTGTAATCAGGTCTTCATTTTGATTATTCATTTTCACTAGACAAGTAATTATTTGGAATAGATGGTCATTATCGCGAGTAGCAGAATTGTCAAAGCTGTAGAAGTGTCCCTTGTTTCCTGCTGATAATACAAAATAAATCTGTAAAAGTCACACCTGTATTGTGTGATATTCTCATTTTTTTACTTGGACATCACTCATCATAAATTACACATCAGACAAGGCAGAACAAAAACAAGATAGTCCAAAGACATGTGTGCTATCCACAATAAGCTTTTCTTTTAAAGCTTTTGCCAACTGAGCTCTTAATTCTCAATGATGATGTCTATTGATTAGACACCATCAATACTATTGTGTCAGATGTCAGGTACATCTAATTAAAAGTATAATAGTTTTATTTGAAGCTACCCAAACAAACTAAATGTATTTTCACTTTCAGACTTCAGCAGCTGTGATCCCTTTGATGTGTATCATGACCGTAGTTCACAGGGCGGGGTGAGAATCTTCTCCGCTCAGACGGTCCAGGAATGTAAGGACGCAGTCCTTCGTAATTATCTTTCCGTGGGATTCGATTTCAACTATCATGAAGGGGAAGGCTATAGGTATGCTTTGTGTGGTGACACAATTAAGTTATACTTTTGATATGTATGTCTCCTATGTATGTCTCTTGGCTGCCGCTATCGCAGGGCTGTTAATGCAGATTTGCAGAATGCAGAATGTCAATATTAATACAGATTTCAGACCCAAAAAATACACAAATTCTAATTGTACTTTCAAAATACAGATCACATAATTTTGTGTCATTTTGATCAATAATCAAATTTTTATGAAATGAAGTACAAGCATAGAAAGTAACTGCATTGATGTGTGTGCTTATGATTTGTGTTAAAAGCCTTGAATATTGTATCCTTGAAGGTGTTCATCGAGTTGGTAATGTATATATACAGTCATTTCTTAATATTCACAACACATTTAACTTACAAAAACATTGACAGTGGTGTTTAGAAAAATAGATTTACATTAAATCTATATGAAACTTGAAGGCAACAACAAAATGTCATACTTCAGTTTACTTTTTTTTGCTGAAGTGTGGGTCTTTGCTTTGAGATTTAGAGAAAATAGGGGGTCTTTGGGGTTTGGCTGCCAAGAAATAGGGGGTCTTAGATATTTTGTCATCTCAAAATTGAGGGTCTTTCTGCTGAGCATATATACCCAACCCGACTGTGCAAGCGTCACCACCGGGTAATACACTTGCATGATTATATTTGCATTTTGAACAGAACGTTTGATTGAAGATAACTTCAGCTTGCAATGAAGAGTTACTGCTTTTAGGCATTAGTCACTTACAATGTCAAATGAGATTTTAACGTTTGTACTTTTTGCTTTTATTGCGCCACCTGAGCTACGAAAAAAATGAAATATATTTTGTTTGAAATACATTTTCAATACTTAAAAAAATGTGTTTTACAATTAGGTGCTATTTGCACAACAGTTTGAACGATCTTGCAAAGTGGAAGGAGGCAGTTACCGTTACTCAGTATCATCTTGTACCAAAGTGTAGATATGGTAAGCAAACATATCCAAATATGTTTAGTACTTTATCACAGCTCCAATATTGCTGAATATAACCATAAATGTGGAGTTATGGAAAGATATGCGTGATTGTGTTGTGACTTTGAAATGAAATATATTAGGTACTAAAAAATATCATCATCCCAGTGCTTACAAGTTATGCCTGTCCTTATAATCTCCTATTCTATTTTTGCAGAGTGCCAGGTTTCCAGACAGGCCCGGCAGCAGTGTGGTTGGGATTCCATTACTCTGTCATTGTGTCGGAACCTGGGCTGTTGCTGGGAGCATACCTACTACAGGGGTGTCCCACACTGCTTCTGGCCTAGACAGCGCACAGGTGATGTTACCCATAAACTGGCAGGCTCATTTCAAGAAGGGTTGGGGTTGGGAGGGGTGGCACCTTCCTCTCCCAAAACATGTCATTGTTATGTGTGTTTTTCATCTTCGCTGGCTTTAAATGCATGTACAACAACCATGAATTATATTGCTTGTGCGACCCCGTGACCCCCTCTTTAAAAAAAAAAATCTGAATGTGCCAATGGCACTTACCCAACATACTTGTTACTAATAATGCAAAACAAAACATACATATCCACCTTCTAAATGTTGGAACAGTCATAGATATGTTGTATAATTGTAGATTGTAGAACAGTTCAAACTAATTTCCATTTTAAGTATCTAAGCAAAACATTGTTTTTCACTGGGTCCTTGATAATGAGTGTACAGTAGAATGCACAATCCATACAAAAATATGATAAATATTTCATTTGCAGATCAAAGTCTGTACAAAGTGCACGTGTTCTCCGACTATCAGCCATGGGAATCCCCCCTGAGTATGGCAAATGACACAACTTTATGTGGCTCTAAGCTAAGGAGTCCCGGTGAGCAAAGTATCTTTATTACTTGTGACTCACCAAAGCGGGGACGTTATGTTGCAATTTTATTGGCAACTGAAGAAAAGAAAAAGCTTGCTCTACAAGAAGTGGAAGTCTATAATATTATGGATGACAACAGGGGTTAGTGTCTTTTAATTTAAAAGATTACATGAGTGATGTGTGTATAATATATACCAGATTTATTAAATATACATGTATCATCATAACAATGTATGTACATTTGTACACTGGGTCATTGTTGAAAATGAAGGCCACCAGCATATTTTCAATGACTTAATAAATGTTATATAATCAATTTATTATAAGATTAAGATCAAATATGAAAATAATATATGAATCCGAAACCATTGATAATTTCATCATATCAGGAACCTTTCTCAAAATGACATTGATGACTAAATTCCATTGGGAGGCAAACTACTCAATGAACTTGGATGCGAAGTCCTCATGACACCTGTTGAATGGATCAACTTTCCCAGTGATAATCCATTCATAATGTTGAAGACCACAATGCAATGGCAATAATGTCCTCAATTATTACTTATTATCATGCTATGGCTTTTTGTAACAAAAAGTTTGTTTTGGTTTTCTAATAGATTATGTAGGGTGTAGTTTTCGAAAAAGGTATGATAAGCGCGCTGGAAAGGCAAGTCACTGCAAGTCGGTGTATCAAAAATATGGAACGACCATAAATAATTGCAATGGAAAAGCCAAACAGGTAATCAATTACATAAAATGTAAATTCATGTACATTTGTGAAGTCTCATATGGCTAATCTGAAGCCTCTTTCTCTTCCAACTTGATACACTCATTCTCACATATACACAGTTCATAGTATGTTTTTATTCAGCTTTCAAATAGCTGCACAGCAAATAAAGTTTTATATTGATGTTGTTTTTTAATCAGTACAATGGAAATGTGTATAATTGGGAAGAGGGTACTGGAGGATGCAATGTGAAGTTTTGTGATGATTTGTCAAACCTACACATTATAAATTGGAACCCCGGCCAGGATATTTATGCTCTGCAATGTGGAGAAGGTAATGCATTGTATTGTAATTATAGTTTGCATTTATATAGAAAAGTATACCTGGAAATTAAAAAGTTAGAGTATATTTGAAGATAAAGAGCATGCGCGGGGCTTGTAGGCCTCCTTAAATAAATGATGCTACTAGGTTAGGTGTCAGGCAGGCGCTCTACCACTAAGCTAGCCTCCCTACAATCTTTCAGAAGCGTTCATACTTGGCCACATTTGAAATCCTCTCTTGGATTAATCCCTTGCCACGTATGATTCTATTTCTGTACGCATTTTCTATTACCAACCTTGATCTTCCAATCTTTCCTTATAGGCAGTTGTGGCACGTGCATGATACTACTGTATCTGCGATTTACTACGGTAACTACTAATATGGGCCGTGACCTGAGCCACTTCTTTCACAGACTCCCCCAACTTCCAACTCCTCGACTGCTTGCTGCCGTCTTTGGACTACTTTCGTCAGAGGAGAGGGCGAGAGAGTGTGGGAGTTCCATCCTTCATGGCTCGGTTAGCCTCATGCGCTGGACTCAAGCCCAGGAATTCTTCCCGGGAATGTACATCTCCATTGTCCTCTTACAGTGACCGAGAGGACCGTGAGAATTCTCTGGCTTGGCCACCGAACATGCCACACACTTAACCACACACTTGACTGCTTGAGTTTGACTTTCGGCCAGTAGTCCCTCCATCCCCTCCCTAACCCTTCCCATTGGTAACACTGACCAGACGTTAATGTGGTCATCGCTTGACCCCCATGGAACTTAGGAAACTACCCGGTAGCTCTGCGTCACTGTCATCGATCACCCGGGTCCGTGTACTTCCACCAAGTGTGAAATTTTCGAGGACCCCTGTAAAGATTGGAAGGCTGTGCACTCAAACTCACGGTCTCCTGCTAACACAAGACCAGTCATTATGTGTCAGGCAGGCGCTGTACCACTGAGCAAGCCTCCCTACAATGTTTCAGGAGCGTTCATACTTGGCCACATAGCCCACATTCAAAATCCTCTCTTGGATTAATCCCTTGCCATGTATGATTCTATTTCTGTACGCATTCTCTATCACCAACCTTGATCTTCGAATCTTTCCTTATAGGCAGTCGTGGCACGTGCTTGATACTACTGTATCTGCGACTTACTAACTTCTAACATGGGCTGTGACCTGAGCCACTTCTTTCACATTATCATTATTGTTAAATCTAGTTTATCATATGGAAAAAAAACATTAAGATTTTATTAAGAATCTTGCTGGTTTCTATGAAGACTTTTGTCTAAAAATTAAGATTTTTGATGCCTCTGATTAAACTTTTTTGCAGTGCCAGGTTCACATCTCTGAGATTGGCCCAGATTATCCAAATGTGCGGGAGATCATGAAACAACATTGATGGTCATACAGTGATTAGATCTGAAATATTGACCTAATATATAAGGATTATTTACATGTTTAGCAAAGCAAATCAGCCATTCCAGTTATTCTGCATATGCTTAGCAACAAAATGGCTAGTTTACAACGTTTAAGTCTAAAAATGTTGAACATTTCTCTAAGTGTGCACATCTTACCCAGTCATAAGAATATATTATTTTGTTCAGTGTTTAGCTCAAGAAACCATTTAAAGACTGTCCCAAGAGACAATTGAGTTATTAACAGTGGCATTGTAGATCGAATTTTGTCACACCATATATGATGGTAATATATTAATATAATCTTTGTAAAAAAAAAGCAGATAGCTGTCAACACATTGGATTATCGTTGTTGTTAAAAAGAACTTCACAATAATTGAAATCATAAAACTTCTTATGTAGTTGTGGCATTTCAGTGTGAATCATTTCCAACAATTTTTAGAATAAGAGTCGCAGGACAAAACGTGTGACAAAAGACACACAATTTGATAAAATTGTTTATTCATTTTCCTTGTACAGAAATGAACCTTGCATTGGGAAAAGTTGCTTACCAGAGCACAGTCAGACACAGCCCCAGCAATGCCGTGGATGGTGCACTGTAGTAGGTTTTCTCATCAACTTTGTCTTCTCTTAGGCCAAGCATGGTGTCTATGTGTGTGTGTAGGTGGTGGTGGTGGTGGTGGGGGGGGGGGGGGGGGGAGGTTATATATGTAAAATTAATATATAAAGCCCTCTGATAATTAATGCTTGGCATATACATTTATGTAAATGGTATTTAGTTTGTATTTTCATCAAGATGTACAAAGCATGAGAAAGTAATTATATTGTATAACTCATAATGAATGCTAAAAGTTACTGTTGTAAAAATTATGTGCTCAACTGATGCAATGCCATGTTTCATAAGTTTGTCATACTACAACATAAAAAGCTATCTTTTTTTGACATTGCTAGCTTCAATGGGTCAGTGCTGTCCTACTCTGAGACGACTATAGAAGATGACCCATGGTGGCTCGTAGATTTGGGCAATGTCTACCCTGTGGAAGTAGTTTATCTGTATAACAGAAGTAAGTCCACAAGTAGTAATATAGTTCCTTAGTAGACGCTAGTTATATTAATTGATTTATTATATTAGTAATATTAGTGTTCAGTTAGTCACTGCAACACAATCATGTTCATTGATTACTAATTCTCTTATTTTTTGCATGATTTAATATAATTTACCAATATACTTTTTAGCATTTCTATATCTTTCAACTTTCTGTGCTATGTGTACTCGTTAGAACACGTGATAAACTGTTAATATTTCGAATACATTTTGTAGTCAACAACTTATTGTTTGCAAAATTAAGTTGATGTCTGCCATAATGGGTGTCCCATTTCAAGAGCTGTGTGTTCAAATTTACCTGCATCTTCCAACTCTATAAATTCTAGGTGATTTGCTGTACGTACGTAAGGAAATGATGACCCATGGCGATTCAATATATTACGTTTATTTGAATAATTATCAATCTGAAGTGGTATGTACAGTTTTACTAATAAGTTTTATATATTGTCACTACAGAAATATTTGTTTGACCTTTATTGAGGGATTGTCTATATCAAAATAATGTATAAAACATGAGCAACTGTACCACTTTATATGTTATTTTACTTGATCATTTGCTTTATTTCGTTCTTTGTTAAAATTGAAAGGCGGCAAAAGTAGATATTATGTATTCTCAAGAAAACCCTCACTTCCGTTTCCTGTTTACAAGGTGATAACCAACAAATGTGGGCCGTTCTGACATATTTTTTAAGCTTAAGTATGTCGAACGTTGGCCATCTAGAATGATCTAGTAATACTATTTTGTCAATACTGTATTGACGATACTGTGAGCAGCAGACCAATGAAATAGTAGTTGCAAGGACAATGTTGCAGTTAAGGGAGTTAACACGAGCATCAAAAAATGTCAAGTCTTTACAGAAAATTCAGTTTGCTTAAGTCAACCTTATAACGGATATGCTGGAGATACAGCATGGTGCAGAGTTCAAGATAAGCTTACAAAAGGGCCAAATGCTATTAAATATATTTAGATATTTTACAATATAATGTTTTTAGGTCTTCATGAAAACATTTGCTTTCTGTCCTACCCCGTATCTGCCACGTATCCTATCCAGTTATGGTATCTTTAACGTATTGTAATACATGTATGTATTCTATATGCTCCGTTTCCAAAGCAAGTATGCAATTGAGCTTTTTTGATTGTCTTACGGCACCAGTCACTTTAGATGCTTCAACTGTGGGATTGATAAATTGTACAGTAGCTTAGATGTTGACTTCATTGCATCAAGGTTTGCATTGGTCTGTTGCTTCTGTAGGTGGCTCGGCAGCAGTGCAAAGACGATTACGGTGGCCACTTGGTCTACTTGGACAACTTTGATGAATATCGTTCTGTGGCGTGAGTGCAGCTACATGTAACACATAACATTATTATTAAAATGATTAAAATGACAGTTCCTGGTTTAAGCTATCAAGATCCCATACTTCAAAGCAAATAAGCACATATAACTTGAAATACTTTAGTATACTCATAATGCTGTGTTACAGTTACATTTATGTACTGTTTACAAGTACATATCCATACGTTTTTCTGTGTTGTGTTGCAGGACTCAATTACAGACGATCATGAACGACCTTGGGAGACATGACGTCCACACCTTCTGGTTTGAGGGCAAATATGATGAACCTAAAGATTCGGGTGAGTTAATATCCTGTACTAAGCTTAATTTATGAAGAGTTTGAGATGAATTATATAGAGGAAAAGAGAGGTAAGATGTGCAAACAGGCAGGTAGGGATCTTTAAAGATTAGTTGTGACACAGTACACATGATTTAAAGGTTATTCATGGTTCCGATCTCCGCCCTTTTCAAGTCTGTCAGCCAATCAGCGAGCACCCTAATGCACGTGCCTGGATCTAGTCCCACATTAGTCTTGGTCAACCCAGACCCTTCCCTTACTCACTTACTTTCCATCGGGAGTCTCTCGAACGCAGTAGTGTCAGTCTGGTTGATCGAGACTAGTCCCACCGTAATTAATATAGAGAAACTTCTGACTTTCAACAACAGATTTCTCAATGAAATGTGCGGGAATTCGAAATTTCTTGGATGAGATGCATTACCTACCCTCTTTTCTTCAACATATCCAAAGTGAATAGCTCAATGTTTGATAATAAAGATATAAGAAGCCATTTACTTTCTATTCATTTTTGTCTATAGTACTATGTGGCACCACCAACTGAGAGCTTATTGGCATTCATATGCATAAGGAACGTCAAATGACGTATGATACTGAATAATAGACTTTTTTTAACCGCACGCTGGTGTAGTCTCAATCAATGAGCTACTGTAGTGGCTGCACTCAATTCAATACAGTACATGGTAGTGTTGAACGAGGCTAACGCTACGCTAGTGCGTGCAAAGTTTTAGTCTAAAAACGTGTTTAACAACAGCAGGTATTACGAACAGATTTTTGATCTTTGAATTCTAGATGAATTATAGATCTACTGTAAATCAACGGATTTACATACGTAAAATTCACATACACATCAAGGATAATATAAGCATCGAATGCAGTTGGCATATATGCATCGAAATGTTTATGGATAATCACAGACTTATCTTCATCATCGATGCAACTTGAGTGTTGAAAATTAAAATGTTAATTATAAAATATCTACCATTTTGTAAGCTACTAAATTGCATGATATAAATGCTATGGATTATTAGAGTCATTCTACCAAATTTCAAGATGTGTGATCAAGTCGTTTGAAAGTTATAGTTTCCTAAAATATGTCTCATATGTCCATGCTTCATAAAGTAAACAAGCCTTGTTTGTGGGACCTTCGTGTGCGTGGTTACAAATTGATAGAAAAGGGGCGGGGCATCGGAATCATGAATACATGTACATGTAGCTGTAACACATCTTCAGTAATGATAATTTTTTATTATTGTTTATGATATCACCGTATATGTTTTCTTGTTCATCTCTTACCTCCGCTTGCACATCACCTACTACATTTGAACATTTATGAAACATATTTCTACCTAACCACTATATTGACATACCTGTCAATGAAGTGTTTCTGTTGTAGATGTCTGTGTGTATATGGAGAGATTTTCAGCTCATTTCCCTTACTTATTGAAAGGAACCCACGGATGTGACACACTAAGAGAATTTGTATGTGAAGTTGAAAAAGAATATGGTATGCAAATTATATTTTTGCACAAGTTTGTATATCGTCGGTTTTCATGGCTTGATCACTCACACTGCCTTTACAAGTCCTTGTTCATACCAACCCGTGGGCTAAGTTATAGTTTATGTGGAAAAATAATTTTGGGGCTAGACTTACGTCAAAGACAAAATCAATACTCTGTTTCATCTTACTTATATAGGGAGATCGTACGTTTGACATTTGAAATCTCCACGGGACATTTTGGCAGTGGGCCTTCTGATTGGTCGAATTCTGAGAGTAAGTTCCACAGAATTGGATATGGTTGTATCACGGTTATACATGTATACTGCGTATATAGTCGTGAGACATAAACGATGAAGTTTGTGAGAATAATGTGAAATAATCTGGATGGCATGTAAATATTTTGAAGGCCGTGGAATCAAACTCACAATCTCCTGTACGCTACACACACCAGTCTTATATGTGTAGACATGAGTTCCGTTCATTGGTCTAACCTTACCACACATTTAGAGGCGTCACAGTGTCAGACTTGGAGACAGACAGCCCTTAAAGGTTATGCTCAGTGGCAAAACAATATGCTTGTATAGAAGCAATGTGATTTGGTCTGTGTATTGTGAACGTTTCATTCATTTAAACAGCATACATGTATTAAAGTATTTAGAGCAATTTAATGATCATGCAATAAGAGGAGTTTTACACCAATCAAAACACGTGAACCCAACAAATGTAAACCGAATGATTTTCGTGAGACGTAACTAGCACGGTGCACGTAAAAAGTCGCTTATCTCTCCCGTGACGTCTGCGGTCAGAAATCCGCAAAATGGCGAAAATCATTCAATTATGCAATATCACGTGACCTTGTGTTTTAGTTTTGCAAGACATCACGGTAGTTTTAAAGATGTGATAATTATTAAATGTAGGGAATATACATATTATTCCTCTTACATTTGCAATGAAAAATGCATTGTTCATTGATACTAGGCTTTTCAGAACAAATGTTATTTTGGCTGAGCATTATCTTTAATACTCTTTGGAACCCTTGTTCTGCTGACCTCCTCTTGGTGATACCATTGTGGCCACATGGTGGTGCCATTGAAACGTGTCTGTACTTTGCCCCGAATATTCCTATGCAATGTGTCAAGGATGCTCCCACTCAACAGGAAGTTGCCGTTCCTTGGGGCACTTTTCTTGCAATAAAGTTATACATTATATAAGTATTTACATTGTATTTTAATAATGTTTACGACATTTGCATGTATTTGAACTGATAGTTAATACCCTTGTATTCGGGTCAGATGTTTAAAATACTATAGTATGTTAAATTTTTACTTTATTGCTTTCATAGTGTGCTCATATGTTTTTACTGTTTGCAGTTGGGGTGCCTCAGTATCACTTCCGGTGGGGAAATAGTACCTACTTTATCCATGAGCATGAGGAGGATTATAAGGACAATAAGGTAAAGTGGAACAAATATAACTACTTCTCCGACTGCTATCATGATACATTTAATGTAGCATTATTCTTTACTGATGTTTTATTACAAGGACCTATATATTCACTAGCAGATCCAGGTTTTTGGAAGGGGGGGGAGCACACATGTATTTTCAAATTGATTTAGTTGAGTTGGTAAATGATCACGCATTTAAAAAGAATTCAAATAATTTATTTCATATTTTATAGTGTACTTTGAAAAAAAAACTAAAATAGAAATTAAGAAATTAGTTTCAAATGTTACATGCCTAATGTGTCTTAATTTAATGTGTTTAATTTGCCAAAAGGAAGGCTGTTCACAGTTCATCAAATTCAAATTATTTAAATTCAGACTTTATGTATCATATTAACAGGAGGCAGATATCTACTGCAAGAAAACTTATGGAAGACTCTCCCACGTGGCTTACATGGACACTGCAACAGAGTTTTATTCTCTTAGGTAAAATAATTCCATTCATAAGTAATTGAATAGAATAGTTCATAAACAGTGACACATGAATAAAAAATCACTATCGTCAGAACTAAAATTCTGACTATTGTGCTGACACCAATTCTATTCCACTACTTTTTAGCTTTTAACAGTTCTTTTTCCTTAGATACTTATTCTGTATCAATTATTTGAATTGATTCAAACTGAAATGCCGCATCCACATGAGAGGTTTTGTGTTTCTACATTACTTGGAAATATGTTCGCACTTACAGTAAATTTCAACATTTTCAGACTCAAACTTGTAAAATAGCCATTTTGTTCAGAGGCATAAGGACAATGATTAGAACAGCTATGTTTTTATGCTTTCAGAAACATTAATAAAATCCCTATATTAGGTCAAGATTTCAAATTCAATCACTGTAAAATCATCAATGGTTTTGTATAACATCCTGCGTTTGAATGTAATGGGCCAATCAAAGAACCACTGTTCATAACCCATATATTCATTTTGATACATGACCGAAGAATATAAACATGTATAGATTATACAGGAATCTTGTAGAGCTGCACTGTAATGGATTTATGCCCTATTTAACCTAATGTAATTTGATTCAGGCGGTGCAGCGTCCACCTAGTGGCAGGCTCTCAGCTCACCCCAGAATCGCTACCCGAAGCGGTTGATCAAACGCGGCTGGCAGTGCCGCCGCCGCTTGTATAAATAATACCCTATTGAAAAAGCATTGGATTGATTATCGGTGATTTTTTGATGCCAGGGTTCATGAATAATAGGCCTTACTTAGAAGCATGATTTTTTTGTGTAGGTGCGGCATTTTACTTTAAATCATTCCTGATAATTTTAAAAATAAGTTTCGTGGGAAACAAATTTGTTAACAGCCTAAAGATAGTGAAATAAAATCGGTGTCAGTAAAGTAGGTACTCGAACTGAGATATTGTGTATGATATTATAAATTTCTCTTCTTCAAGGCAACAAATGTATTAAAAAAGAATTATAATCTTTGATTTCTTTTTATAGAACCAGTAACAAAAGGTTAAGTCTTACACTATTTGTTAACCTCCTTCTAGCTAAATATGATTGTTATCTGCAACTTATTGGCTGTCTTTTATTCATAAACATACACACATAGACACTTTTTTTAATTTAATGCATATCATTGTATACTTATATGCTATTTTTGTTTTTACTAAACCCACCTACTCCAACATACATACATAATAAAAATAATACAATGGTAATACAATAACATTATTATGAATCTATTAATATATAACTATGACTATAGCCCCTTACATTTAGTTTAAAATAAAAGTGATGATATTCTTTGAACATTATTTACTGTTTCGGATCTTGCGCATATGATTTGATGGATATTTATGTACTTTTTTAAGAAGGTCAAAAACTCAGAAAATATGAATTTTGTATTGGTATTCATCTTTGCTTGATGAATAAACCACTTTGCTGTTAATATGATAAAATTTACTTAAAAATTGTGCATTTCTATTGAATATCCAAAAATTATTTCAATGGCGCTTAAGGACTATTGGCTATCTTGAAATTGTTTTTCAACCATTCATTTAATTTTACCCAAAGGTTCTTTACCAAGTTACAGTGGACAAAATAATGTTCAATTGTGTCGATCACTTTGCAGTTATCACAATTTTCAGATATATTTATGTTTCCTTTGGCTATGTACCGGTTACAAGCAAAGATTCTATATATATACATGTACGTATATGTATTTACGTATATGTATATACGTATACATATTTGTATATATGCTAACTATCCCATTTTACCTTTATTTTTTCAGTCATCATTTACAAAAACGGGGCGTTTTTCCTACATATCCGTTTGGCTATTTAGTTGGTGGCTATGTGTTCCTGGAAAAGGACCATCAAGTACGATGGGATCACGTTCAGCCTGAAGGTATTTGATTTGATGGAAATTGCGCTTGAGACTAACCAAGCATGATGGGTATGATGTTCATTGACATCTTATTGTGTCTGGTAACAATGACATACATGTATGTTATTTTGCTACGATGATGGCACATGACACCTCAACTGATGAAGCCTAAATCATGCGTGAAATACTGGCATATTAGCTATATCTCATCTCATTAATCATGTGTTTTCCAACATATATTTCAGCCTATTTTAAGCAGTTGCTGGGCTGTTACGACGATAAAACCACAGATAGAGACTTGCCACATTTCAAGAAAACTGTGGAGTACCCTGTCCAGTGTGCACATCGATGTTACAAGGTGTGGACTCTTATTTTGTGTTTTTGTGTGCAGTTAGGGCCTACAAGGGAATTAGTAACAAGCACATGGTATAATACACAGGAATATGTGCATAACTACTGTATTCCAACTGACACTTGAATTTCAGTTTGGAAGAAAACATAAATTTTTTAGTTGGAGCATACCAGCACATGCATCGGTTTGGCCATTTTGGATTTGTCAAATATGCCGATTCATCACAATATCATTGCTATTTTAGTACGCTGTAATTCTTTTAGCTCAAAAGACAATGAAACTCAATAAAATGTATAAATCGAGAAGATTAATATTCGGCGTGTGCATCTGCCTAAAACACAACACAAAATGGCTTCCCAAGTGGTATTCACTATAGGGTTGAGTGGTCATTTTCCTTGTTGTTGCAGAGTGGCTATCGGTTCTGGGGCATGCAGAGGTTCCGCAAGTGCTTTTGCGGCAACACCTATGGAAAGTGGGGCAAGGCTGACGACTCACTGTGCTACCCATGCGACCATGACGACGGCATCATACGGGATGACCGCTGTGGCGGATTCAATCGCAGCAGTATAGGGCAAATAATGGGTAAATGATCTATATAGGGCTTTCCAATGTGATTCTAAAATAACCATTTCGCACTGGTACGAATGCAGTGGCAGCTTCAGAACAATCAGGAGAACCAGGTTTGATTGTGTATTATTTTTAACAGTCTAGGAGGCTGATTAGGTCATCATGAGTGCAATTGGAACATGCAGGTCAAGCACTTCTAGATATACTGAATCTGGTCTATGTTCCCAACGTCTCTTTTTATTGTGTGAAAAATATTGTTTGTTTTCAGAATGTCCGTCGTTTGAAAAGAAGCATGATGCAAGTGAGGGAAAACCTCACACTGCACTTTACAGCGAATCTACTTTCTAATTTCAAATTTGTCTGAATGCATGAGGCTAGCCTTCAAGGTAAAAAATACGCTTTACGAAAATCGATGATGTATCGTGGCAGGGATAGTGTGCGGGTAAGGATTAGAGGTGGTGGGGTGGGTGTTGAAAGGGTATGGGGTGGGGGGTGGTGGGGGGGGGGGGGGGGGGGGGGGGGGATGTGTTGTAATTACCAACATTTTATCTCAAGTCTGTTATCAAGGCAATAGTTTCATTGTCAAAATTGTGGAGAATACTATTGTAAATGGCTGTGGTTTGAAAATTGAAATATTGATTAGTTAGATAAAATGATGATTAGGAATTTTGTAAATTGAAATACATAGGTAATGAGGTGTGATGTGTACAATGATGTTGAATTGAATATGCACTATTTTCTTCTACATAGTTCATCTTACATGCATATTGTACAAGTAGCAGGAATACTTGGTAAGACATTTTCAATATTCGATTGATAACTGTGGGATGTGAGAGTAGTAGCTTCATCTCACAGGACTATGAAGACAAAATGCCATCATACAAATGTAGTTCTGTGGCCTCTCCATCAAACCATCCAACAGTACCCTTCTGTTGCCTTTGGCATTTAATATGTAACTTAGTTGCAATCAGCATGGAAAATCACATAGCTATAGGTTGTAGTTTTATTTATAGTTAATGCTCGATGCAATTGAATTGAAATTTTATATGTTCATTCAGGAAAATGCCAATGCATTTAATTGGTTCGATGACGAGACTTGTGTCACAAAGCGCTGTGACTATGTGATCCACTTAGAGACAGTAACTTCTGAGCCTGGCTATGATGTATATGTTTTAGAGGGAGATGCAGGTAATTCGTAAAATACATGTAATCATATATGAATTTAAACTATTATTATAGCACAAAACCTGGGACCTTGTATGGACTGTCTGTGGTAGGTTTACAGCCACATGTAGAGGTCGTGACTTGCAGAATTGTTTTGTCCATGTTATATATCTTAATATCTCTATGGAAATATGACATGGAACAAACATACGTATAGGTAGAAGGCACGATGTAAAGTATACAGTACCTACAGATGGCATTAAGCTTTCACAGTATAACATAGCTGTACATGTATATTCACTTTTAGTATTCCTCCGAACAAACACATTGTGGGACAATTTCTGATTGATTTTGAATATAAAATGCAAATATACAAAGAGAGTTAGACTTCTTGCCTCATAACATTAAGATGAAAAACAATACATATTTCTTCTGACTAGGATATGACTTTCATGTTATTTTGTAGAGTAGTAGTATATTACCAATGCTATAGTACAATTATATGCATGTTAATACATATCATTTCATTTTTCAGAGAAACCTACATTTACAAAAAGTACAATAAACAAGGAAAAAAAGGCCACCAACTGCTCGAGTATAGAGGGGGATCTTCACTTAAGAAGTGTTGATGAATGCATCAAAAAAGCCTTGGAGGTGTCAGTTTTAAATATAATCAAATATTATATTGTCAAATAATACGTCTGTATATGCACATGTGGGTTCTTCTTTCTGTTGTAGAGATTACTTTAACTTTGCTTTATTAGCGCTCACTACTCATCACCTTTTCGTTCTTCCAAACTAGGTCAATGCAAATGCTTTTAATTGGCTCAATGGAAGGTGCTACACAAAGCTCTGCAACCGTGAGAAGGACTTAAAGATAGGAGATCGGGATCCAGGGGAAAATGTGTATGCATTGAAGTGTGACCCAGGTAACATGCAGTTCTTGTCATGCACATACAAACAGAACAGCAAACTAATTCTTATGTATTTCAACATACTAACCTACCGTTGTGTGCGCAACTTTGGACAAATCTATTTAGAAATTTTGCTGTTCGATTCTTTTGTTCTTGACTGAAGAAAATCCACTAATACAACTGAAATAATTTTTATTGAAATAACTTTAACAAAATGATCCTTCGACCACAAATACTCGATCAACGTGAATCTATGTGTGAAATGTAGAATAACACAATCTATTTTAGGATGGAGCTGTGTCAAAATGTTTCCTCATGAAGGCACATATACAAAACACTTGACTACGAGACCGTGTGTCCAAAAGTCCCCTTTTATTTGTGAAGTCCCTCAGCGTAAGTGATTCTTCTTAGTGTTGCAATGATTCAACACTTGCTTCTATTTTTGTTTGTGTAATTTCTTCTCCTAACAGCTAATTTACACAGTAATCAGTACAACCCAATCACATGATTTGGGTGAAGTTGTCAGCTTGGATGTAGAGCCTATTGGCGCAATATTTAATGCAGGAGATATGTTGCAAAGAGTTGCTAAGCCAAATAAATTGTTATATTGACGCAATATGTGGTAAATAGTTCTAACAAATTTTAATCGCAAAACATGTAACTGTCACAAAATTTTGAACATGTTTGAAATTTCTAGACGAACTAGGTTTGATCGCCAGTTTATATAGGAGGCATTTGCTCATATGTAAGGCGGCTTTTAGAATTAGCTACCATACATAAAGATATACATGTACTCGTTCAGCGACATTGGTATGTGCACATGTCATGTATTTTTACCAATAAAAGGCAGCTACAAAGTGTTTACACCAGGAAGCAAGTATATTTTCAAATACATCTTATGATAACCCAACGCAATTCAGACTGTTGTAGACCAATTTTTCAGCTGCTCACCTACAAACGGTGGATGTCCATGTGGTCAACCAATACAATCCGGATCGTCAAACAAAACCCACTCTAACAGATGATAATGCATGTGGTACTTCAGGAACTTTCGATGATGTCATTATCAAGTACTGTAACTACAAACAAGGTAGAAGTAGATGATTTTTAAATTAACTTTTAATACTAAAATTTTAATGATAACATGCTAACAAATGAATTCAGAAGCTTTGTAAAAAAACAGGAAATCCCAGGGAAAGAAGAGTGTATTTGAGATTACTATTTTAGCTGTATATGTCTAGTGACATGTTTTACTAGTATATTTCTCATTGCTTCCTCACGATTATCATTTATTACACCAAAAGTAGCAGAAGCTTTACTTAACGCTGTACAAAAGGATTTGCCTCTAGCTTCGACCATAAGAACCAACAGATATTCTAAGACGACGGTTGAGATGTAGACTGGGCAGCCAGACCACACCCTCTGAATGAGGAATAATTAGGGCCTGCTCAAATAAACCTAGGATTTGATTGAACAATTGATTGGCTTGACTTTAACATGTGCATTTTAGGAAGATATGTTGTTGTGTCCAAGCCGGGTCGAGATCAGCAGCTCAAAGTGACTGAAGTAGAAGTCTACCAAGGTCAGTCGACTTTCTGCACACATTTTATTAACAACAGACTGTGAACATTGTTTCACAATGCGCCCGACGTATACTGGCATGTTAGTCTTTCAATATGGCACCAGGTAAGTAATATCTTCGCTAAAAAAACCAAGATTTGTTTAATTTCATCTGTGAAAATCGGGGGATTGTGCTTAATAGGGCAGGTGTGCTTTTAAGAACGATTACAGTCTATATATATACCGGTATATATATATGGTAAACAGCATTGTGATGTAGTCTGCTCTAGTAGTAAGCTTGTTGATACGGTTAGTAATAATAGATGTCATCTCTCACCATCTTGCTCTACAAGATTCTATCGTAGTTGATGATTCTTTTTATTCCGTTGCAACAGCTAGTCACGTCATGCATGGTCGAACAATTTATTATAATGGAACTGCCTTGACTTGTGTCTAGGAAAGCTACATGTAGATGCTGTCTTTATTCTCACTTCCAAGTTGTGCAGAAAAGATGTGCACTTGTCTTTTTTTATTTACTTTTGAGACATAAAAGTTCATGGTCACTTTTGCTCTGTGTTATAAGGCCATTTACAATGATGCATTTGATGCTATTTCATACAAATGTGTATTGCATATAACATTGGTGGCTGTCACACTGATAAACTTTGGAAAATGAAGCAAATACATGTTTGAGGAGTGCAATCTTCATAATAATGAAGCTCGCAAGTTTGCTCCATTCACTGGTTATCTGCAATTTTTATGAAGACCGGTCTTCTCAGAATCTGCCCATAACTTTGTCAATTCCCATGCTACCTAGAATCAGATTACAGATTCATAATCCCCACTCAAAATCCTATTAAGTAAGTACCTTCCACACACATGGCATACGATAAATGATAATTTGAAAAGGACATTTGAATATTTAAAGTCATTAGTCTAGAATTAATGGTGCCTAACACGCAACTCACAACGACCATTTTAATGGTGGTGTCGCAGAGAAATATTGAGTTCGCTGACCCACCTGAAAATCATGAATTCTCAGTGGTGGATGAAATTCAGAAACTTTATTATTTAAGACCTCTTTTTTTTTTACTGCTTTGTAGATGCCAACCTTGCTTACAAGCGCCAGGCATACCAGACGAGGACAATTAACCGAGATGGCAAACCTGGCATGGCTGTGGACGGGGACAGGTGGGACTGTTGGAACATCTCACCAGTATCTACCGTAGTGGGATGAAAATATTCATCTACTTCAAGATTCTCATAATCCACCAAGATACTATTTTTTCCTAGTGAAGTAAACACCTTTTTCTGTAAAAAAACAAAAAACAAAAATGTATCTTTTCCGGACAGTATTGTGCATGTAGAATCATCCATTATGTTATGTATCTATCTTTAGAAACACAGAAAAGTATTGGTTCGGCCAGACAATGAGCGAATCTATGGCTTTCCCTTGGTGGTCGGTTGACCTGGGTGAAAGGATGGCAGGAGAAATCATCAAGATTCATACGGCTCCAGAATGTATGTATAGTTATGTGTACAGCTACATATTTAAGGGGGGTTGGGGGGTGGGGGGGGGGTTATAAGGGGTCTAGAAATCCCATATCCCTCTTTTTTTGACCCTCATTTCCCTTAACCCTCTTTTTTGTTTTTTTGGCCCTTTTTTCCCTTATCCCACTAACTGGAGATCCCTTATCCCTATTTTTAGGGCCATTTTTCCCTTATAACTCTTTCTTCAGTCTTTTTTCCCACTTCCCACTTTTCCATTTCCTTATATCCCTTATTCCTTATTTTTTGGCTCTTTTTTCTCTAATCCCACTAACTGGAGATCCCTTATCCCTATTTTTGGGCCCTTTTTCCCTTATCCCTCTTTTTTCTTTTTTTCAGCCTTTTTTCCCACTTCCCACTTTTCCATTTCCTTATAACTCCCCCCCCCCCCATTTAACAGTGTTCCGTTGAAGGAGGGAGGTAGGATGGGGCGGAAATCTCAGCAAAGATTTTGTACCCACAAAAGCTCATACAGATTCCAATTACCTCTAATATTGCTCAGTATAACTCACAGGCAGATCCAGGTTGGGAGGGGGGGGGCCACTTTAACTTAAGCGATCTCATGGGCTTTGTACACCACCTGCCCCCTGGATCTGCCAATGGAACTAACCATACAGTACAGATTGCGTCAGAAGGATACAGAATCGTAACGAAATTAGAGAAATCAGCGTAAAAAAACGTAATAATTCGCAACAATTCGAAACAAAGTTACGGCTATCACGGTTTTCTTGGAACTGCTCAATCACTGAAACTACGACACTTACGATTATCGAAATAAACAAAAAAAATGTAATAATCAGAACATTTTCTCATACTTCCAGTCAATATGGCTGCCATAGTTCGCTCATAAATAGTCGGATTTGTTCGGCCGTTCTCGTTTATTCCCGCCACAAAGTGAAACCGGAAGTGCGGACGCCGTACAGACACCCAATGAAATGAAAATATGTCAAAATGTCGGCGTGATTTTGAACTTTTTGAAGAATTCTTTTTATTACGGGAACCTCCGTAAAATGCGTAATATAAGCAGAACAATCGGAATAAACGTAACTTCAGGCGAGTTACGAAGAAAGCCGTAATTTGCGGAAGCTACAGACAGTTTTTATGTTCATAATAGAAGCAACAATAAGAAGAAATAGGAAAAAATCGTAAGGAATCGAAACGTAATCCTCGAAAGTTTTCTTCTGTATCTTTCTGACGCAATCTGTACTGTATATGAGATATCATAAGTATATAGTCTGCTTCCCATGCTGCACTGCAGGGCCTCCGGCGATGCACCACCTGACTGTGCATGTGGGGGCTTTCCAGACAATGCTTCATGAAGATGAGACGTGGTGCGCCAGTATTGATGGAGAGGTGAGGACATCGTAATGATAGGCAGATCCAGGGGGGGACAGGGGACATGCGCCCCTCCTTTTCCCACCAAAATACCTTATTTTCATAGGGTTTTTTACATGTTCTCTATCGATACAAAACCTATGCAATCTGTTAAGTGCGCCACCCTTTTCTGGAAGCCTGGATCTGCCAGGGGTACTGTAGAAAAGAAGCAGTGCGTAAAGCTGGGAAGAAGTATTGATAGAATAGTAGTCCCTGTGCATTCCACCGATGTGTATTGGCAAGATGGTTTATGATTGTCAAACCAATAAAATCAACTTCAGAAATGAAATACATCTTCCCGTTTCCACTATATCATCATCATAATGTATGCTATTCATACTATTTCATCATAATATCATTAAAATCATGTTTAAACATTCATGAGTTAATGTTATTTTTTCTTTGTATACCAGGTGCCACCTGTCACTGTGATGAACTGTAAACCTCTGGCTGGCAGGTACATTGGCCTTGTCCTCAATAACATGGGCAGACTGGCTCTCACTGAAGTTGAAGTATATGCACCGAGTAAGATGCTTTATTATATCTTTATATTAATATGTATTATTAGTGTTCAGATGAAGGGAAGCATTTGTGGTTGTTTTCTTTTGAAAATAATGCTATTGAACTGTTTAGCAGTATTACAGTGCACTATTTAACAATATTTTAAAATCCCTTTAAATGTAAGAGGGTGAAACGCGAATATTTAAGAACACGTATGAATCGTTCGCTTATCACACCATTTCTGCGAGTAATTTACGATTGAATTTTTTTTAATTTTGTCTTGAAACATGCTTTTAGTCTCTGTTATAGGCCCATGGGCCTTATTACAAACACATAGCACACTCAATGTTAAGCCCGTGCGCCTGTATGCAAGAGAATACGGTAGTTGTGACTTGTACTGAATTGTTCATAATAACTTGATATGTATAACTGAATTTACTTTTAGTGAAAAACTTTGCTTTACATAAATTGGCTGTTCAAACGAAAGATATTCAGCGTGGAATAGACTTCTCCAAACCAGTCAAGGATAAGGCAGTAGATGGGGATATTAGGTCAGTTTAAGTCATAATTTTTTTTTTCATCAACGTGCCTAGTGTAATTTTTAGTATATAATCATCTCACTTCCACATAAAAATTGAAAATTTTCAATTTAAAGCTTATCAGTTTTTGAATGGTCATATTAGTATATGGTAAGTGATGTATACATGTGCCAAAGTGAAGACTATACCCTATGGCTTTTGAGATTGAGGTATCGAGAATAAGAGGTATTGAGAATAAGACGTCTGTGCGTTTCAAAGTTTATTTTATATCTGCCTGTCATGGCATTCTGTCCCTCTGAGCTAGGTGTCCCTTAGACTCTAGCTCGTTTGCTCATGCAGTGCGGCAGTGACTTATGAGTCCGTGAGTCACTGCCGCAAGATGTGCATGACAGGATGCTAAATTTAGACCTTAACCAGTTTGTGTATAATTTGTGAATTCGGAAATAGCTTCAATTTGAAAATAATTCAGTCTTTGACTATTGACTTGTATTTCAGGAGTGGTATAAATATCTGTGTTCAAATTCAGCCATGGAGTTACCAAAAGCGGCCCATTCGAAGTGCTTGGAGTGTGGACCTAGGAGTGGAAATTCAAGTGCAATATATCACTTTCTTCAACAACATGAGGACAGAAAGTGAGTTCATTTATCATTGGGTCAGATATAAAATATTTTTGGTACTATGTTTTTTTCTATGCTATAGGTCCCAAAATGTAGTAAAATTGTCTAAATGTTTTGATTTTATTAAAGCTTTTCAACTCTATAGAGTCCTAATTATAATAATAAATTACTCACAAGAGTGATTGAATTATGGTATGGCACTTTACAAATATGATTTATGACATTTTATTTTGTTTCAATTTGACTAATGTTTCTGATTTTATTATGTTCGTTATTAACTATATTTACATTTTAGGAACTATAGCATGAAACAAAACTTAGTACCAAAATGAGATCATATGCTATATAGACTTCCTGAAATTAATAGTACAGAAATAAAACCTTAATTAGTTCATACAATGTAGCATAAAATATATTACAGTTCTCTCCTGTTTATTATCTTGTAACTATGTTTCATCTAAATGAAAAAAAACTACATATACCGTATTCATTCTAATAAGTGCACTGTGCTTTTTCAAAAAACAAATTTCAACAAAAAACAAAATTAATAAGGGCACCCTATCAATTTTTCGCTGTTCATATATTTTTTTCGCTCACTTTGCTTTTTTTTTGACCCCACAGACGATGATAACATAATAATATGGTACGAGAGATTTCTTGTATGAACTGCGAATATTGTTTCACAAATTGCCCGGCGAATAATACTGGTGTGTTAGTCTTAAAAGGGGACTGTAATTGTATTCTTTATTTGACAGATGCGCCGATGAATCAGCATAACCCCCGATACAAAATAGAACTGACATACATCTT
The DNA here is from genome assembly GCA_019095985.1 of Streblospio benedicti. Lineage (NCBI taxonomy): Eukaryota > Metazoa > Annelida > Polychaeta > Spionida > Spionidae > Streblospio > Streblospio benedicti. Next base: position 13,268,279 of record CM032667.1, on the reverse strand, counting down.
TTTTTATTAAATTCACGCCGATGAAGCAACAAATTACGTTTCTTCATAACAATATCGGCTGGTGAACCTGATTCTACACGGTGCAAAAGTGCTCGTGGACATAGTATTCTTGGCTTAAATCAACGTAAAAACACATGATAAATGCTACCATGCTGTGAACCTCGTTATGGAAAGCACCGTTAGGAATCGGTCACAATGCTAGTGCGTAAAGGGTGCCCACGTGATTTTGACCAATCAAATGGCTGGTACTTGCTTGTGTTGTTTACTTTTTGCATCTGGTAAGGCACCTGTCATGGCGATGTCGAAGTTGTCATATTTTCTTTGGAAAATTTAAATTATTCATCTCCGATGCCTCATCTAATTATATCTTTTATACTGAATTACAACATAGGCGATTGGAAAACTACTGATCAAACATGCACGTTGAATAGTTAGTGTTTCTTTCAAAATGCATTTCCAATTGTGCGAGTATTTGGCACAGATGAAAGATAGAGCTAGGTGGTTTGATTTTTTTTATTGTTTTGGCATGTATTTTTTTTTGTTTTTTTTTGTCTTGCTACAATATCAACATAAAACTGCCACATTTTTTTTATTTTGTATGCCGACCGACTGTTATGAGACCATGACTTTTTTTATTTTTTTCCGACTGTATGGAAAAAAAATTCAGAAAAAAAATTTGTCAAACAAAGAATATAATTACGGTCCCCTTATATGGCGCCAGGTAGGTGAAATCTTTGCAAAAAAAGAGCAAGATTTGTTTAATTTAATCAATGTAAACAGAGGGGTTGCGCTTAATGGGGCAGGTGTGCTTATAAGAACGAATACGGTACAATAAACTGTCATGTGAAAAAAATCTTGCATATATTTGCTAAAAACTTGTTATGTTATATACAAAGAATATACTGATAGAACACCACTTATTTTCAGAATGTAATACTTTCAAAAAGAAAAGCCACCAATGGGCAGCGAGGCGTGATTCTCTGTTGTTTTTCAATGTTATACGGCATCAGTGTATGTTTCAATGTATTCTCAACACTGAATGCCGTGGTATTGACTACACCGACACACCATCAGACGATATGAAAGTTAGGTATGTTGTCATTGTCATATCTCAATGCTGCATACGCAGTATATAGTATCTAAATCCCATAATAGTTGTGGAAGTTGACCAAAATATCTGACCAATCACAAGCCCCACTGCTGAAATATTCAGCTACCATATCAAAAGTCAGATGTGCGATCTTACGTTGCCAAGTGAAAAAAAGAGAGCATTGATATAGCTTTTGACGCAAGTCTGCCTATTGTAGCACTGTAAATAAGTGCAGTGTAAAAAGATTCCCATAGACCAATGATGCCATGTGATATAATATTTGTGTTTCAATCATTAATAGTTTGTCATTTTAAATGTTAAGTAGCATCACAAGAAGAGTCCTCTTGGAAAATTAGTTATTTTTCCTCCACCAAATATTAACTAAGTTTCTTAGTAAGTATGATTATTCACCAAATACATGAAATAAAAGCTTTATCTACTTAACACACCATTTAATACCAATATATCTTTTTGTTTATTATAGTTGTGCATATATGTATATTAACCAGCTTCTTTACTCGTGTGATTTAGATGTGCCCTGATTACGCATGATGATTATTTCACACATGTCAAGAATGGCGTCGATAACTATGAAATATATAGATGTCCACCATGTAAGTTAAGTGACAATGTGGTAAATGTGTTAATGTTGAGCGTGAAGAATTACAGATATTATACTGTCAGAAGGATACAGAAGAAAATATTTGAGAATTACGCTACAATTCCTGTCTGTACGGTGTCCACACTTCCGCTTTCACTTTGTCGCGGGAATAAACAAGAACGCCTGAACAAATCCGAATATTTAAGAGCGAAAGATGGTCGCCATCGAGCAGGAAGCTATGGGAAGTGTAAGAAATTATTCTGATTATTACTTTTTTCTTTTTATGTCGATAATCGATAATCGTATGTATCGTAGTTTCAGTGATTGAGCAGTTCCAAGAAAACCATTATAGTCGTAACTTTATTTTGAATTGTTACGAATTATTATGTTTTCTTTCGCCGATTGCTCTAATTTGGTTTCGGTTCTGTATCCTTTTGACGAAATCAGTACTGTATTGTCTGACAATATTGAGTTATGAATGAAAATCCATATAGTTGTTAATTACAAAATGAAGAAGAACTAGATATGAATAATTAGATATGCATAGAAGTATATAGAAAATCTATTGGAAACAGTGTTATTGTTTATGGCCATGTAAGTTAAGCAACGTAATTGTAAATGTTTTGATGTTGAACACTTAGAATTATTGAGAAAAGAATATTGCGTTCAACGAAAATCCATATACAATGTAGTTGTTAACTACAAAATAAAGAAGAACTAGACATAAATAATTAAATATGCATAGAAGTATACAAAAAAGCTATTGCAACCAGCTTATTGTTTATGCCATATATCAGTACTGTATACGTATGTACTGTATATGCTTTATCAAATGTTTGCCATTCAAAGTCTAAGCATAGCAATTTTAGGTATTATTTGAAATTGAACACTGTGAAGATTTGCTCAAAATGGGCAAAACAATTAAAAAGTTCCCATTCAAATAAACTTAAAGATTAAAGCCAAATTGCCGCTGTTATATTCTAGATGATAACTATGAAAGGAACATCACCTTCTCCGTTGCGAAAGACAACACAGAAAATGTAGCAGACCTAGAAAACAACTACTGCCATAAGTATGTTATTGCGTCGCTTCAGTAGCTGAAGCGAAAGCCTTGTGATCACTTCGTTTCTATGTATCTATGTATCTATGTATCTATGTATGTCTCCGGACAAGCTAGAGCTTTTACCGTTACACCGATTTCGTTCAAACTTTACACAGCTATGAGGTATGAGGTGATACCGAAGTGATTCGATTTTGGGCGCTCTGCCAATTAAATTGTGTACCGGTATGTTAGAAGGCTATTTATGAAATTTTACTGATATTCAATGCACTTAACGTCAAACGTCAACCGTTCAACCAATAACGCACACCGCCTTGCACGGATTACGTGATTCTTTGTAGTTTGTGGTTTATTGTGTTAATACATTGTATACTTTCACATAGAAGTGTCATTGACGTAGTGTTTGTAATAAAAGCATAGATATTGATTATCATCTTGTCATTCACTACTATTGTATGGCAACACAAATATCTTTTTGCTGGATATATTGATTCTGATTCATTCTGATGTTTTCTCCTCAAATTCATAAATTTCTTGATTGTAAAGTATACATTAATTCAGTATATATCTTAATTGCCCATAAGTCAACGTCGTTCTAGCGACGCAGTGTTCTTTGAACACTTTTGATCTAGTTTTTGTTTTACCATTCTATACATTCATGTATCTGTTAAGCAACATTTATTTTAAGTATTAGATTAGTATACGCTGTTGTGTTATGCGATGAAAAGTACAAGAGCTCTTTACGAAATGGAGATCGAACTTGAGTAATTTTTCACATTGAGGTAACTTTTGAATGTGATGTTGATTCATCAGTATCTTTGTGCATTTTGTATGTTGGTTTTGACTTTACAGTAAACAATTACTTTATACTAGCTGGTGTGGTCGAAGAGGCATGCTGAGAATCACATTGAATCACTCCAGTTACATAATCGTATCGATCTCAATTAAATCATTGTTGAAATCCATTAACTTGGCATGTAAAATGAAAATCTAAGGGAGGAAATGTTAGTATCCATGTAAATGGGAACACAATGTTCCCCTTGGGCATAGAAAAAAGACATATTTGGTGAGTGTATAAATATGTTTTTACAGCATTTTATTTTCAAGCACCCTTGTCCTGGCGACAATTGCCCATGTCCTGACAGCACCACCACCCTAAAGTGTATGAAATGAGTACAGCACTCTTTTTCTCCAGCAACCACCCTTGTGCAAATTGTGGGCATGGGTGATACTTTGTAACGTTGGCTCTGTTAGTTAGCACATACAAATGAATAATGAATAATATTGGCACACTTCATTGTACTGACAGCTTAGCACCTTCCAAGTATCAAGTATCAAGTATGATATGGAGAAAGTGTTTTGGAACAACCTTTAAGACTGAAGGTAAATTGAGATAGGGAAGTTCTTATACCTCAATATAGAATCTTTTGCAATGAGCAAGAAGTCAAGCAACAGATCAAGCGATGGATTTCTGAGCTTGGATGTGGTATACTTGTCGCAGACGGAGAAGTATATCTTCTCAAGTAAGTCATTGATCACCGAAAATGCACTTGGCATCTAATGTGAAAAAGCTATAGGATGAAAAATTAGTGTCTATGGTAATGGGAACATAATGCTCTCTGTGGCACAGATATTCTCACACACTTCAGTAGAACATCCCTATTAAGTCTGCCCAAGGACTGGCGTCAAGAGATTTAATATAGGGCCGGTCTCTTTAGGGATGTTTGCAATGTTTTTTTTTATGAAGACTTGGGACTGTTATAAATAATCTTATAATAGAGATAGTGTATTTATAGAGATGGTCTTGATTGAAGGTTCTAATGAACACTTAGCCCAATTAGCAAAGTGGTGGTAATCCCTAGTATTTGAACCCATGTGACTCCTTTGGCGTCTTTATGACATCACACTACTCCACATGACGCTGTCGTGGCTGCAGCTGTCTGCTTTTTTGTTATAAAACCGCTAATTAACAACCATCAGGGCCATTTTGATGATGAAAAACATATTCGTGCAAAACTACACAGTACTATGAACGATCTCGTGTAGTCAGATGGCGTCCAGCTAGTCAGGTTAAAGAGGAGATAACCGAACAAAGTCCAAAAATTAGCGTATCAATATATAGGATTTAGGATTGTCAAATTCATGTACCATTTTCCTCTTAAAAGATTGATTTGTATTTATTCAGATTCTCCGGTCGCATAGGCAAGAGTTTAACCGTGGAATGTAATAAACATAGAAATATAGGCCGATATGTGCATCTGATCGGCAGTTCTTCATCTCCAGAGTTTGACTTTTGTGAAATAGAAGTATATGGGGAAGGTATGTATCATGACACATTATTTTGGGTGACATTTTAGGCAATTTTGATGAAGATGTTTTGATGAAGATGTTTTTATATGTGACCAATATATTTTGCACAAGTTTTTCTTATACCCACTCACTATTACAGCAATGTAGGCTTCTTTCAAAGCATGAAAATAATGGAATTTGAAACTGGACCAAAATATGGAAGCTATAGACAATTATATGTTTCAAATGACTTTCAAAAAAATGTAGCTCGTTAATTTAAGTATTAACCAACTATCCAGTAGAACATTTCTAATAAGATCACCAGTGCTTAACTCAAGTGGCCTTGACAAAAATGTAGTCTCTTTATGGAGATTTATAATGATCTCTAAAGTCTAAAGGTTTGGGAAGCAAGAAATTAACTTATTTTAGTTGATCTCTCCATGGATGTTTCTGGTGTTTTTTTTGTGTTTTGAAGGGTTGGGCTATCCAGATATGGTTTTATTACAGCGCGGGTCTAAATTAGAGGTTCCACTGTACTGGTTGACTATATACAAAATGGTATTTTCAGAGAGTGAGCTTCTGGATGGAGCACTCAGTCACCTCACCTTCTATGATTCGCCATCCTACTCATCCAAGCCGCCTATGCAACTCTTCAAAAAACGTAATAATTCTTCTCCATGTTCTAATATACTTTGTATTAATAAATGTTACCAATGACGTCATGTATCTCTGATCATGATTATTGAGATAGTTGTGAAATTCTGCTATTTTAATATCAACTTTATATTATAAATGAATCATTCAAAATGATAAGTTATCTTTATTTGTGCTTAATAATTGGACCAGGCTTCACATAATACTACTTTAGCTACCATGTATATCTCAAATTGTGAGCTGCATAAGTGTGACAGTGAGGCTTGTATTCACTTTTGACAGCTGTTCGCTCCTGCAGTGAAGAGTTGAAAGTGTGCTTGCATGGAGGATTCTGTACCCCACCCGCAGACCCAACGTTAGATGTGTTCTGTCAGTGTCACCCTTATTTCTTGTACACTGGTCAGTTGCTAGCTAGTTTATTAATTACCAGTTGTTTTACCAGTTGTACATGTAATCACGTTCATGATACAGAGCTCATTGTTCTCTTCGTCTAATCATTACTGTAATTATATAGTTTTGTTGTGGTCAGCTCTTTATTCCAACATATCTTTGACCAACTTGTTGTATTGGTCCCAATTTTCATCATCTACTCGTCCTATATATCACATATAATTATTACTATAGTAATCCTCATAGAAATGCATCACTAGTCACTGCTTCATGCTGTATTTTATATTGTTGTAGGAAAGTCGTGCGAAACTATAATAGAGTTTCCACTGACAAGCAGGAAGTCTGAAGCGGCAGTTCCCTTGAGTGCAGCGGTTCCCCTGAGTGTGGTGGGCTCTGCCTGCTACAATGGGGGCACGCCACACTCGGCAAACTGTCTTTGCAAAGCTGGTTTCTCAGGTTGGGATATTTTTAAAGATTTTGGCAGTAGACTGGCAGTAGACTGGTAGTACTAGTAGACTTAGCTGCCCTTGTGGCCTGATATGCCCAAGGCATTAGGTAGCTACCATGCTAGTTGCCATATGGCTTGATATCTAAGCTACCGTGGCTCGTGCTTTTACTGCAAGGAGACTTCATGGTTTTTATTCACAACCTTATGGCTAAGTGGCGCATCATGTGCTGAGTATCTCTCCATTAAGTATTGTTCTATAAAGAACACTTTAATGACTATCCTCAAATGGTGTCTCTATGGATGTTCATGGCTGGAAATGCTTGATTAGTGAATGGTCATTGTATACCTTTTCTCCTGCGCATTATAGGTCGTCTTTGTCAGCATCAGGAGCATTATCCGTGTCGCAGTAATCCCTGTGGGAACCATGGTAACTGTACAGTGACCGGCAGGCACCCTGCCAATAGTGAGTGCACTCTAATAATCATCTGAACAGCTAAGTTATATGAATGTTGTGATGTCTTTGTGAGACTAATTCACATGTCCGTGATGCAAGTTCATATATAAACAAATATTTCAGCAGGACACTTAATGTATAACTGTCCTTGGTTATACATTATGTACAAACATGGTTATTATACGAAGATACCATCAAATCAATCCCAAGCAACTTTCACAAAGAAACTTATCATTAAACAAACTCTATGATCCACAAGCTTGTATATCTTTGGTTTTGTTCATCTAGACCAGCACTGTGATGTGTGGACGCGTCATCCTCAGCGGTTCTCGGGTAGTGGCCGTGCCTCGCACCCCTTGTGGCTGACGCTGGACCAGTGCAAGCACCAGTGTGTGGCCACCCCCGGCTGTGCGGCTGTGTACTTCAAGAGGTCTCCACGGCACTACTACGGCTACACCGACCCCAGGTACTGGCTACACTATGTCTTTACAAGTGTCTACATAGCGTCTTTTTAAGTGTTACACAGTGTTTTTACAAGTGTTTACACAGTGTCTTTACAAGTGTCAACACAGTGTCTTTACAAGTGTCTACACAGCTTCTTTATAAGCGTCTAGACAACAATTTCTTTACAAGTGTCTGCACAGTGTCTCTCTATATACAAGTTTAACTTCCATTGTCACTGTGATGGTGTTTACTATCTGCTTGCTTCATATAGCTGCTTGGTCACTCAGGCGTTTTTTGTTATGCCGTGTCCACGGTTAGATGATATATAGTTATGTAGATCCTTGTCTATGGTTTCCATTACGTATGTCTTTTTTTCAGAAAGCTTTGCTTCAAGGAGATGAACGAGACTAACGCCATGCCTGGCATCTCCAGACCATATCCTGTGTTTGATCTCTATTTCCTGCATCGGTGTAATCATCCAAGTAGGATACTTTGATAACTTTCCAATTTGCTTCTGATTACGCTTAACACCATGTGCTAGTGTTTTTCTTCTAATCATTGTTTATGATATATATTTTGTATTATTTAGATTTATCAAAACAACATTTATCACCTCTAAAAGCAGTACATGAAGAATAACCCTCAATGTACACAATAATTATTAATTAGGCCATTCATCACTAGAAATCAAGAAATAGAGTTATTTTAGATGCCAACTGGAGTTGTTGAGAACAATTGAGTAAATGTCTGGTATTTTTTATCTGTATCTTTGGTCGTCAGGGCCATACAAAGACAGCATAGGCTGGAAGTGCAGCTGTGAACCTGGCTATATTGGACATCGATGTGAGAGAAGGTACCAACGCCCATATGCAGGTATTATATATGTATGAAAAAGTCATATATTTCTCTGAAATGCTTTTTGTAAGACATTTTCTTCAGGCAAGCCTTTGCCAGGTGCATTTGTTGATTATAGTCTAATGCCATCTCAAAGTAAAGGATCAAGTTACAAATGCTGTATCTTTTAAAAGTAGTTCTGCTATGTAAATTTAGTAAGGCCAGCTGAGAACTAACCATATACAATGTATAAGGACAGTCCTGATACAACTTATTTTTACAAGGCAGTTCTGGAGCACGATATCCAATTAAAATACATGCAAAAGATTGATAAATCATTTAATGTTCCTGTGAGACTGTTTAACTATGTTTTTATTTTCGTTTATCAGTTTTATTTATCATTCAATGATTTGTGATGTGGACTTAATGTCTGAAATAAAGATCAATGATAATAAGCAGGTAGTGGTATTGGC
>CM032667.1:13232214-13250149 GCA_019095985.1 Streblospio benedicti | reverse complement strand
TCATTTGATTTCCTTATGTGACAGGATGAAGCAGTATTCTCAGCGAACAATTGGCTTAAGTGGCACACATGATTCCCTCACGAGGAATCTGAATGAGGTGGAAAAAATGTTAGTGACATCCCAAGAAGTGGTAGAAATGAAATGCTAAATTTACTGCATTAGACCTTCTCCTACACAGCTTGAGGGTACATGTAATTCTCTACGTTGTCGATTATGTTGCCACCAAAGAAGTGAATTGATTTATAGTGTGTTTAAAATTACGTGAAACTTGTAATCTTTAACTCTATAGGCTGTTATTGAAATTGTAGAAAGATAGAAAAGTACCCCTCATCATTCCCAAGGACTGTGTCACACCGATGACTTATATAACTGACAAGAAATTGCGAAAAAAGTTCGACATACAGGGCATATTTGTGTTTGCCTCCAACTCTTGTGAGTATATATTTTGCATCATTGTGTTTTTTCTTTATACAGGGAACATGGGTGGATTTCTCATACGTCTAGAAGTACTCTAAAAGTACTGTGATTGTGATAGAGCTGAAAGAGCTGCGAATGCGTAATATATATATATAATAACCTTTCACATTCGATGGTTAATCAGTGCAAGATTTTAATCTTAAACGCTTTAACTCACGTTGAAAGGGAGTAACCATTATAGAGTCCATTCATGTGCATGCATTTGGATTAGAACTATTGATATATCATTTAACGATGAACAAGTAGCCATTACTTTTAGACATTTTCTTCTGTTTTATGATTTTTTTTTTTATTTTTCTGTTCATAGCTGGCTCAATATTGAGGGGATACCATGCCCTCAAGTTTGCAGTTTCAAACACCCGCAACCTGGAGAGGCCTGACCTCATTGTCGCAACAAACATGCGAAAAATGATGGCGTGCGTAACGCAAGTAAGTTATTGCGCTTATCATAGAAAATGTTACCCGTGTGTGATTTACTTTTTCATCTGTTTCCCACTCACTGGTACCTCAAATATAAAATTATTTATGATTCAATTATTTATCATGTTTACAGACGGTTGGAGATGGCTCAAAATACGTGTTTTTAGGTGATGTCCCTTGACGAGGCAGATATGACGGCCGTTTTGAACCACATGGGTCACACGTGGGACGTGCACAGAGATTACTACAGACAATATAGCAGTGTGATTGAAAGACTTGATGTCAGCAAGCTTCTTCTGCTTCAGGATTCGGACCGCGTGGCTGAATTCAGAAAGCAAGGGTTAGACACAATTGATGTCGACATGTTGCATGCTACTGATTTTACAGGTAACACATTAATTATGCTCACTATCCACTGCCTAAGCACATGTATTTGGATATCATTTTATTAAACACTTGCGTATTTAAAAATGTACTTTTCTTTGGTTGTGTCTTGAACCCCATTAAAGCAATTGCTTTTAAAGTTAAACATGTGTAGTTTACGGATAAAGATTGTCTCCCAAAAAATTGTTTGTACTTTTAGGTATTTTTTACAACATTTCTGATGTGTATTTAAAATTTAATAAAAATATAACGAATTTATATTCAGCTGTGCCCTGGAAAAATTTTATGGCCCCTCATCAACCAATTGATATTTTGTATCAAAATATTAATCTCACTACCTGGTTTGAAGTTTGAGTAATTTTGCCTAATCTAGAAGATTTTTTCTGTGGGTGGGGAGAGGAAGTGGAGACTTTGAAGTTTGTGAGCGTCCTAACTATTTTAATTGAAAAGTGACAGTTCATAACCGTGTTACTTCGATTTTACAGATATCGTCCCCGTGGCAAATCATGTCGAGGAAGATGTCAATGCCGATGAGTCACAGGTCCAAGTGCATCCATACGATGAAGATGATGAGCCAGACGCAGAAACACAGCAACTGGCCCCATTCGACTTTGTTGGTAAGTATTGTAATTTACTGATCCTTGTGTCCGTTTCATTAAGTACCCCCCCTCCGGGGTAGACTTCTAGCTTTAGTTATGACCGCGTCAACATGCTTAAAAGCTTATAACTTGAACACCATGAGAGCTATTGCTTATTATATGTATAGTTTGAGGAAAATCATATGTCTCCAAAATTTTTGTTTGTACTTTGGCCTACTTTTGACGAAGTTATCGTGTGTGTTTTTTTTAAACTACTACGAATTTTTACTTACCTGTCTCCTGTGAAGATTTGTTTGTGTGATGATATTACTTTCACAAGATGCTTTGATGTTTGAGTGCTTTGGAATTTTTTTTATAATTTAAGTTTGGTGGGGGGTAGACTGGCGTTTCTGAACTTCCTACATTGATGTTTTTTATTGTAGCTGATGCCACACTTTCACTGGAAACAAAGAAAAAGCGCAAGGTCGTTCCAAAACATCATTGGACTTCACAAGAAGAGACAGAGTTGAAAACTCTATTTCCACGTACTTTTGAAGATGGCAAGCTACCAGGTCAAAAGAGATAAAAGCGAAATTCAAATCTTCAGAAGTGTTTAAAGACGTTAGTTTTACTTTGTCGGCAATCAATCTGGTGCTAGGTAGAGCCGGCACAATGGAATTGTATCTCTAGTATACAAACTGTGTTACAAGTATGTCAGGGATCACATGTAACTTTGGCATCGTGGCAAGGTGAGGAAGGTGAGGTGTTCAGTTATGCGAGATACATACAAGGTGTCCACGTTACAATTTTTTTGATAGGAACAGCAAGCACACTAGATTGGTATCTCTTTCATAGGAAATGGGGATGTCAGGGATCATATGTGATGTTTAAAATTTAGTGCTGCTGGCGTCCGTCCGTCGCGTCCGGCGTCTTAAAAAGCTTATAACTTGAACACCATGAGAGCTATTGCTTTGAAAATTAAATATGTTTAGTTTGAGGACAATCGTATGTCTCAAAAAATCCTTTTTGTACTTTGGTCTACTTTTGACGAACTTATGACCTTACTTACAAATATCTTGTTACCGCACTTTAGTGAGAAGTATTTGGATGATTGTCGCCAAACTTCATATTTAGCTTTAATGTACTACTCTCCAGACTTGATTTGGTTTTGGTGTACTTAAGCCTACTTTTGACGAAGTTATGGCGTGTTTTAAAAAGAATATTACGAATTTATATTTACCTGTCTCCTGTGAACAATTTATGGCCTATCATCACCAAACTTGTCATTTGGCATCAATATATAAGCTATTGCTTTGAAAAATTGTTCACTTAATATTGATGTAAAATTTTAAATTAATACATGTATTGTGCCCTTGATCGACAAAGGTGCCTTACCCTCACCAGCATCTCATACTTACCTTGTGCTTCTCTGTTTGTACCTGCCCATTAATGATGCAATTGGATCTTCCGATTGGACATGTTGTTGCATAAATCCTTGAAATTCTTTGCGACCGGGAACAAGTATTTGACTTACCTGCAATTCTTCCCTTTTGCTCGTCCCATTCCTCTTGTACACCAGATTTAGAGGAAGCAAGTGCATTTTTGTAAATTATTCCACTTCTCCCCACAGTGACCGGCAGGCACTCTGCCAATAGTGAGTGCACTCTAATAATCGTACGAACAGCTAGAAGATTATATGAATGTTCGCGATGTCTTTTTGTGAGACTAATTACATATCCGTGATGCGATTTCATATATAAACAAATATTTCAGCAGGACACTTAATGTATAACTGTGGTTGCTTACGTATGTACAAGCATGGTTATTATACGAAGATACCATCAAATCAATCTAGCTTAACTTTTCACAAAAAACTTATCATTAAACAAACTCTATGATCCCAAGCTTGTATATCTTTGGTTTTTGTTCATCTAGACCAGCACTGTGATGTGTGGGCCAGCGTCATCCTCAGCGGTTCTCGGGTAGTGGCCGTGCCTGCATCACCCCTTGTGGCTGACGCTGGACCAGTGCAAGCACCAGTGTGTGGCCACCCCGGCTGTGCGGCTGTGTACTAAAGAAGGTCTCCCACGGCACTACTACGGCTACCGCTTTACAAAGTGTCTACATAGCGTCTTTTAAGTGTTACACAGTGTTTTTTAAGTGTTTACACAGTGTCTTTACAAGTGTCAACACAGTGTCTTTACAAGTGTCTACACAGCTTCTTTATGTTGTCTGAACAACAATTTCTTTACAAGTGTCTGCACAGTGTCTCTCTATATACAAGTTTAACTTCCATTGTCACTGTGATGGTGTTTTACTATCTGCTTGCTTCATATAGCTGCTTGGTCACTCAGGCGTTTTTTGTTATGCCGTGTCCACGGTTAGATGATATATAGTTATGTAGATCCTTGTCTATGGTTTCCATTACGTATGTTTTTTTCAGAAAGCTTTGCTTCAAGGAGATGAACGAGACTAACGCCATGCCTGGCATCTCCAGACCATATCCTGTGTTTGATCTCTATTTCCTGCATCGGTGTAATCATCCAAGTAGGATACTTTGACAACTTTCCAAATTGCTTCTGATTACGCTTAACACCATGTGCTAGTGTTTTTCTTCTAATCATTGTTTATGATATATATTTTGTATTATTTAGATTTATCAAAACAACATTTATCACCTCTAAAAGCAGTACATGAAGAATAACCCTCAATGTACACAATAATTATTAATTAGGCCATTCATCACTAGAAATCAAGAAATAGAGTTATTTTAGATGCCAACTGGAGTTGTTGAGAACAATTGAGTAAATGTCTGGTATTTTTTTTTATCTGTATCTTTGGTCGTCAGGGCCATACAAAGACAGCATAGGCTGGAAGTGCAGCTGTGAACCTGGCTATATTGGACATCGATGTGAGAGAAGGTACCAACGCCCATATGCAGGTATTGTATATGTATGAAAAAGTCATATATTTCTCTGAAATGCTTTTTGTAAGACATTTTCTTCAGGCAAGCCTTTGCCAGGTGCATTTGTTGATTATAGTCTAATGCCATCTCAAAGTAAAGGGATCAAGTTACAAATGCTGTATCTTTTAAAGTAGTTCTGCTATGTAAATTTAGTAGGCCAGCTGAGAACTAACCATATACAATGTATAAGGACAGTCCTGATACAACTTATTTTTACAAGGCAGTTCTGGAGCACGATATCCAATTAAAATACATGCAAAAGATTGATAAATCATTTAATGTTCCTGTGAGACTGTTTAACTATGTTTTTATTTCGTTTATCAGTTTTATTTATCATTCAATGATTTGTGATGTGGACTTAATGTCTGAAATAAAGATCAATGATAATAAGCAGGTAGTGGTATTGGCTATGTGACTTGAGGACCATGTCTCTTGTAGGGAGAGTGAGAGCTACGGACCAGTCAGCCTCCACCGTCCTGGCAACATCGCCAACAATGGCTCTGATTGTGGCTATGACAGTGTACGGTCTCAGTAAACTGTAATAAATCTACAAGACCTCAGATAAGAATATGGTTTATTCATAAAATGATTATGAAATACTGTGAGTAGGGTGTTCTCACATCTTATTTTCAAAGGAGTTATTATGATTCCAATTGTATTAGATGAATATCATTCAAATAAAGATGAAACATCCAATTATGTGTTCTTTTTATTGATAATACATTGAAATTGTCACCCTCCGTGTTCTAAAGAAAAAATAAATACACATTTTTATTTCATTATATACATGGTCTTGAAGTCTTTATTTTGACATGCAGCTTCAAAGGGAAATTTTTACCTGATGGCCAAAACTATTAGAGAGTGACCATCATTATTGTTCATGGTGGGGCGGTCATTTGGTATTGATTAAATAAAGAACTTGAAAGCCCTCCCTAACTCTCTACATTGATATGCCTCCCCATGTGAACCTTAAGAAACTGAGCGCCCCCCACCCCCACCCACCACCACACCGGGATGAATATGAACAATGACATACTTTTGTATTGTATTATTAGTTTGATATTGACAGATTCCCTGAAAACTGTTTAAAGTGTATTGCAATGAATCATTCAGTGTCAATGGTCAATGAATACCTATTTAGCAATCTATTTGACTTGTTGACATTACACCTGATGCCCTCTCCCCACTAATGTTGCTGTGTGCCGAGTGGCTGATATGTACTACTCACCAAAACCAGGGCCCTAGAGGCACGAGTTGCCCTTGGGATCTTCAAGAGAAACCAAGGGGGCAAGTCAGCCCCTGGGTCATCCCAAGGGGTCAACACTGGGAGAATGAAGGGCATACTAGTATCTTGCATGTTTTGTAAAAGATTATGTGAGGATTGCAGCAGGTAGGTGATATGTATTGGTTAATTGGTTACGGGTGATGGTCAATAGTTTTGTAAACATACTGAAAAGTCATGTTTCAAACGCTAGTTCATCTATTGAGGAACCTAAAATATGGTTGACTTAAAATAGGTTTCTGGAAGGCACATGTTATCATGGATAAAACATTGGTAGTGTCAAAATTGAAGAATGTTATATTCACTAGTGATGCACAGATTATACCATATAATGCAATAAACACTCAGTTTTCAATGTTTTAAGGGTCCAAGAAAGGTTATATTAATTGCAATGCACACCATATATAGGCTACTCTTCATATTAAAACTGCAATCCCTACAAACGATAAAAGTGTCACAAAATAGGCCCGAGCTTAAATAGCGAGGAGGTGAAATTTGCTCATTTTAGGTCAGCATCGCTGTCGACACTCTGTGCCATCGTGAAATATGAATCAAAATTGTTTTTGTTTTTTTGGTACTAAATGAATAGTTTACGCAAACAAATAAAATGTGCTAATTAAATATATGGGAATTTTTGGGAAAATCTAACCAAAACATAATGTCCATGCCAAACACAATCATTAATGATCAATCTCAGTAAGCAGTATGTAGCAGTTTGAGATCGTTATGTATTTAATCTAAATTTGTAGTATTAGGTCCTGGTGTACTAGAAATAGCTTAGAATTGTGTTTCATATACAACATTATGATAAGATTACAATTATTGGTGTATCCATTCTAACTTAATTGTTGACTGTTATTCAGTATTTTGTATTCAGATTTGTATGCCTTGAAATGTTTTGTGAACAATATTATTTTATTTATAAGACTCAACACACATTTCAGTGTGATTTGATTTTAAGAAAACTAATCATTTTTGTGTGATCGGCTCGCCTTGCACTTCCGCGAGTCACAAATGTCAGTACCAACAAATACTCTATGCCCATACATCCATACCCAGCTCCCACACCCATCGAAGTAGTCACCGTTGTGCTGAATCTGCATCTCTATATACATGACTCGGCCGGGTGCATGGAGTCCGCATTTCTAGAGTGTCTGAGACTAGTTCAGAATGAAAATAACCATAAGTAACCTTAAAAGAAGCATCCCCAAACCCAGTTTCATTCAGGGTTTGACAAAAAATCCCCCCCCCCCCCCCCCCCCAAAAAAAAAAAAAAAAAAAACAAAAAAAAAACACAAACATGAGCCAGTTGTCTTCCTTGCCTCATATGTAGCTACGGTCCTGCAAAATGTGTCAAAATGGGGAAACTATTGATGATAAAGGCTCATTTCGAAACATGATGGTTTTTCTAGTTACATAGGCAGATCCAGGGGGAGGGCAGGGGGCGCGAGCCCCTTTCCCCGCCAAAATACTTCATTTTCGTAGGTTTTTTTACACGTCCTCCAATGATTGCGCATACGACATCCATGAAATTCATGAAGTGAGCCCCCCCCCCTTTCCGAAAAACTTGGATCTGCTATTGAGTTCTATATATTTGTTTTTCAATATTACTTCATGAGATCGGGGTGACAGTTATGCATGCAACCCCCCCCCCCCTGAAGGAGAACTATCTAAATATAAGTGTTACACAATTAAACAAACATTTATCAATAACTCCAGGAAGAGCGTTATTTGGGACTAACAATAATTACTCACCTAGAATGAATGGGGTGGCACAGGAAGTGTTACAGGAAGTTGCAACGTCTGTAAAGAGAAGGGCGGCAATGCCCTGGTACAGAAAAGCCATGTGATGTAAATATATCAAATGTCCAACGTAGAATTAGTTATACACTTGGTTCATTCACTTTAGACGATGGTCTTAAGAGTACGTTGAGTACACACAGTAAAACCTCCATATCACCTTTGGGACCAGCGTTAGGTGGTCTCAATAGATGGATGGTCTCTGTACAGAGGTTCATTTTGGTAGCAATTTGAAAGTTTCAGACGGTGAAAAGTGGTCTTGTCTTAGAGGTAGTCTCTATAGAGAGGCAGTCTTAATTGGATTTCTACTGTACCTACTATGACTATTATATTGTCTTCAAGATTATTATATAAACCTAGTATCAGAAAATGATTGTCCTTTTTTACATGATATGCCGTTCAAATGTTTACCCTTAATTCCAATGTAAAAGTAAGACACCATAGGCGGATCCAGGGTATATAGTTTGGGAGGGGGCGAGGGAAACGATCTCCCGTATAAACTCTCAGGACTGTCTTCCCCAAAAAGGGGCTTACCAACACATATAAACATATCGAGTCGCTTCCCATTTGTATTGGTGAGATTTTATAAGGTTCATTCCTCTCACAACTCAGCAGTCGGTGTTATTCGTTTGCAATGGACAGAACAATAGGCGGATCCATGATTTCCGTATAGGAGTGGGGATTATTCACGTGCATTCAAACACTCCAGAATGAAATCCAATCTGTGAACTCGTTTGTCTGACTGGGAGCGGGGCAAAAGCTTCCCCGATAGCCGCCAACTGCAAGTAACCGTGTCACCGGAAACACGTGACTGGCAGTTGTTGTACAGCACGATTAGATCATTAGAAGATCCCATAGCAAACAACACGAAACAAAGAAAACATCTAGTTTCCTCCAGACGAATTGATCATTAGAACAAACACGGTGGCGACATCGTTATCGTCACACTAATTCATGCGAAATCACGGAAGAGGGTCACATGTGCGAGGTGACTGTTGCCAGATGTCAAAATGAACAGTATGAAAAGATATTTCGCAATGGAAAATGGTTGGAGGGCGATTGTTTTCCTCTTTATACTGCGGAGAACATGCATGGGTAAGTGCGAATGAGATCATCTAGATAGATGTTAGAATTGAGTTGATTGTTTAATATTATACGAAATTTCATAATGACTACATTGTCGTCAGTTCTGGTTCGTATGACGGCATGACGGGCTTTGTCTTGTGTGCATATTTTCACGGCTACGATAGTTTAGAAAACATATATGGCGCTAATTTGGCGCCAAATCAGTGTATATGGCAACTACGCGGTATTGCAGTAGATAACAAGTTGGTAATAGGTTCTTTCAACATTTGAAAAATATACAAAACGTATAGAATACATACAACATCAATACGATAGAATAGCCATAGAAAATGCTTTTTTGCTTTTACTGCTCAACATCGTCGGCTTTTGACAAATAAACATTAGGAATTGGCCCGAAACTTCGAACCTTCGGACCTTCGTTCATCCACCTTTAGCTTCAAATGCTAGTTTCACGGCTGAACCTTTCCTGATCACCCAAACTTCCTTCCATTTTTACGGTAAAATAATGACTGGAAGCAGTGTTCAGTAAGCATACTCTCCACTAAACATATGTGTGCATGATCTGGATACCAGTTTCAGGCGCGGCTCCGTGCGACACGGCGACGTCAGCGACTACCGGCGCCTGCTACTTTACCTCTGGCGGTACGGTATACAGTAACTTTATTAGAACCTCCAATTAAGACCACCTGTCCATTGAGACCACCTTTATAAGATAATTTTTCATGATCCCAAGCCTTCATAAAGCTAGCAGAATGAACCTCTATTGAGGCCATCTAACACTGGTCCAAAATCTCGGTGGGGTGGGGTGGGGGGTCTCACACTATCGTGATTAGTACGGACGTGCCTCGAAGCTGGGTGGCTCATATTTTTGGTATATTGCTGGGTGTCTTTTTTCACATTTTTGGTGTATTCTGGGTGTCTTTTTCACATTTTTGGTATATTTCAGGGTGTATTTTTCACATTTTTAGTATATCAGGGTAAAAAAAATATTGATATTCATTATATTCGTTCTTGATATCTACATGTACTAGAATCGGAGTTTGATATATTGGTGTGTCACCTTTTTCTCTGATATTGGTATATTGGTTGGTCACATTTTCTCAGATATTGGTATATTGTGGGTCAATTTTTCTCAGATATTGGTATATTGTGGGTGACTTTTTCGCAAAAATAGGTATATTGGCGGGTGTCGTTTTCAACCTGTCCGAGGCACATCCGTACCCATTTTCTGACCAAGACCCCCCCCCGAGTTCAAAATATGGTCCTACGTAATAGAGAGGGTCTACAGTATTGTAATAGGGTTATGTAGATCCATCTATCCAGCTATCATAATCACAATATTAACAAAAGCTTTAACAAGATGTTTCTTTTTTTATCCACTGTATTATGTTAGGGTTATTTCATTGCTATCAGTTTCACCGTATAAGAATAGGGTTAAAGCTGATATTGTTGAATATAATATTGGATATTGTGTTGACTAACTAGTATCTAAGCTGTTGCCAATTAGCTATTCAAAGCATGAGCATAATCAAAAGATGTGTTATAAATCAGGAACAAACTGGTACTACGTAACTGGAGATAAAGTCAGTTCCATTAGGCATCTGCAGACTGTGGACCTAGCTCTTGCCATTTTGGACGTTGATAGACTATGTAATACATCACAATCGACCACTCACATAGACAAGACTATGATCTAATATTCGAACAGGCACCAAAACCTTCAAAGCCGGCCATGACTACTGTGTCGAGGGGGAAGGCATGCTCGCCGTCATGGACTCCCAACACGCCATAGACTTCGTCAAACCCATACTGGCAGGGTAAGCGTCTTAGGACCGGTTTTCGTAGCACTATTGTAAACTCCGCTCTTAGTTTCAATATGGTGACACGTTTCTTCAAGTCTGCTTTTTTAAATATGTATCTGAACTACGCATGTACTTTGATTATAATTTTGACACTTGGCTTTCGTACTACTAGTATGTATTGTAGATGTTAAAAGCTGTACTTACAGTGTGCAAACTTACTATGATGACACGGCTAACTGATTGAACCTAGAGAGCTCAGGTATTCATGTAAAACTGCAATTATATTTGCAGTAAAGGCGCCGTGTGGGTGGGTCTGAGTGACCACCTGGTGACCGGTGTGTTCCGCTGGGTCAACGGTCGCGTGGTGCAGTGGACGAACTGGGCAGCCGGAGAGCCAAGCAAGAACTCTCAAGTGAGTAACCAGATAGGCCCACCCCTGGGATGTACTGTTATAGCTGTATATACACGAGGCCCAGACTGTTGTGCCGTACGCGTGTTTCTTGATTTCATCATTGCCAATATTTTCCATTTTTTACTTCTTTAATATAATGAGTATAGTATCCCCTCATATATTGTCAAGGCTGATAAATGTGTACTGATGAATGAACAAGGAGCATGGGAGGTTGAGGACTGTGGAAGATCTTACATCGCTCTCTGCCAATCATTTGATCCAGGTGAGAATTCTACTTTTCAAAGTATTATGTAAAGGCATCCTGTCAGTTAAACAGCAGAGACAGCTACAAAACAATACAACTATAAAATAGACGTGTAGATGTATCAATTAAAGGTTAACTATATGAATATTTATTTTCTAGCTCTTGAGACAATTGTCTTGTAAATGTGCTTCAAATCACATTCATTTATTATAGGTGTCTAGTATAATTATTATAGGGTGTCCCTTTTCATCGTGTGATTTTATCGCGTTCTCTCTTCTATTGTAAAATGGGCGAATCCTTATAAATGCAAAAGTTTAAGCGGTTTAGAAAAAATTGCAAGAAAGGGTCGATTGTGTACAAAGCTCCACACGGATCATGCGTAGATGCAGGAATATGTAGAACATATACATAGTCTAGTAGGGTAGTGTAGGGGACAGGTGGTGGGTCTGCCACTTTATCTGTTTATTAAAGCACACCACATGACTTATAAATTTCAGTAATGTTCTATTGTGATGACACTGATGGAAGTTGCATGAATCCTCAATGTAAGTATCTCACATGTATGAAAACTATCTCTTCAAACCATAAAGACGTAGACAACTTAAAAAAATTGCCATACACATTGTATTGTTATTAACATTTGTTAATACTAAATACACGTACTCTCTTTTCTGGTGTGTACAGTTACATTAAATTGTATTGGAAACCATAGGTTATATCATTATAGATACGCTGACCATTTTGGATGGAAAATGCATTGACGGGTATAATGAAGGTGGTGACTACAGGGGGATAACAATTGAACGTTGCTTAGAGCTCTGTGTCCGATCAACTCAGATCAAATGCAGGTATGACCTTCACTATCAAATTGAGAGCCGCTTTCAACTTATCATGCCTTCAGATTATTACACTGATTACTGATGAATCGTTTAATTTAATGGAATTTGGTACATGTTTTTTGCAGGGAGTACGAGTATTGGCCTGACCAATGCTTTCATTCCTATTTGGTGAGTTCTGAAAATCCACAACCGACAAGGAGCAACCCTTCAAATTGCAACCGTTTCGTTGGTTTCAGTTACATTCCTATAGAGCACACAGCGTATGTTGATCCAGGTTTGTTGACATTTTATGTGCGTTATAATGCATTAATACGAAATGGGCCCTCTCTTGCATTTAGCATGTGAACGACGATGCGGTAAGTGAGACCGTACACCACCTGCCTGAATCGGACTATATATTTTAGACAAACATTTGAGCACACATATAGAAAATAACAACAACCATTACTTGCAGTGGCCCAGGTAGTGTCACTTGACCCCGTGTGTATGTGGGCCATGACGTCAGCCAAGGTGAATTTCGTGGACGTTGAGAAGATATGCGCCAGTGTTACTGGCGCGGTGGCGGTTCCCTACACACCCCAGCTCAATGACCAGATACAGGCAGTTGCGTATGTGTATTTTACGATGGGTTCTTATATTCTCACATGTTTGTAAAACACTCGATATCAGGGCTGTAGACACACATGAGGCAACTGTTACCCTTATCTTTTTAGATAATTGTTTTTTTTTAGATCAAACCTTGAATGAAAATGAACTTTGATATTTGTCTTTAAGGCTACTTTTCTGTCTGAAGTAGCCTCAGATGCTACCAAAAAGGGTCTAAATTCCTAAATGATCTTGAGAGACCAAACCCCTCTAGCTGTGCGCAGTCGGCACTTGCCTGCATCTTTTACTACTTTAATACATCCTTACTGCAATCGTGGCTACAGCCCTACGGTTCTGTTTGACATATTCTACACTACAACGTTTAAGGCCTAAATGATAAACTAACAATAGAAAAAGGTAGCTATACGAGTGGGGGTGAGAGGTCAGACAATATTTCACATCGTGTAGACTTCAGCAGGACGGTATAAAACTTTATTAACCACCTGGACTCAGTTCGTACTAACGGTGAGACACTATTTTCAGTTCTCTTACAGGATCTAAGGTATGGATTGGTGTGACAGATACGTTGACCGAAGGAGCATTCCAGTTTGAGGATGGAACTTACTTGACCTGGTCAAACTTCGATCCTCTGACAGAAATTACTCTCGGTACAGCGGAGAATTGTGTTTATATGGATGATAGTGGAATGTGGTATGATGTCCCCTGTGCTGAAGGAACATTTGCTTATGCTGCTTGCCAGTCTACAGGTTAACGTTGTTTTAATAGATACAATGTATTTAAATGGATAAACTCTAATATTATGCTATTACCTATGACATGGAATTGCTAAATCTGGTGCACTTAATCCCACCTATACTTGACAGTAGTAGCTTTGACACTGTGTTTCAGAATACTTGATTAACTATTTGCATTTATTACATGTAGATGTTTTTATTCAATCAATACAAATGAATATGAGTTACAACATTGCATAGTAGATACCACATGACAAGAAGTACCATTTGTATATTGTACCAATCATCCAGGTCCGCTTGCGGAGTGTCCAGGCATTTCTGTCACGAGTGTCCCCAATGCTGAAGGAAACCTGGACATCGGAACTGGCATCATAACGTACACATGTCCTGCGGGGTTCAGGTCTGTAATATCTTAAAATTCATTATTCATGTTATCATCACGAGTGTATAGCTAGCATCAGTTTTGAGATTTTAAAGAAACCCCACACGTAGCCCCAATCGTGTAGTTTACGGCATTGTTACAGACTTATGATAAACACAAGTAATCCATGTTAACGTTAAGGGTACAACCACCAATAGCTAATCATAACCGCACACTCGCACGATAATGTACAATTATATTCAACTTCGCATCGGCCTTTCCTTGGTAGTTTTTCTGATGCTTCCTCTACACATGAGATAGACTGCACAGATTGCGCAAACTACCCACTTCAAAAGAGCGTTGCTGCCATTCCTCCATGCCACTGTGAGTAGATAATCCTTTCAAAACGAGTATTTAAAAGCCCATGCCTGTATTAAACGCTCTGTGTATCACAGGCATAGTTTTGAACATAGTGTGTCTGTTTTGCATAACTATTCACACTTACAAATCCGTTACATGATTAACGCTGAGTTTCGAGGCATGTGGTAAAGGAATTCAGTGCTAGATTTTGTGGAGACTATCATAACTGAATTCCCACACTGTGTGAAATTTTGATGGTACGAAAAACAACTACATACATATGCCATTTTTGAGATATCAAATATATTTCTTTTTAGACCTCTACAAAACCATGAACTATATTGGTCTTCCACTTCATACCCGTAAACAATGCATATAGCAGATCGAGGTTTTCAGAAAGGGTGGCGGGACACACTTAATTAAGGGATCTCATAGGTGGCGCCCCCTGGATCTGCTTTTGCAAGCAAACATGCATCCGTCATGACCAGCCTCACTTGACCCCCGTGTTTTACAGTGGACACCGCTGCCGGCTGACCGTGACCCCGTGTGCATGTGGACGCGCACCTTAAAAGGCCACCGTGATCTTATTCTGAGAGATTGATGAGACGTGCGGGACCCGGTTTTACGGTGGCGGTTCCCTGACCCTGGCCCCCCCAGCATTTCAACGACCAAATACAGGCGTAAGTGGAAAATTGAGGAGATGTATTGGGTTGGGTTTTCACCCCAGCTCAACGACCAAATACAGGCGTAAGGGTTTATTGGGACCCCCAAAAACGAAAAAAAGTTTTTTAATGCTTCACATGTATAGTGCTTTTTAAAAGTGTCCAATATGCGGGTAGAACTTAATTATCACATACACTGATATGACGATGATATCGATATGGACTAGCGAGTGTAAATATAAAAATTATGCTAAGCACAAATGATTTGCATGGCATAACTAAGTATAACTAAAACGAGTTAACAACCATCCCGGCACAAACGGGATTGTTTAGAGATACATGGTAACATTACAGATGCGCTGGGATCACATTACAACCTACTCACATTGTAGCCTGGCCGCCGGCTCTCCTGTCTGGATCGGTGTCACCGACCAGGCCACAGAAGGCATGTACCAGTTCCAAGACGGCACTTACCTGACCTGGTCCAATTTCGCCTCCCTGGAGCCAAACGGTGGTGACGCCGAGGACTGTAACTACATGGACGGTAGCGGGCTGTGGCACGACGCCAACTGCAGCGACACCACGGTGGCGCATGCCGCATGCCAGACCATAGGTAAGAGTCTTACTTCAAAACTTGAATTATGAATTTGAATCTATATGGGGGTGGGGGTATGTATCGGGGGGTTACCATAATGCTTCAGGATGGGACTATGAAATTTATTTTTTCCAGGTCCCCCTCTTTCCTAAATTTGTTTAAAAATTTCACTCCTCTCCTCCTAATACCTCCTTCCTACCTATTTTCCGAGATGCGTATATTATAAGTACCTCCTCCGAAAAAAACATTGAAAGCAGCCCCACCCCTGTCGCTATCATGTGGTTATGTTGGGAAACTACTATACATGTGATGTATTTAGTCACTACCCATTAGGTCCGCTGGCCGAGTGTCTGGGCCTCTCGCTGACTAGCCTGCCTAACGCCGTGGGCAGCGTCGACGTCTCCGCGGGCGTCCTCACTGTCACGTGTCTCTCTGGATTCAGGTAACACACGTACATTTATTTTTTTTACATAATGTTAACTTGCTTCTCTTACAGTAGGCCTATACTGTTTTGTGTGAGTCTTGAGATTTAGTGCTTTGAGATTTAGTGAAATAAGGGGGTCTTTGAAGTTTGGCTGCCAAGAAATAGGGAGTCTTAGATATTTTTTCATCTCAAAATCGGGGGTCTTTCCGCTGAGTATATATATACAACCCAACTCTGGAGTGGGGATGCACCCGAGAGAATAAAAATAGACTAGATGGAAGTGAGTGTATTGGACAGGGAATGTGACCATGGAACAAGAACCTTCAATGAGGCTATGAAGATACAAGAACGTAAGCCGATCATGGCTAGGAACGAGGGGGTTTATCATCTCTTTCATGTGTAATATTGTGTACCATCCGATATTCGGCATAGAAGTCATGGTGATTGACGCGACATGCGCAAAGCGATGTATTGAAAATGGCAGCAGCAGTGGCCGGCACGGTCAATAGTATGAGGTTTTGTGTTGTGTAAGACGAACCAATCATGTCCAAACTATAGTGTTCTCTGTTCATTCTAGTTTCCCCGACGAGACCTTCACGCGAGAGATAGACTGCACGGATTGCACCAACCACCCTCTTAGTGCAGCTGTTGCTGCAATGCCTGCTTGTGGTAGTAAGTTGTATGGACAAAGTCCTTTTTAAAATTCATAATCTATCATCTTAGAATTCATATACAGTATACGTTACCCATCGACATTTCTAATGTATGGAATTACATAATTGCTTTAAATCGCTATTATTTTTTCTCCCCTTCAATCATTCTGACAACTTGTAGATAAAATGACTAAGGTGCACATTTTTATTTCGATGGTTATAAACGTTAAAGCATGTGTTGTATTGATCTCTTCAGACTTGTGCAAATGGGCTCTCATTCCACGGGACACGACTGTAATAGATTTTGGAGGGTGCAACATCACGTCTGTGAACAATACAGACGTGCTGCCGTTTACTAAAGTGCTCACGCTTGCTGCAAACGACAATTTTCTCGTCAACTTTCCGGTAAGTCGTTTTTATTCATTAACCTGCAGCACCCGGATAACTTAGACAATTTACATGGAATAAACTTTTAAATACACGAATTACATGAGATGAGAGGGCATTGATGATAACAACATATTATGACGGGACTCGGATAACACCTCAATAGTTGCTTGCATAGGCAGATCCAGGTTTTCGGAAAGGGGGGGGGGGCCGCACTTAAGGAAAATAGGTGGCACACTTACGGGATTTCATGAAAAACCCTATGAAAATGAAGTATTTTGGTGGGAAAGGGGGTGGGTGCCCCCTGCGCCCCCTGGATCTGCCTATGGCTTGTCCAACACAATCATATGTATTTTAGTTTCCATTGCTTGCAGAACATCACTTCAATTGGCGACACACTGGAAGTGTTGGATTTGTCCAATAACCTCATTGCTTCCATGGATATCGACCGCATAACGGCATTAACCAAGCTCAAGTCATTGTTTCTGAGCAACAACCGACTCAGCTTAATTTAAAAAAAAATTTTTCAAATTTTCAAGGGGGCCGGGTTAAATTTTTAAATTCCCAAAAGAATTTTTTTGGAAAAAAAAACCCCTATTATTTGTGGTTTTTTTTAAAATGTGAAAATTTTTAAAAGAAAAATTATTTTGGGGTTATCCCTTGCAATTAACTTTGCCTTTTAAAATGGATAAATTTTAAAATTTCAAAATTTTTACCCGAAAATTTTTATTCTTTTTTCCAAACTTAAATTTTTTTAACAAAAAATTTTTCTTAAAACCACCCAAAAAAATTTTAAGTTTTAAAAAACCCTTAAAATGTTAAAATTTTTTAAGCCCCTTTCCCTTTTCCAAACTTTTAGGGGTT
>CM032667.1:13149112-13225170 GCA_019095985.1 Streblospio benedicti | reverse complement strand
ACATTTCTCTTCTCCACTTACTTCAATGCCATATTAAAAACCTCTCTGTTCAGGACATCTGCCTTTACATGGACCAATTTTCATTTTTTTTAAAGGTCTCCACATGGGATAGGTTCTACTGTATTTCATTGTACTACTTAATAGCTTTCATAATCCCCCCCAGACTATTTCACTTGAATAATACAGAAAAACCACAACAAGAGTCCAGTGAGGCATTAATAAAGTCTCATGTGATGCTACCAACATTTCAATGAATCACAATTGGTTTGTATGATGATCTGTTGGGTTTGATAATTATCATCCTCCAATTTCTTTATTGCTCTTTAGGGGCGGTCCAGACGAACATCAGGGGGGCTAGGTCTTTTTTTGAAATAAATAGTTTGTTTCTGCATATGTCCCAAAAAAAAAATAGTTTGTTTGTATATGTGTCCAGAAAAAATAATTTGTTTGTATATGTGTCCAGACTTATAGATATAGTTTATAAGACCAACATGAAAAAAAAAGTTTGTTGTTCAATGAACACGAAAAAAAAAGTTTGTTTTTGTGGGGTCTCTGAAAAAAATAGTTTGTTAGCAGGTAAAAAACCCAGCCCGCCCTGATTTTCGTCTGATCGCCCCTTACATGCTAAACAAAGTTAAAGATATGTGCTTATTCCTTGAATCAACTTATCATGATGTATATAATTTTGCTATATTTTTTATCAGTATGATGATGTGATGTTTTCTGAGCCTACCAAAAGTAGTCTATAAATCTCCCTTCATGAATATTCACACACATAATGAACTAAATGAGCTGGGAAAGGCCATTTTTTGTAATATCTGTCATAAAAGCTAGTGTCATATTTGAAATTACTATTTTGCATTAAAAGATATATTTCAAAAATTCTAAGGCTGGGACGATTTGAAAGAAATATCTCCTCTGTACAAGAGATGTGTTTCTATCTAATGACACACACTATCAGTGGTTCAGTGTATGTAATTTTTTCTAAACATGTGGTCATTATTTTACAAAAAATGCAAAAAATTTTTTAAATTATTTTTTTTTTTTTTGAAAAAAATTGAGAAAAGATCTTAAATGCAATGCAAATGTATTGACGCTCATCACAAATAAATTTCTGGAATACTTCTTTCAATCAAGCTGTTAAATATTTTATTTGTTCAAATTGAAATATGATTTCAAAATGGTAAATGCAGTCTATCGGAGTTAATTATTTTGTTATTTTATATCGATTCCTTCGTTATATAGGCTATAAAAACATTTATGTGTAGTTAGTTGTAGAATAAGGAGTATGTTTCAAGAAGAAAATTTACAAAATGTTGGCACTTGTTCACAGTACATTCTTATTTGTATTGTTCATGATTCGTGTTTCTTCTTGTTGATTTCCTTAAAGGGACATGAACAGCAACCACCTCCTCAGACAATTTCACTTAATAATTTTATTTTTCTATATACTTGACATGTTGCATCTAATAACTTCCAATTTTACAATCATAAACACGGGTTTGATAGAAAAATATAAATAAATTAAAACAGAGAGAAAAACGAATTGATTGACATTGGAAGATTCTGTACTAACAACATGACTGCAGCCTTTATCACTCGTGTGCCGCAAGCCGAAATTTGCGTGTACGGAAATGTTTATTAAGGCTGATAGAATAATAATATTGACATCGCCAAATGTTTGGGTACAAAACATCTTCCCAGAGTTAAAAAGGTTTAATTACAAAGAAATGGAATGATACAAATAGCTGAAAATGTATATATTCAACTGACTTAGCAAGTACCATTTACATGACATAAATTTATTATATACCTTGGAAGTCACCTGTGCATGTCTCTTAATATGATTGGTATAATCCATTGGGCATCATGGAAAATGTACTTTTAGCACATTTAGTTTCTGACCTTGTTGTCACACTGAGAGCCATTTTTGGGCAGATGTCGGTACCATTTTTAGGGGCAAATTCTTATTGGCATATTTCAATACCTTATGTGGTCCAATGAAAAACCAGATACGATACACATCGCAGATGAGTAGCTTTTCATGAAAAATCAGCAATTTTCACAATGGCCCCCCACAGAATCTAGAAGTACCCTGACACTATCAAAAATACCTTACAGAGGATGGAATCTAGATTAAATGATATATCAAATGTTCTATCATTTTGGATTAATGCTCCATTGCACATCAGCTTTCATCACATATGAGACAAATTCAAGATGGCCACCAAAATCCAAGATGGCCGCCAAAAACTTGGTAACAGATAAACTACAACATAATGTTAATAAACTATATATATAGTTATATGATAAAATATATTTTGTTGTATATTAGCATAAATGATGATATAAATATATATCTTAGATTTAATTTATATGAAGGAACTTGAAACATATACTATTAAGGGTTTATTCCTAGAAACAAACAACATGAAAAACACATGTTTTTAGTCTTTTATCAGATATATGTATATGATACCGATGTTAGGAAATATTATATATGCCCACATGAAATTTACAAATTCCTCTTCGATGAATCATGATGAATTATTATCTATAGATTAAATAAGAATATAAAGGCATGAATTAATCCTCAATTTGAGAGTGTTGACTCGCTGTTATGCTGGGTCATATCAGGTAAGTGGAAATGACTTCCTCAAATCAAGAATACATATTCTCAAACTGTTTTTTAGAGAACATTGCAATAATAGTTTTAAGAAATGTAAACAATTGAATAGAATGATACAACTTTGCAGAGATATCATCACTGTATAATTGTATATTTAATAGCATAATTTGATCATGCAATTAAAGACATGTTACAATGTAATATTTCAATAACCGAGAACTTGATTACTTCGTTTGTGTACAACATCTGTTTTCTTTACATGCTCATGCCTAATCCTCCTTCGCTTCATCATCACTTGTGGTATCTTCTGACAATTTCAGTAGAGAATCGTCTTGTGCTCTTTTGTCACATGTTTGAAGTTTACAAAGTTCTGTACAACATAATCTGTTTGGAATACATGGACATGTTTGCTCATTACAAGATCGACTGCACTTGGATGCCAGAAATTGAAGGATGGCATCTGGAGCAGTTGCCACATCTGACCAACAAATTACAAGTTGCTCATTATCATCTGCACTCTCCGTCAACCATCTCTTTCCTGCAGGAGAAGGAACAGGCTGACTTCCTTGCAACGACAGCTTCCAAATCCTCGCTTGATAATTTACTCATAGACAATGTTGGTACAATGTTGTGGTACATGGAGGAAGCTGAAATGATTCAACTTTTTTTTAGCAAAATAGCTGGTACCGCATTAGATTTACACTAGCTGAACTTTGCCAACTATATACATGTAGTTGGCAAATAAAAGATTCTAAATCTTGAAAGTGCTCAGCACTCAGGTCCCAGTCGACTCCCAACCTTTTAAAAGCCTACTTGTGCTTTTAGTTACTTTTCATAAGTTTCAAAGCACAAACTTTTCCTTTCCTTGAAATTGTACTTACTGAGTCGCAACCAGTTATTGCATGCATTTCAATCAGTGGTTTTGTGTTATCTGGCCAAAACAGATTTACTAAATTTTGGACTTCTGTTTTGGGTACCTTTTTTTATATAAATGCGACTGCGAATTTCATTTCTGACTGCGACAAAGAGGACCAGAAGATCAGTGTCATCTGATACAACTTTTGTTGCTTTATACCCATTTGATGCAGCATAAAATAGGTGCCTTGTATCTGCCTCTTCTTGTGTAGATATAAGTTCATGTACAACCGCTGATCCAAGATCATTCATTAGGTAGCAGTCTTCTCCACAACTAACATACACTTCTTTCCTTCCTGACAGTCTTTTTCTAAGAGCCTAGGATGGTTTCACTCCTGTACTATGACCGTGTTTTCTAGAGAATGTTTGCAAATTCATTCTGGTAAACGTGGTATTTATTCACTGGGAGTCATGGCATTTATTCACATGGGAGTCACTCTAATCTTTCCATCAAGTTACTTGTCTCAGTTCTTAGTAGTGGTCTTCTCTCATAGTCTGTTGTTTCCATAAGATCTTTTGCTATGTTTTTGGTAGCAGCAAGTCCACTTGACAGGCAGCCAAGATCACCCGTTCACAACTAAATGGGTTAATTCAGAGTGTCTACATGAATATCCATCATAATGCTACTGATGTCTTCTTCATCTCTTTTTGATTCTAGTTTTCTGGAGGTCTTTGTGAATACTATTGACTTGATCCATGTCTAGAGATGCTTTCAGTGTCCTCAGATGAGCTACGATATTCTGCAGTCAAGTAACACTGTTTCAGTGCGGCTGCCTTTAAACTGACACATTGAGTGCCACCAGCAGTTTGTGTCTCTCTGTTTACTGTTTTGTCAAGTGTCTGGTCTACTGGTACTCTCCCAAAGGTATTAATTATCATCACTATGTTGAACTGAGAATCCCCCTGTGCTGAGGTAGGTGTGAATATGTGGGTGATCTGTGGATAGATTGGACATTTCAGAATAGAAGTGGGACAGATATCTGGCATAAATGACATTATCATAGCTTAAGCACCATGGGATCATGAACGGAATGAATGCTAAATGTAGCTCCCAATTACCTTCTCATGATACATGATACTCTCACCATATCCAGGAGGATCTCAGCCATTTCAACGCAGCTTATCCAGAAGTAAGACAATAGGCCATTTTCCTAGCACAGAAACTCTTTGAATTTCAAAAAAGCTTCATTTGTTGCTTAGAAAGAAGCAGATTTCATGAGGTCTTTGAATGATTTTTCAGGGAGGGAGATCTCCAGACATAACTATTATGGTAGTAATCCAACTCTGTAAATGCTCACATTTATCACAATCATAATTTTCCAGCAGTGTTGGGAATTGCTTCCACATGAGACGTATTAGTGTTTCATAGAAAAGTTCATGCAAAATGATGGCACGGTTATAATTTCGACCTGAGACTCCTGCAATGGATACTCCTGCAATGAGACCTGACTCAATACATAGATCCTGAAGACCAGCATCTCCAAAGTGCATCCCTATGATTGCCATTTGAGTACACATTGTATAGAACGCTGAAAGGTAGGGTATAATTGCATCAAGTTTGCTGTGGTTCCACAATATTTCTGTGGTCTTTGCATAGATAGCCTCATCATACACCAGCACAATACTATTCAGTTCAAGATTTTCCTTAATCTTCTGTGAACAAACAAGTATCTCATGGAGGGTGGATATTTCAGTTGCTGGTGCATTGATGGTGGGATATGGCAAGGTGTCAGAAGAAATTTGGATGTTATGTTTGGTTATATTATTCCCAGGCCATCCTGCAACATGTGCCAAACACAGTCTAGTCAAAATCTGAACAAAGTTCTTCATTTTTGTTTACATAGGGTCACGGCGGTTCTATTCTTTAACATCAAGTGTTACATATGGTCAGGCTGGCGGTTCTTTTCTTCATAGTGCTTGAGTGGGCTCTCTTGGCTGATGGTCACCATAAACTCTTGCTTGCACAGCAATGCCATTGACACGGTGTGATGTGCCAGCTCCTGTAGTAGGAACATGTGGATGGATGTGCTCAAGTAATGCTATATGCTCATCCTTTTGAATCTGCAGCTTCTGAATGCATAAGGATGGCTTCAGCTCTTCAAGTGGAGTATATGAAACATTATCCCCAAGGAGATTGATCATTCTGATCATTTCAACAGAGCCTGTTGTGGACTTGATCGCATATTGCATGATGAGGTGCTTGGCAGGTTTTATTTGTCCTCTTGACGCAAAATCATAAAATCAAGGTTGAATTACAACCTTGCTGACCATCTCCTGTTATCAAAAGTAAAATGAACCACTCATATTGATACTAATTCTGAATTACAAACATCATTTACACATAGGAGTGTTAAACATTGTTAGAGCAGTTTTTTTATCCAAACTGCAACTGCTTATTTTGCTAAATAGTTGGCTATAAATATCAATGAGGCATTTCTATTATATATTAGAATATATCTGATATGCATAAACACAACATTATAAATGCTAACCTGCGCCATGATAAGTTTGATAATGCAAATACATAAACTTAAATAAAATCATTACAAATTCATTCTTTAACAAGTTGAATGGCAACCATTTTGAATTTTAGTGGCCATCTTGATTTTTTCCATAAAGATAGAAAGTTGATGTACAATACAATGTTAATTCAAAATTATAGAGTATTTGATACATTATTAATGTAGATTTCAATGAGAACATCTGCAGCTCTCCATTTCCTTAATAAGTTGGTTGCCATGGTAATATGCTAATTATGTGATTAAAGCTACCACTTTGACACATGTATCATAGCTTAAATTGAAGCTGAGATTCATAGCTACAAAATGATATATGATAGCACTTGCCCCTAAAGATGGTACCGATATCCAAAATTTGGGGACATCACAGATAATATATTTTCCTTTCGTTCGAAAATTAACTATAAACTATCACATTTAGTATATTTAATTAAGTTGAAACAGTGAAATCTTTGCATGAACATAAAAAAGTCTACTGACAATATCAGCAGGCGGCGACAGGTAAAAACACCACACATATATACTGGGTCATATCTCTCTTATACATTGTCGTATTAATATATAATTTTAATGGAAATAATCTGCAGTAAGATGCGATTCCATTGATATATATAAGTCTATGGAATTGTTTCAACTAAATAGTTTAATTTGACCATTAATCACATCCATCGTCACTTCTATCACCGCTGTTCGGCGTGTGCTGTCGTATGTATTGCCTATTACTGGATTTTGTCCAAATCAAACTCGTTTTGCTATATTTTTATTTATTTATTATGATGAAAATACTGTTAATATGAAACTAGACAGTCTTCAAAATGTATTGTTGTATGTCATGAAAACGTTCGGATGAAAATCGCTATAAGACTACTAAAAGTACCAATTTAATAACGTCTCATAAGAACTTCCGAATATATAATGATCATAGAACTCAATACAGTTGTATTTCAAACATGCCGCTGTGTTTGGTTGATTAATACCGGTATATATCTTGGTAAGTGTAAAGAGCTATGGTTGTTGCTATTTACTGTACTGCTTCACAATGAAATTGTTAGAAGTGAAGATTTCCACGTGTATTCCAGAACCTGTCATCGTCGATCTACGGAAATCTCCTTTATTGTACATACCTGTAACCCAGTGTTACAATAACTTGTGAGCTGAATAATAAGCCCGAAATAGATTAGAATGGCAACATGTATGCGTGATATAATTTGACAAAAACACTATGTAGTTTTTATCATTTTTTTACAAACAAATAATCTGAAAAACCATACATGACAAGTGTAACTTCATAGCCTGACAAAACAATGTATTGTTTAATATTACAAAAAATGTATTTTACCAAAAATGTAATATCAATGTCCATTTGCTATAAACCATGTGTTTGCATTAAGATATTATATTGCGAAAATGCTTTACATTTAGCTAATTTACATGGTTTTGAATTATTCGTTGAAATCAAATATGATCATGTACTCCAATGACACCAATAAAAACTGATTTTGTATGCAGGTATCGTATATTTAGTAGCATATAAACTATTCTAGATATTTTACTATTTATCATGTAGTAGTTGTAAAGTGCAGACAGGCATGTTGCATGAACTTATTGTTCATTTCCACTTCAAATGGAACACATGGAACAAACAAATCTCTAACTTTAGATAATGTTAAATGATTTATAGCCAGGAAAAAATCTTTTCTAATAACTGATCAAGAATTTCTTGAAACCATTCTGCTGAGAAATCCATGCCAGTTTTCGTTCTAACTCTGTGGTGTGCTGCAGAATCCATAACCAAATTTACTTTTTCAGACACACGTTTGCAACCTGATGTAGAATACGTCTTTGTATCACTTGGAAAATACCGCAGTTCATCTGCTATTTTGTTCACAATACGTTCAGTGTCATAGTAGCCTTTTCTCCTTAGATCAGCTTTAATACATTGTTTCACATGTTTTCGCTCCATTGGAAGAAATGGCAGAAAAACACTGACAACGCGTTTGCTCATGGAAGCGACATGCTGAGCTTCTTCATGAAGTGAGCGATAGATAACAGCTTCAATATCTGCAATCGTTATTGTCTCTCTTGTTTTGCCTGCTTTCGCATGTTCATTTGTCAACTTGGTGATACGGTCTCCGCCAAGGTTACTTATGAAAATGAAAATCGGCCGTCTCAGGTTCACTATATCATTTGGAGAGGGAGAGTTGATCAGCGATTCAAGAGTAGAAATCAAAGTTCTTGGCATTGCATGCAAATCATCAACTATAAACATGGATCGGCTGCAGACTGACGCATTTCCTCTGATCCAGTTGTTCAGCTGGTCCTTGTAGAGCTCGATTTGGCTCTCGTGAGGGAAGTGAAGAGTTGGCGAAATCAAATGCACATATCTACTGTGAATACCCTTTTTGAAGAAGTGGTCCGCTATGAATTTCATAACAAAGTTTTTGCCTGATCCAGTCCATCCGTGCATGGAAAGAACCAAGGCTTGTGGTGGGTTTGGGTTATTTATATGATCCTGCAAACTTTTCATCAATGCGTCAACAACAAGGTGCTGACCATATAGTCTCGTTTGTAGTACCGCTTTAAGTCCAGTCATATTTGGAGCAATCCACAGGTTATTGCAGCATTCTACCCAGTTGCATGCTACCGAGTAAAAGCCATTGACAACATTGGTAGCCAGTTTTCTTGCAGTCATGTGGTTGCCACATGGTTGCAAAACAGCACATTGTTTATTGCAAATAATGCTAATCAGTATTGCTATTATTGTCTTTACATTTGAAGTGTTCAGCTTCATGTTAATTAAGTTTCATCAGACGGAGACTGCAGATGTTGGATCCAGACTGCTAAAAATATATTGCTAGACACATTTTCCATACTGATAGCAGTACTCATGTAGACTAGATTTAATAACGTTTGAACATATAGATTATTAGTTTAAAGCCTTCTCTGTTCTAGTTCTGTTGGGTTTGAATTATAGAATAGATTACGGGAACATGAAATCTACGGGTAAATCTAGATCTATTGTTTTTCAAAACAATAGTTTACTACCGCGTAACCTAGTAACTAGTACTGCAAACACTGGCGTTTAAACTATCAACAAAAAATTGATTTCAATCACTAAGATCTATCCTGCACAACGTGCTAAAGCAAAAAAGTGATGGTCTATAATATCTTTATCTAAAGAAGCTCCCAAAATTTTCCGTCCAAATCACACCATGAAACTAGAATGTAGACGTGGTCGTCAATGCTTTTGAAGATTTCACGACCCACTCTATACCCCAGGAATGGACGGCTCCAGTATTTTACGTTAGTCGTTACAGTTACGCCGGCAGTATCTCTTTGAAGTTCGGCCTTTTCCTGCCGGCAGGTGCGCTCGACGAAACTCTCGCAAAATGCGGTAATTAATCCAAGTTTGTTCACAAAAATACGATGCTTGTGAACTCTAATCTTAATATTCTACAAATACCATTTTTGAACAAAACGTTTTAAAGAGCTATCTTTTTACTAACAAAATGTGTCCACGCCGATTAAGTTTGTTATTCAACAGATTAGTAACATGAAATTATCTAAATCTAGATTTCTTATTGTGTTTAAAAACAGAGCTGTTAGAAATGATCAAAGTTACAAAATGTCTGCTGTTTAAACCATGCGCACCCACTGTCAACATTAATATTTTTGATATGTTGTAGACAAGAGGTTAAACTATTAAACCCTTTCTAAAAGGTGTCTCGATGGACGCATTTTGTCCATTTTAACACCAAGCATTGAAAATGTTCGGGGGGTCGTGATTTTTACTGGGTGCCCAAAATTCACAAATCCATGAGTTGTTGGTACTTAAGAAAAATCAATATGTGAAACCACAATCTGAAAGTAATTAGCCGTCGACAGTAATATTATGTAAAAAATAGTATCAAAATGTAAAAACCCGATTTTAAGAAACAACGGGACTGTATCAGTTTTTGTAGCATTTTTCTCGCATATATTTGTTCATTTTAAATTATTGATTTTTCATAGTACTGTGTGTTTTTGGGGCTGTTCAGGCCTCCCAAAGTTCAAAATCACAAAATTACAAAATCACGTCCAAGTGTAAATTGATCAAAAATATATGTTGCCGGCCCTTAATTATAACATGCGAATCATAATATTATCTTTAAAATAAAGATGTTGGAAAAACCCGGACATTGACACGCGTGGGCTACTATGTCTACTAAAATGCTATATTAGCAGGGACGAGACCATTCGATATTTGGGGGGGGGGGCGACAAAATTTTTCAAAAATCTGAGATTTTGAAAAGGAAAAAAAAATTGTCCCTATGGATGTTTACAAATTTTGTCTCACTTCAAGTTGAAAATAAAAATTTTTCTCTAGAAAGTGAAAAAAAATTTGTTTCATTTGTAAACATTTTGTCGCGCCCCCAAATATCAAATGGTCCGTCCCTTATGTTATCCACGTTTCAAATACACCATATTTGCATAAATCAAAGTTCATTATTCCACTGCATTGTCCCCTAGTCATGCACCTGCAAGACAATTGCTCGGGGAGTTTCTTATAATTTGCACTTGTTCTTCATAATTATTGATTTTTGACATAATAACCAATGCAATAGACATTCGATTTGTGTTAATATATAATAGCCCGAGGGCATATAATGAACGTGGTTTGTGGTGGTGCATACTGATGTTGACTGGCATACATGTGTATAATCTGATTGCCTACAATTATGAAATATTTTAACACATGTTGTATGAACAGCTTCAGCATCATAGGCAGATCCAGGGGTGGGGGGGTGGGGCGCCCCCCCCGTTTCCCACCAAAATACTTCATTTTCATAGGGTTTTTCATGAAATCCCGTAAGTGCGCCCCTCTTTTCCTTAAGTGCGCCCCCCCTTTTCCGAAAACCTGGATCTGCCTATGCGCTGCCACCATCTAGTCTATATCGTTGACCATTCCATACATGCAGCATTTTCATTTTCAGATTGGATCCATTACCTATCATGTCAAAGAGAGACCCACACAACGCTTGCATTTACAAATATATGCTTTCCTTGTTCATAACAGCAGGAGTTTGACTTGTGACAAGCTGTAAGGCAGGCTTATTTTCCGTATAAATGTATGATTACGTGGATCTACCAAGTGCAGGAGATTGTTCGTGGATCTAGAGAAGGTTCCCTAGACAAGTAAGTCATATAGTAGGTTATGTGTAAGACAGGAGTGGAAGAATGGCCTGCAAAGCTAGTTCAGCAACTATACGCCAGTGCGTGCAGTCGTGTTTGTTGGAGATAGTTAGGCCTTCAGTGAGAATTTATGTATTAGTCCTGGTCCTAGAAGCCCTCTATCACGACTTCCACGCGTACGTAGGGCCTGCTTGTGAATTGCACGGCATTGATGACCATATCACCATGGAAGGAGGCCCCAGTAACAGAGATGGTGTCCGACTTCTGATACTTAGGGCACAGATTAGTTAAACTGTTTAAGTAATCTGTGCTTAGGGCACGTGTCTAGTGGCGAGTATGTGAACGAGCTGCGCCTGTCCACAAAACAGGGTGTGGGAAATGTCATGAGCTCTTGCTAGTCAGCATCTACAGGCATATGCCTATATCTTCGAGAGCGATAGTGTATTCCTCCTGTGCTTCATCATAATCATGGTTCTAAAATGGTCCTGAGCATCGACATCCTACTGCAGTGTAAATCACCGGATCAGAAATGGTAAAGTCATGATTAAGAGGACAGCATTCTGGATAAATTGGGTGTCACATACATTGATAGTCGCTTCGCAAAGGAAGCCTGAGACGGCTAGGTCATGTACAGCGTAGCTCAAGCTGAATTAGCAAAGTAAGAAAGTTTGCAATTCAAGGAGAGAAAAGTGTTGGAAATAGCTGACTGCCGTTCTTATTCAATTTTTATCTAAAACGCCCCAAATGGCTTGAAAGATAATAATTTCAATTGTGTGTGTGTGTGTGTGTGTGTGTGTGTGTGTGTGTGTGTGTGTGTGTGTGTGTGTGTGTGTGTGTGTGTGTGTGTGTGTGTGTGTGTGTGTCTGTGTCTGTGTCTGTGTCTGTGTGTCTGTGTCTGTGTGTGTGTGTGTGTGTGTGTGTGTGTGTGTGTTGTGTGTGTTTGTGTGTGTGTTTTTGTGTGAGAAACATGCCCTCGCATAATATTATCAGGACAAGTGTAAAGTTTACCCTCTGTGCCCTTGGGCCAACAGGAATATAGGCATTAATACATGCCCGTGTTTTCTCATTGTGTTATTGTGTTGCACTATCTTGGGTCATGCTCGAGCTTTTCTGATCCAACCACAAGACCGCGAAGGCGTATTACTCTCTCCTGACACAGGGGTCCATTTTAGAGTGAGATCTGTCCTCGAGGATGGCAAGTACTC
This sequence comes from Streblospio benedicti, assembly GCA_019095985.1. Classification (NCBI taxonomy): domain Eukaryota; kingdom Metazoa; phylum Annelida; class Polychaeta; order Spionida; family Spionidae; genus Streblospio; species Streblospio benedicti. The sequence goes on along the minus strand of CM032667.1, from coordinate 13,212,730 downwards.
CCAGTGATGAACATAACCAGCTTTCTGTAGTTCTACAAACACATGCTAAGAAATGTCATAACAAATATGCGCACACTAGCCACAATGACCGGACAATGAGTGTTTTATGCTGAAGAATTATTGCTTAGAGAAATACAATGAAATATGATTAATCAAGTTGTCTTATCTGAATGTACTGGTGAAACGTTTTGCTGAAAACGATATGCACTGTGAACAGTTGATGCAACTATAAACATTTCACCCATGTGCATCATACTTTTATCTTTTAGATGAAGTGTACGGTAGGTAATCTGCATGCCAGCACGACAAGGTCCGTCATGTTAACACCTCAGTTCAAATTGGTTACAAAGCCAAACGAAAAAATATCACCACTACACTCAACATCTTAATAGTGCATATCGCAAACAATATGAATAATAAAAATCTACGCTTATTCTTCCGTATAATTGTACAAATAAAACAACAACAAACTCCAAACACTTCAAATAATGAAAAAGACAAAAAAAAAAATCATTCGAGCCCGCGAGGCATTAACGTAAGTCCACCTGTGTGACGAATTCGTAGCTCGAGGGGAGATAAAAATGGCCACAATTAAATTTAGCATCAATTTTGGTCTGTTATCACCGCTGCATTGTTATTTCTGCATTCATTACATATGCATACCCGGGTCACATGGCTGTCTTTTCGGATATATTATTCGTTATAAGTGTCTGAGTCATTTGGATGTCTTAGAATGTACCGCTAGCAATGTTGGAACAGGCGTGCAGACGAGTTTGGGTTTTCGGTCTGTTTCTCCAGGTTGTTGTTGTTGTGGAATCAGTTGGGATTTACCCTTATCGTAAGTAGTCGCACTTTGTATTATTCAAGATTATCATAACATTGAAATTATAATATGATGGCACCAAGTACAGTGTGTGATGTTCGACAAAAGTGGCACATTGTTTCATTAGAAGAAGAAATAGAAGCGGTTGGGGCTCAAATTATCGGGCTGTCAGAATTCCACATTATTTTCACATGCAGGATCAACAGGGCACACACAAGCATCTCCACGTTATTATTATATATAACAAGTATAATTAGATATAATGCAAATTAACCGTATCACGAATTTGAATTTATCCTGAATCAATCACAGTGAACGATCTGTGTTATATTTAGACCATTGTGTTTAATGTCTTCCATCGTTGTTTACATACGACACCCTGCCACTAAACAAGTGTTTGTGGAAATGTCGTGCTGAGAGTCCACTGCTTAAAAATCACTAGGACGCATGCAAAGATATAATGAAAAAAAAACGCAAAAAAAAAACAAACTAACTAACTATAAAGGATAGTAATGATAGTGAGATATTTGTGCTCGGTGAATTGCTATTTGAACAAAATGCAAAGTGATATCTAAAATAAATATTGTATAGAAAGATTTCATGTATATTGTGCTAATATCTCATACGTACATCTGATTATTTCATTTTTGATAGCTTGGGGCTGAATACTGAGTATGGATAGAACAATGCTTAGTTTTGTTGATGCTTACACATTGTGCTTTAGTCCTAATAGGATCTCACTTTCGTTAAGTGTGGCAAATCCATCACAGAAACCTATAACACATAATTCATACGTTTAAATGTAATCGTTCATACATGCTAATAATACATATGCTTATTTCAGCGAACAACCAGTATGACACCTACCCAGGTAACTATGGCAACGGCTTTATCAACAACCAAGTTCCATCTTTCGTCCATGAAGTAGCAACTCAGCTGACCGGAAACCAAGTTTACCAAGGCAACAACATCAACCCCAACCACCAGCTAGGATACGCCCAACCAAACGTCATCAATAACAACATAGCATATCCGCAGAATTTTGGATATGGCAATATTGGACAGCCATTGAGCACTGATGTTTATGGAATGTCTGGTTATAATAACCAACCAATCGTTGATCAATTTGGAGTAACCAATCACAATGTGATAGGTTACCAGCAGCCACAGTTTCAAGAGCATCCATCTGTAGTATCCACGCAGAACTTTGTGAGTAACCAATTTCCCCAAGAAGCTTACCCTAACCAGCCAGTTCAAACGTTTGAAAGTCAATTATATGGGACGCAAGAGCAAGTAGTGAATTCAGTACCCATTCAGCACGCAGTGCAAAATCATGTACTTAATCAACAGCTACTACCTAACCACCAGCAATTACTAAGTAATAATCAGAAACCGATGGCTTTGGTTCAACCGCAACAATTTGACACTCAAACGGTGTCATTTTTGAGCCAGATCCAGAATTTATACCAACCTGCAGCAGGCAAGGCTACATCTGCAACCCCGACCACAGAAAGTGTTTACTTTGTCATGCCAAACAATATGATAGCCAAATACCCCAATGACGTCGTTGTGGTTGCCAAAGGAGAGCCAAAACCCGGATTTAGCATTGTGAAATGGTCGCCTTACATTCAAGCATTGATGAAGCAGAACAACAATCAAAACCAGATTACTAGACAGACAAATGAGCAGACAGTGAACACTAATGCGAAAATGGGTCAGTATGATTATTACGGAAATTACAATTATAATTACAATGATAAGGGGTTGAAAAATGATTACAATTATAACAGTAATTATGATTACAATTATGCATATGACGGCTCTGACTATGCACAGTTGGACAACAGTCAAACTGGAGGTAATCACAATTATGACTATCAAGCGCCCGCAGTACCAGTTAATCGTCCCGCCAAAAGATACCAAGGACGTTCTAGAAGAATGAGAAAAGTTCCACCTGCTAGAAAGCAGTTCCGGTCTCACCGACAACTGTACCAGCGCCAGCGGTATCGCGTTCCTATGTACATGAAGTTTGCCAAATCGTTTGGGAACCAAAGGCGACAAACTCAAAGAAGGGTCCGGCCCAGAGCCAGGGTCGTGCAACATCAAGCGCAGAATCAAGGCAATGATTATGAATATTATGATGGTGAACAGTCGAGTGATTATGCAGATTATGGTCCGGCGAATAAAGCAGGAGGAAAGGATCCAAATGTGAAATATGTCTATGAAATCGAATATGTTTAGGACAAAAATGAAAATTGAAATGGTGCCGTAGTCCCTCTTTGACATTATAAGGAATTTAGTTACCTTGTGTTTGCTTGCATTAGGATGTCACAAAATCCTAGGGACAGAACTTCCAGTAGTACAGTTTATTATGAATTGGACAATTCAAATAAACGTAGCATTCCCAAAAGGGGTTTCGAAATTTTATTAAATATTATTATGTGTAGGATTAGCGGACTTTTCATATTGTGAAAGACGTTTCAAATGATGATTTTCCTGTAGCTTATATATCATTTATGTGTAGCTTATTTTTAGTGAATCATAATCATATGATATATCATATGATAATAGTAATGTGTGGTCTAGGCAACAGAATCTGATCATGAACATTACATTTTAGAATCCGGTTTCAAACTGTTCATATTGCATTGTCTCCTGTTGATGAATAAATAAATTCAATGCTTTGAATATATTGTATACTATATATACACACTGTGTGCTTCACGCATTCCCATTACCAGAGTCCTAGGTGCTTTATGAAGCATTTGTACTAACATTATAGGATTCTTTCTGCAAGTACATGTACGTGTATATAAGGTTATTATCAAATAGCCTCTGTCGAGACTATGGTCTGCAGCCCTATAGACTTGGAGAAATAATCCTCTAATCTCAATACTTACACCCAAGTCAATTAATTTCAATATATCTATGTATAATCAGACGAGACATGGAAAATGTCAAAGGTGTCCATTACCCGATGGAGAGGCTTAACTAGTCTTTTAGTACTATGATATACCAATGAAGCATGAACTGGAAATGTGGCAAGCTTAACATTCGAGGTATTTAAGAAAATGCCCTCAAGCAAATGACTATGATTTGAGACTTTGAAATAAAACATAATTCATGATAAATCCAATCAATCAGTTGTAGCTGCCTTTGATCTATCGTTGTTGGGTAGTTTTCTAGGCACAATGTATATATTTAGAATATGGTATTGAAGTGACACTTTCAAAACACTGAAAATTACTATACATGAAAATAGCAACCAATCACTATCGTCATATCAAAGTGGAAAGATGGCCTTGCAATAATGCAGCATTTTATCATGTTCTGCAATAGCAAACACCAATTATTGTCAAATTGAGTCAAATGAGTCCTGTTTTTATGAACATTCAAATATTCACAGTAAATTATGGACATCCATAAATGCATGGGCATTACAGTAGATGGGTTGCATGAGTTTTTTCCATAATTTCAAGCCAAAAACTATTTGCATAGAGCCAGTTTTATCACTCGTGTCGTCTAGATATAAGACATTGGTAGAAATTAATTGTACTTATTTATTATCATATGAACAACGGTGGAATAACTACTGGAGAACTTGAACACAACAGCTTTAAAGCAAAAGACAACGTCAACGTCAACTTTCAATAGCCATTACATGTTATTATGGACAATCCAATGAAAAAAGTACTGATAGATAGTCCTCAAAGGTGTTGGAACTTTGTGCTCCAATTAAACATTACAAACAAAAATATACAATGAATATAATTAATCTACAATAATTTAATGCTAAACGGATATGTATATATGCCGTCTCAAATTTTAAATACTAAGATTTGTTTGTACATGTACATACCATGAATATTATCCATAATGCAATCATATTCAAACAATTCTAACTTCCAAGTATACCTGTATCAAGAAGGCATTACGGGTATAGGTAAACATTACATATTACATTGTCAAATAATATTTCATTATACGATATAAATATGATAAAGATAAACTAGAAAATACGGTAATTGGTTGGTGAAAATTGTCTTCCCTACAGCTGGTTGGTAATCGCCTGTCTCCTGTTATGCCCTATAAATGTCCACATCTTCTCTAATTTGGCATTGTAATAACATTTCTAAACACACAAGATGATACTATGAGAATATTGAGTTAGAAGCTTATATTTGTCTTTGCTGTTTGCATATATTGTTTGGTACCTTACATAAAGCAAAGTCATTCAATCTATAGACATCATCCATGTGGTTATGCGCTTTTGAATACTCCTTTGACAATAAAGGCGAACATTTGAAATCCGAGAAACAACAACAGCTATCGCGCATATCACATTTATTTACAGCGACAAACCTAGCTTCTTTTAAATATTCCTAAAAGTTACACATTCTGTTAGAACTGAAACTGGTGGCAATTGCATTAATATGGTTCGTCGACAAAGAGTGACAAAGATCAAAACGCAATAAGTAACAGAACATTCTGATGAAAGACCAAGCAGAACGTCATAGTTGTACATACAGTTAAAAATATTGTCCATAATAGGCAGATCCAGGGGGGGGCAGGTGGCGCCCCACCTTTCCCCACCAAAAGTGCGCCCCCCTTATCCAAAAACACACACATATATATAAAAAAACAGTTTCTAACAAGAATGATAAAGAAGCACTCATATCACTTCTTCTATCTTCTATCTTCTATATACAAAACATGTTTGGTGAACGTGGACCCTTGTTTGGATAGTCCAACTACTACGTGAAATACTTACATTTAAGGAATTTATTATAAAAAGTACGTGTATTTGTATATGCTACTTTGTTCATGGTTTTCAATTTTCTATTGCAATGTACTTGCTCTTTCAATATTTTATTGGGATCTCGATGTTACTCCAACATTGTAAAGTTTTACGTTGTCTTCATGTTAGATTGCAAAATTGAGTTGTTGTTTTTATATATTGGACTCTTGGAGGTCCCAGGAGCATATTGTCAACATAGTAGGGGCGGGGGATTGGGAGTCAGACGTGGAGGGATCGAGCCGAACTTTGACGTCTGGTCGATTGTGGAAATTCGGAATTCGGTTTAATGAGGAGCAACACCAGGAAAGTCCTAAAATTATGAAACCCGGTGCATGACTACTGAGCGAAAAGTCGTGTATTGTTATATCAAATGGGGAGGGGGGGGCGACCATCTGATTGTACATGGTAATCTACATCACCTTAATTAAAGCATATAATTATCTATTTTGATTGTTGACTTCATCCCGTGAACGAAGTTAACGTAATCGTTCAATATTGCGCGATGTGGCTCTATTTTATCTACGACCGACATGCACCTAAAACTTGAATTTGCATGCGCAGCTGATGGGCAATGTAGGCAAATAGCATTGGGCATTTGCCCATTCTAGTGGTGGAAAATCACGAAAAACCATTACGCATTTCTCCACAGCGAGGTCATTAGGATCATCTTTTGCCCAGTTGAAAAACATCACCGGTTCTCCAGACCCGTCCACCCAAGTGCCCGCCTGGGTCAAGTGGATGTCCAGCCAGTAACTTTTACGCAATACTGAAACAAAGGTTATATTTTTTAACACACGTATACAAAGATGCACTGCACAGTCTCACTGAATCTGGACTATGGTTTGAACAAATGTATTTGAGTTATTGTTATGTCCTTGTGTTTTATTATTAAAAGCCAAAAATAGGGGCGCGTTGATAATGTAAGTGTTAAAGGGGTGGCGAAATCAGCGGTGGGGGTCGTGTAAATTATGTCATACAAAAAAGGGTGGGGATGGGGTTTCACAAAAAGTGATCAACTACTTGGCAGGGTGTGGGGGTGTCATAAAACTATTTTGAAGCCATAAGTTTGAGATTTCACAGCTTCGATTAAAAGTTGACCGTAAAAGGGTTGTAAAAATGGCGTGGTGACTACCTGGATATGTGTTGGTTAGAGAGAACAAGAAGTCACTCTCTTCTTGGTTCTCAATCAGCAAAGGCCGGGATGTCTGGCTCTGTGCATGGCACGATGCTTCACAGTCAGTTTGGTTGTGTGTCTCATTGTGGTCGAAGTAGTAGCAAGCAAAGTGAGAGCAAAACCAGTCACGGGCTGAAACAAACACATTCCTGTGACTTAGCGGACTAAGTTTTAGTTCTATGGATCCCTGATATGTGAGACGCATAATGTGCAATAACATTTCATAGGCAGATCCAGGTTTTCGGAAAGGGGGGGGGCGCACTTGAGGAAAAGAGGGGGCGCACTTACGCGATTTCATGAAAAAACCCATGAAAATGAATTATTTTGGTGGCAAGGGGCGCCCCCCACTGCGCCCTCTGGATCTGCCTATGCATTTTATGCCGTTTGTTATGTGAATACACAATGTGTTATTTGAATAACATAACTGCCGATGATATATTTCAAAGCTACCAAAATTACACCATAACCGACGATATAAGAAATGGGATGAATTCATGTATTAAGTCCCACAAGTGGGTGAGATTTATTTACTTTTATATATTCAACAGTAATTAATTACACATATATACATATAATACATATAAGTTTTGTGTTCGCTGGTTGTGAAATGTGAGGTCTAACTCAGTTAAGAGAATTACTTTTTTCGTAATTTCACGGATTTTCAAAAGTATCTAAAACTGATGTTTAAAATATTCGCAAGGTATCTTTTGGTATATTTCCGGGGAAACATGGCAGAGATGTTTCAGTGTTCTACACTCATCTGCTGTAAAGAAATTAGTTCTACATTAGTGCATAGCCCCCTGGTGGAGTTAAAATTCTTAGTCTACTGTATTATTGCAGTGATACGACCTGCATGGCTATATACTATGACATGTGCCGGATTATAAAATGAATGCTCCTGTCACACAGCCAACCCGCGGTCTGAGTGAGGGGGGCATGTTAGGAACCTGATCTAGATTTTAGCCATTGAAGTGTTCCCATCTATGAAACTGGAGCTGTTGTGGTTCGATTGACTTAAGTAATAATAAAGTTATATGGCATATACTGTATAACATCCAGTCTGGATCAGCCGCATCCCTCCCTGTAGCGGAGGCTCCCAGCAGCTCGCACTGTAGTACACCGGCGAGGGGCACTTTTGCATTGGCGAAGAAGCAGCTTTCAAAATGAATGCAATTTTCAACACATTCAAGCTCAGAATGCACAGAAAGCGTTTTGAGGAGCGTGTCTAGTCTACAAAAGAACATGCACACGATCAAAACTATTACACGTGCAAGAAAAGGTCGTTCACTGTATCGATATAATTTGCTATGCATGCTATGGAAACATGTCAACATTTTAAAAATTGCATATACATGTACATGTAATATCATGTTACCTCATGGGTACTAAATTGTTTTTAAAAGTTATACTTAAAGTGGCAACGGTGACAAAAGTAGACACTTACGACAGTTACTTTGTCCTGTAAACAGTGTACCACATTTGAAGTTTGTGGATGGAATGGTATTGTATCCAATGTGGAAAATATCGGGAGAAATAGAGCCATAGCCTTATTATGAAATGAACACTTTAATTGGCAAATGGAAACCTTGACTCGGTTAATTATATACTCACCTCCTGACACCTTTGGTATATTTCATGTAGCCCATTCTCCTATTGGTAGAATGAGTTCCAGTTGCAGTGACAAGTAGTATTGCTATACAAACACTTATCATGGCTGCTGAAAGTTCAATCAAACCTGCAATATTTACAGCCAAAAAGCACAAGTGCAGAGATGAGAGCTATATAGAACTAGTCTTTTCAGTTGTGTTAATGTACGACTAGAATAGTCACAATAATCAACCCATTGATGTTCTAAAGTCCTGCATCACAATAGGATGGAGTCCCGTTCTATTTTTATTTTACCAATCTGTCAAAAGTATTCAAAAGTATGATAGTAATTAGCACAACTATAGCAACTGATTTATGAGCACAATTTCTTCTTAGTTGTGCTTTTTCACTCAATGCAATCCCCTTCTATTTTATTGAGTCATATGACGAGTGACATTAACAGTCAATAGTGTTTGAGCAAAAGTCTTTCATGTGCAACTTCATCAATTACTACAACGAGTCATGGCATTAATGAATTATGACGTTTAAGAAACCTTTTATGGTCGTAATAGTTGCATTGTGCTATTGTCAACAATAGTGCATTAGCAGTCCATCATAGCGTGGGAGCAAGACAATACAAAACACATTTAATGGTTGTGCTAATAAGGATGATGTACAATTTGTCACGCTCCGTAAAAGTGGAACATTGGTCTATTATTGACCCCTCAGTGCACGATTGATGTAAAAAACGAGGTCAGCGGGAAAAAATCAGGTTAGCAAGCTCATTCACGGACAATATTCACGTTTTATGTTTGCACAGACAGCGATCGAATAAAATGATTGTAGTCTGGAAGCGGTTGCGTAAAGAAGAGAGAGAACGAGAGTTGGAAGAGAGATAGAGAGAGGACGAGAGACGGAATGAGGTACAGAGGACCGAGAGAGATAGTTGGAGATTAAAAGGCAGAGAGGGTGCCAGGGAAAGTAAAAATATGGATAAGAAAAGAAAGATAATGCAGAAAAAAATAAACACGAGGCAGATGTAATGAATACGATAGCATGATTTTTGTTTGAGTTCTATGTGTAGATTGGGAAGAATGAACTCAATTCAGTGCACTTGAGATAACGTTTGATTATGAAAAGACCAAAAAATGATAACTGATGCTAATTAGAATTATGCTAAAGAGATAAGCTGCATATCATGCACAGCAAGTATGCCATATGCTTTAGATTGATTTATATATCATGATTGTCTGAGTGGTGGGAGGAGCACATTCTTGTCACATTTTCTGGTGAACGAGCTGGAACTACAGCTCTGTGGGGAAGCTTAGGGGTGCTCCCCTTTACCCCCTTCCCCCAGGCACCATATAAAGTAATTTCCATTTGGCTTTGACATCTGAGAGCCTTTTCAGTATATACCGGTCAAGTATTCAGTAGCCCCCTCAAATTAGCAAAAAAACAAACAAAAACAAAATGGTTAAGCTAAGTTAAGATATTGCATAAGCATGAAGGTTGTAGTTCACACGGAAATTCAGAAATAATGAAATCTTTAAATAAAAATTTAAAAATTGCTCCCTGGAACCTATACTTTTCTTGGCAAATATCCAAAGTTGAAAACTCATGATGGCCTCGATGAATGTAAACAGTGAACGAAGTTTGAAGATTTTGTCTTCAAAGGCATTGATACTATCAACAAAAATGTGGAACATGGAACTAAAACGGCACAGTTTAATTGGCACAGCGCCAAAGATGAAAATATATGATTGTCACTAGGTATGGGAACATAGAATGACATTTGGAGGTCATGGTTCAAACTCTATTGAAAGTATTGAAGAAAGTAGGGAAAAAACTTAAAATGTCTATAAACTGCTACACAATGCTGTGATCTCTGAGCACTTTTCATTCAGTTAGCAAAAGGCCAAAGTTCAACGTTGGTTGTTGTCACCAGTCTCATAATATTGTATGAAATACGGAAGTCATGTGTCAAGCTACAAATGCCAAAATTGGCCGCCCATGGCCTTCTGGAGAGAACACTTTTATTGGCAAAGTGCCAAAATTGGACACTGATGATGGTCACTAGGCATATGAGCAGTGTATCAAATTTGGAACTCATGGTTCAAGCTGTATTGAATCTATTGAAGAAAATGACAAAAAATGACCTCCAGGAAATCACACTTAAATTGGCAAAGTGCCAAAATTAAATACATATGATGGCCTCTAGACATGTAAGCATTGATTCACGTTTGAATGTGTTCATCCAAGCCGTTTTAAAGATACTGGATAAAACGTCCAAAATGGACCATAAATGGCCCAGTGTAAAGCACACTTTGAATTGGCAAGGTGCTCAAAATCAATCACTCCAGTGTCGCATTGTGCCACATAGTTGTGTAAAGTTTGAAGAAAATCGGTTCATCGGTATACCCTCTAGCTTGTACAGAGACATACATACATACATACATACATACATACATACATACATACATACATACATACATACATACATACATACATACATACATACATACATACATACATACATACATACATACATACATATCATCCATCCATCCACACACACACATACATACATACACACACACACACATACATACATACATACATATCCATACATACATCCATCCATCCATCCATACATACATACATACATACATACATACATACATACATACATACATACATACATACATACATACATACATACATACATACATACATACATACATACATACATACATACATACATACATACAAACACGCATACTTATATACAAACAAAGTGATCACAAGGCTTTCGCTTCAGCTGCTGAAGCGACGCAATAATGATATGATGTCAAAAACATGTAGGGTAAACAAGTCTAATTTCAGGCTTTTCCGGTTTTTGGCCGTTTACTGTATAAAACATATACATGTATGATGTAATTTCATAAATACCAAGCGAATTATACGGTAAACGACCGCAAACAGATACCCCATATCTGCAGTTTATCAAGCGTGTTCACATGATAAGGAGAGTGAATGGTAAATATGTAAGCAAAAATTTGGTATATTTATTCAGTCTAAAAAAATGCATATTTGTACTTTGTCAATTTGTGTTTCAGCAGCGCGTTGAGTTGATAAGGATGTTAAATATGTAGATCAAAATGTGGTATAGCCACCAGTCTCACTTCTAAGCTTGGCAAGTAAAGATTAATACGTGGAGATGAAGATCACAGGACAGTCATGTGTGGTGATTGGCGGTGCACGTGGCCTGGGGAAGCAGTGTGCACTGCTCCTTCTACAACAAGGGGCAAAGGTATAAGGCTGTGATTTACAACCTATTACATTATACTAGTAAAAGTAAAATTTGTTCTGTACAATTTTATGTTTGAAATAAGCTGATACAATTCAAAGTGAGACGCAACAAAGAAGGAAATGTTTTTAGTAGAAATTCTTGTAAAGATCATGTAATCAATATGCACCCATGCTATGTGATTAAGCATAACACTAGAGAAGTAAATACTGATAAAATCTCTAAAGCTCATTGTTGAATTGTTAAAACAGACAATTTCAATTAGGTATACATCGGAGACATACTGGAGAAAGAAGGAGCCCTGACACTGAATGAGTTTGAGCGTCAGTTTCCTGGGAAAGTAGCGTATGCAGCATGTGATGTCACAAAGCGGGATGATATTGAAGGTATCCTTGAATGTGTTCATCGTGTTGGAATCCATACATATTTACAAAGTTCATCTGAACACAACACAATAAAATCTTACATTGATTGACAGTTTCAACAACTACTGTTGCCATTTTCAAAATCTCTCTGTGCATGACAGATGGGGGAAACTGGCAGAAAGTTGGACACTCGTGTGAAGAATACAATCATGAAGGATGTGCATTAGAACACTAAGGGATCATTCACCAGAGCAGCGAGAAAAGAATCCCTCACCCAGATCCACAAGAGTGCAATTACAGATCATGTTAAGCAGAACAAGCATGAGATAGACTGGAAGGAAGTCAGTGTGTTGGACAGGGAAAGTGATTGGAGGATAAGAACAATGAAGGAAGCGATCAAGATACGAGGACAGAGACAGGTCATGAAGAGGGACAAGGGGGCTTTCAACTCTCTCATGTGTACGACCCGATTTTCAGTATCGGAAGTCGTGCAGATTGACCTGTAATGCGCAGAGATTTTTGAAAATGGCAACAGTAGTTGTTGAAACTGTCAATCAATGTAAGATTTTATTGTGTTGCGTCAAGATGAACTTTGTAAATAGATATTGAAGGTAGTTAGAATAAACCAGCAATTGGCGGATTTACAATGTAATGAGAAAGAATATGCGTACATGTGCTGTTTGGCACAAGTAACATTATTTGTAAGGATTGAAAGTTGGATTATTTCTAAAGGCTGGTGGTAATGATGTTGGATGTGGAAAAGACGTCTGAGGAATATGTTGGGGGGGGGGTGGGTGGGGGTTGGATATCTTTTGAGTTATTTCTAAAGGCTGGTGGTAATGATGCTGGATGTGGAAAAGACGTCCGAGGAATCCGTTGGGGGATGGCGGGGGGGGGGGGTTGCAATATCTTTTGAGTTAGGTGTCCTTTAGAAACCAATCTCGCAACCCAATGGAAGTTGATAATGTTAAAATTATTATCATGCAAGCAACCCTTTTGACTAAGCTTCTTTCCCCTTTTAAACAGATCTGTTAAAGAAGACTAAAGAGAAATTTGGAAGCATAACAATATGTTTGAACGCTGCTGGCATTTTAGCAGAAAATGATTTTCAGAAGACAATTGATGTAAATTTGGTAAGTTTGTTTGCATATATGCATGTATCACCTTCAAGTATGCCTTTTAAAGCACTGATGCAGCAGTATATATTTTGCAAACTTCACAATGAAAATATAATATTTGATAAGCAAGAAGGCATAATAGTCTTCTTGACAGCACATAAATCCCATGGTCAAATGCAAAATTATGACTGCAATGTTCATCTATTTGATTTGCTATCTATAACCTCCACAGTTTAGAACCCATTTCACATGCCCGATCTTAGCTCCAGATCCTCCCAAACACGCCCGATTTGTCATTTCGGGGTGGATCGGCTGAAATGCATTAATATTTATTACGTAACAGTCTGAAGACGAAGCATGACAAGGTCAACGAGCCGTACAAGCCGTCACAAACATTATATGTGGCCGAGACAGACGAAGCATGACGACCAGGTCGTCATGATCGGCGGGCTGTGATTGACGAGGTTTGCCGAAAATAGCGGCGTCGGCCCTCTTCGTGGCTATAAAAGCGTGAAATCAATGCAGCTTCGGCCTTTCAACACGTGTTTCTCTTCAAAACAGCAGGGAATATTACTGTTCTAACAATTTGCTATGTCAGCCAAAGGCAAGTGTGCATCAAAAAGAAAACGGAAAACGAAGGCCGACCTCCAAAAAGCTAAATATCTGCTGTAGAGTTCCAAGAAAACATTGCCAACGCTGTGCCGGGATCCCAAAAGCGTTTTCTACAACCCTCCTACCACGAGAGATCCGATAGTTGTATATCCGTTTTTCCTTGTTAAGCCCCCGTTGGCTGAATGGTTTCATCATATTCAGACGGAGAGGAAACGCATCATCCCCTAAGAAAATAATATGGTGTGTCTCATTGGGCAAAGGATCCGGTAGAGGCAAGTGAAGATCTCCAGAGTCCAGGACCCCCTTAAATCCCCTATAATTGAATATCTGACAGTCAGATTGGTGGCCAACTCTGCAGCCACTTCTCGCCAAGCATCTTCATGCATGTTGTGGTAAGTGCATCACTTCATCAGAAAACTCTTCAGGGATTGCTTTGCAAACTTGTGGTAGGAATGCCGTGATGGTGTGACGACTAACCCTGAAGTCATAGGCCAACGTGGGGTATTTATCACCTGCTGCCAGATGACGAAGGGTGACAGCAAGCTTCAGCCCGGGAGTAATACTTTTACGCCATCCAGTGTTCTTTTTTGTTATTCTTGCCTCTATTCGATGCGAAATCTCTTCAAAGAGTGCAGGCGTCATCCCCATGAAATTAAAATAACTGTCTTGGTCATCTATTCTCAGTTGGGTCATAAGTTTGTGAAATGACCATACAGCAGACGACGATCATGACTGACCCAGGGCCGTACCCAAAATCTCTTCTTAGTATATGGTCGTCTCTGCTGACCAGCATCAAGTTGAGCACCTCCAAGGTCGCCTTCTGAAGCTTCATCATCTTCCTCTTCTTCAGTTTCGTGTATCATTCTCTGTCTTATTTCCTCCTCCGGGCGTTGTTGTTGAGCTGCAACAAGATTAAGTGTAACGGCTGCCATTGTTGCCATTATCCGTTGCCTGATCATCATGAATACGTGTTTGAGTAAAATCATTCGGAGACACAAACAACAATTAAATCTGCCAACATTTGCAGCCTTTTTATAATGCCTCATTGCATATTCTGTAGCTAAACCTTACGGGATCGTCTGAAATTACGGTCTGTGACCTTTCTGATGGACTGGATCAAAAGGCAAGCTAATGGGATCATTTGGAACTAGCACAACATAAAACGGGAACATCTTTATGAAAATCCCCTGGTAGCAGAGAAACCTAACGATGAACAAGTTACTTCTCCAGATGAAGCAGAAAACCAAAACGTTGATACAGATCAACAACTCAATAATCCAAAACGGGCGGCCACAAGCCGAAAAACCTCAAAATCACTTCTCCAGAGAAGTGATAACACTTTTTGCGCCCGAAACTGGCAGAAGTGAGTCATTTTTTCTAGGTAGACTGCACTAATATTGGAGCATTGTGCTGTTGAAAAAGATGCTTCCGTTCTATGCGTCTATTGCTTCCAATTGCAACGGTAGTGGCGGCACTTACGGTTTCATATGTCACCATAAATCTCCCCAATGCAGCAGACGAGGCCACAGCTCAGGAAAAAGACCTAAGGATGTTGCAAATAGTAGAGAAAGCCCCCCAGACAGCTCTAAAAATCATGGCGATGGTGTGCTTTGGAGCACACAAGCCGAAATAAGAAAAGAACGCCCAGAACCCGCCAAAAATGGCCCGTTCCCTGCCGAACCAGCCAAATCACGCCACATTTGAGGCCAGGTCACGCACAATCCACCCCGAAATGATAAAACGGGCGTCTTTGGGAAGATCTGGAACTAGGATCGGCCATGTGAAATGGGGGCCTAAACCTACATGTAAAAGTGGTTCCCTGGCTGTGTTAATGTAATGTGTTAATGTAAAAATAAGAAAAATAATTTACCTAGCTAACTATTGCAAGCTTTTTAAGACTTTATCAGACCTCTTTTCTTCACTCACATATACTTGCATGCACTGCACATGTTCAACTCAAATGGGTATATGGCAATTCTATTATTATATTATTATTATCTATTGTTCGAGTATTCTCTATGTGTACCAACCTACATAGTGTGCTGTTAAATATTGTGTAATCATGGGCTGTTCATCATTTTCATATAAGGTTATGTACTTCTTTATTTTCTTGTCTCTCATTTACGCACATGACGGTGTTAGTATGGATGTTTCTGTATAGAGGTAGAAATGTAAATGTTTTTTCATGCAAATTTTACTATTGAAATATAAGATAAGCTAAGAAACGCAAAAACAATAAAAATAAAATACAAGATAATAAAATACAAGATGTTGAAAAATGGTTAGGGCATGTTATACAAACATGACCTATGTTTGGAGTCTATGTGCCTGTGTCAGGTGGGCACGATCCTCGTTACCCAGCTGGCGCTGCAGCACATGGGGAAGTCTGTCGGCAGCGACGACGGCGTGCTCCTGCATATCGCTTCCATTGCAGGTACGTGCCGATATAGTATGCTTGGTACATACTAGTATTGACACATATGGTAAACCATCTGAAATATATATAGCAGATGAATGGTCCTGTAAGCCAGAGTGTAGAAACTCTGGAGCTGAATATCAGCCATTTTATTTCACTAATTATTATAAGGTTGGCTCTATATCCAAACATACCAGTGTAAACAGCTACAAACCATGCTGTGTTAGGCTATTACAGAATTAATGGGGTGTATGGTTAATAAGGTGTATGATAAATTATATAAAAAGTGTATTAAATTGTATTTGATTTTTTAAAATGTGATTATAGGGCTAGCACCATTTCCGAATTTCCCTGTGTACACAGCCACTAAACATGCTATAGTGGGCTACTGCAGAAGTTATGGGGTACGTATGAAAACAAAAAAATAATGTCATACATTTCTGGTGGAATGCAATGGCATTTGCATGATGATGGTTTCCCTCTGCCTACAGTCTCATTATGGCAAGACAAGAGTGCGCGTTAACGCCATCTGCCCATATTTCATGGACACGGAGATACTCAAAGTTGGTGTTCCAATAGACAGCAAGCAACTGGATAGAGATCTAAAGGAAGTTACTATTGGAAGGTTAGGATTTCTCATAATGAGTCATAAGAACGACAGTGCACCAATTTTATTTCAGAATTTGCACTTTCAGTAGTATAATTTTGAAGATGCATGTATGCACAAGTGATCTAAGTAAATGCTTATTTAATTGCCCTTACCAATTTTATTTAATGATCTCTGACCCTATACTTTACTTCTGTGTTCAAATAATTAATGTTCGCCCATTGTGTGAGCTATGCAGTTTCAGTTTTGTGTCTCCATTTATTTTTCAAAGTTGGGATAATGGTCCCGTTCTAAGCTAGATCTACATGCACACAGTCTAAACCGTAATATTGCTTGTCAAATGATTAAAAACAACGTTATCAGTGAAGCTGTTTGTGTAATCAACTTATGACCAAGCAGCTTTTAGAGTCAATAACATGACTTGCCCGTGAATATCTTATTAAGGTAACGTGGTAACAGAAATCAACAACTTTCTGAACATGTGTTAGATTAGGTTAGACAATTTGTTATTTTGATTCCCTGTATAATTTAGGCCAATGAAAAAGCAATTTACCCAGCTAACTAATACACACACTGGTAAGGTCACGATTCTATTGCAAGCATTTTAATATAATCTTGTGAGAGCCTTTGTCTGTAAAGTTACTTGCTTGTACTTGCTCATGTGACATAGTCCAATTATATTCTATGTAACAAGATGCGTACTGTGCTATTGAACATTGAAGAGTAAAATGTCTTATTATCCTATTGTCCGTTTACTTTTCTATTATCACCAAGTATTGTATTATTATATATTGTGTTTGTTTCAGCCCGTCCTATGTAGCTGAAGGGATGAAGATGGTGATAGAGGACGATTCTCTGGTGGGGGAGTGTTTAGTCGTACGGGCTGATGGGAAACTTATTGTGGACGATACAACCAAGATTAAGCAGTATCTGGCCATGGTCAAATTAGATTGAGCAGAAGGAATACTATCTTCAAAAACATTTAACTTCTGAGTAGGCATACTGCAGGAACTGTATTAATCATGTAAACTTAATTGTTATTCAAGCTATATGTTTGACATTCAAATAAACAACTTCATAAATGTAGAACCATTGCTATATAGTGTTATGCTACTTGCAATGGTGGTTGGCTATAGAGCACAATACCATAAAATACGACTTAAAACCTGTTGCAAGCCCATCTTTCCTCTTCAACTATTTGGTTCACTGTTATCATTAAATGTGCGTGGATTTTAAATGCTGTATAAAGATACTGGTCCTTGGTGGTTTTACACTTTTAATGACCTTAGTAAGTGGCAATAAATTCTATGATCTCTTCAATGGTATTTTCGCAATGATCGGTAGGTATCCGGAGATAGTAGGCCTAGGTCATAAGAAATACACGCCCCCAACCCAATTCCAACCCCGCCATTCCACTTGGAGGATGATAGCCCCAGGTGCTCCTGGACATGGCGTATTTGTCACTTGGGGCGGGATCGAGTGAAATTGAGCAATATTTGCTGCACAAATGGTTTTAGACTAAGCAGCTTTTAACAGGCCAAATTCTGCATGTTTTGCAAACCGACAGAGCTCCAAATGTTCCAAATAGCCCTCGCCCGTGTCGTTCTGCTCTTGCCTCATTTTTACATTTCATTTTAATAGTAAAAGAACAGCCCGTTAACTGACCAGATATTGGAGCTGCATGCCTATTTATAGCTCCCAGTGGTAATGACCATCCCTCATAATATGCCGAAAGAATGCTAGAACGTGGAAGTCTAACCACACACAGCTAAGCCTACGTTAAGCTGAGGTTGATGAGACGCTGAAGCTACGTCAAAGTACTCTAAATACCAGCATATTCATCTGCTACCACATCCTTATCTATTCGAATTTATTACTTATTGGAAAATACCATCAACATCGGACTTTGATAGCTGTGTGAATGAGAAAGGCGTGAAGCCCACGATGCTGCTACCACATACCTTCCACTACCTGACGGATGCAGCATATTCCAGGGTAATAACTCCTCAAAATTAGGCTTACTAGAAAAGTTTCATGATGGACTGTTAGCTTCCTTTCAGTGAAGCAAAATGGTCAATGAATGTCACGCTAGCCTAGCCAGCGGGTTGTCCACATACTCAATTTTTTCGGCATTTGTATAATTTCCCCATCTGCTTTCACTGCAAGGAGGCCGGTTGGACATATATGTAGGCTTTACACCTGTGCACAAATAACCAAGCACCCGACAAAAAGCGTGTTGTTTATAGAATGTCATCACGCCCATATGCTAATTTTCTGCTTTACTTATAAAACCTCTTCCTGTAACACATCTGCAGCAAACATAGGGTGACATTTTTGCGCCGACCTCCTTTCCCGTCTACCTTGCTCGTAGTTGAATGATGTAACAAAAAATTGAATTGCAACGCCGCCACCCACAGCAGTAAATATCATGGCAATATCTCGAGCCTCGTTTGGGAATAGAGGAGCTTTCAATTGCCACACCCACTAGTGATAACTTCGACTACAGTTGTCAGGCGGTTCAGACAAGCCTTATCTTAGACACGCTAGAAGGCAAGTTATGTATACTATATTTTATTGTTTTGATATAGATGTGTCAACGCTCTGTCGTTTCACTCCTGGGTCCAAGTTTGGAACTTTGGGGATTTAAGGGTGATTTACAGGTCATTTTCGGTCAATTTTGTGATTTTCATAATAGTTGGTACAGCTTGAAAGATGACCTCACATTTGTTACCATATTTACCTAGACAGTTTCCATCTTATGGTTAAGCTAAAGTCTGAAATGAGTATACACATGAATACAAAGTCAAGCTTCCATAGCCAGAGAGGTTTTACACAATGGATAAAGCATTCAATAATGATAAAATGTTATAAACATGTAGGGTAAACAAGCCTAATTTCAGGCCGTTCAGTTTGTTTTCGGCCGTCTACTGTATAAAACATATACATGTATGATGTAATTTTATAAATACCAAGCGTTTTATACGGTAAACGCCAGAAACTGATACGACCAAAATTACATATAGCCTGCATGGTTATTCCTATATCTGCAATTTATCAGCATGTTCACATGATAAGCAAAGTGAATGGTAGATATGTAGACCAAAACTTATGTAGATCAAAATGTGGTATAGCCACCAGTTGCCAACCATCAGTCCAGTCTCCCTTTGAAGCTTGACAAGTAAAGATTAATACGTGGAGATGAAGATCGCAGGACAGTCATGTGTGGTGATTGGCGGTGCACGTGGCCTGGGGAAGCAGTGTGCACTGCTCCTTCTACAAAAAGGGGCAAAGGTATAAGGCTGTGATTTACAACCTATTACATTATACTAGTAAAAGTAAAATTTGTTCTGTACAATTTTATGTTTGAAATAAGCTGATACAATTCAAAATGAGACGCAACAAAGAAGGAAATGTTTTTAGTAGAAATTATAACACTAGAGAAGACTGATAAAATCTCTAAAGCTCATTGTTGAATTGTTAAAACAGACAATTTCAATTAGGTATACATCGGAGACATACTGGAGAAAGAAGGAGCCCTCACACTGAATGAGTTTGAGCCTCAGTTTCCTGGGAAAGTAGCGTATGCAGCATGTGATGTCACAAAGCGGGATGATATTGAAGGTAGTTAGAATAAACCAGCAATTGGCAGATTTACAATGTAATGAGAAAGAATATGGGTGATGTTGTGCTGTTTGGCACACGTAACAATATTTATAAGGATTGAAAGTTTGATTATTTCTAAAGGCTGGAAGGTAATTATGATGGATGTGGAAAAGACGTCTGAGGAATATGTTGGGTGGGTGGGGGGTGGGGGGGGGGGTGAGGGTTGCGATATCTTTTGAGTTAGGTACATGTATCCTTTAGAAACCCATCTCACAACCCAATGGAAGCTGATAATGTTAAAATTATTATAATGCAAGCAACCCTTTGACAAAGCTTCTTTCCCATTTCAAACAGATCTGTTAAAGAAGACCAAAGACAAATTTGGAAGCATAACAATATGTTTGAATGCTGCTGGCATTTTAGCAGAAAATGATTTTCAGAAGACAATTGATGTAAATTTGGTAAGTTTGTTTGCATATATGTATCACCTTTAAGTATGCCTTTCAAAGTATCGATGCAGCAGTATACGTTTTGCAAACTTCACAATTAAAATATGATATTTGATAAGCAATGCAAAATAGTCTTCTTAACAGCCCATAAATCCTATGGTCAAAGGCAAAATTATGACTGCAATGTTCATCTATTTGATTTGCTATCTGTAACCTCCACAGCATAGAACTTAGACTCCGTAAACATACATGTAAAGATAATAAAAATAATTTACCTAGCTAACTATTATTGCAAGGTTTTTAACACTTTATGAGGCCTCTTTTCTTCACTTACATATACTTGCATGTATTGCACATGTTCATCTCAAATGGTTATATGGCAATTTTATGATTATATTCTATTGTCCAAGTATTCTCTATGTGTATCAACCTACATACTGTGCTGTTCAATATTGTGTAATCATGGCCTGTTCATCCTTTTCGTATAAGTTTTGTACTTGTTTATTTTCTTATCTCTCATTTACACACACGAAGGTGTTTGTATGGATGTTTTTGCATAGAGATAGAAATGTAAACGTTTTGCCATGCCCATTTCACAATTGAAATATAAGATAAGCTAAGAAACACAACAATAATGAAATACAAGACGCCAGGGGACTTTCTACCAACATGACCTATGTTCGGATTCTGCCTGCTCCACTTAGCTGTGTGCCTGTGTCAGGTGGGCACGGTCCTCGTTACCCAGCTGGCGCTGCAGCACATGGGGAAGTCTGTCGGCAGCGACGACGGCGTGCTCCTGCATATCGCTTCCATTGCAGGTACGTGCCGATATAGTATCCTTGGTACATACTAGTATTGACACATGGTAAACCATCTGAAAGATAAATAGCAGATAAATGGTCCTTAAAGCCAGAGTGTAGAAACTCTGAGCTAATTATTACAGGGCTGGCTCTATATCCAAACATACCAGTGTATAGAGCTACAAACAATGCTGTGTTAGAATTTATGCAGAATTTATGGGGTGTATGATAAACTATGTGAAAAAGTATATTTAATTGTATTCAATTTAAAAAAAATATGATTTTAGGGCTAGCACCATTTCCGAATTCCCCTGTGTACACAGCCACTAAACATGCTATAGTGGGCTACTGCAGAAGTTATGGGGTACGTATGAAAACGAAAAAATAATGTCATATATTTTTCTGGTTGAATATCATGGCATTTGCATAATGATGGTTTCCTTCTGTCTACAGTCTCATTATGACAAGACAAGAGTGCGCGTTAACGCCATCTGCCCATATTTCATGGACACGGAGATGCTCAAAGTTGGTGTTCCAATAGACAGGAAGCAAATGGATAGAGATCTAAATGAACGTACTATTGGAAGGTTAGCATTTCTCATAATGAGTCATAAAAACAATTGTGCACCAATTTTATCCCAGCATTTGCACTTACAATAATAATAATAATTTTGAAGATGCATGTATGATGCATGGTTTAAGTAAATGTTAATTTATTTGACCCTACCAATCTTATTTTATGGTCGCTGTCCATATACGTTACTCATGTGTTCAAATGAATAATGTTAGCCCATTGTATGAACTATGCAGTTTAACAGTTTTGTGACTGTAAAAATGGTGCAGTTAAATGCATCAATTATTTTACAAAGTTGTGATTGTGGTCCCGTTCTAAGCTAGATCTACATGAACAGAGTACATGTATATACTAAGTAATATGGCTTGGCAAATAATTAAAAAAAGTTATCAGTGAAGCTGTTTGTGTAACCAACTGATGATCAAGCAGGTGGAATACAAGTAGGTGCTTTTAGAGTCAATAACATGACATGACCGTGAATATCTTATTAAGCCAACATGGTAAATAAATCAACAACTTTCTGAAGATGTGTTAGATTAGGTTAGACAATTTGACATTTTGGTTCTCTGTATAATTTAGGCCAATGTAAAAAAATCTACCTAGCTAACTAATACATACACTGGTAAGGTCACGATTCAATTGCAAGCATTCTAACATAATCTTGTGAGAGCCCTTGCAAGTTTGTCTGTACTTGCATGTACTTGTTCATTTGCAATAGTCCAATTATATTCTATGTAATAAGACACGTACTGTGCTATTGACTATTGCAGAGTAAAATGTCTTATTATGTATCCTATTGCCCGTTTACTTTTCTATTATCACCACATATTGTATTACTTAGTATATAGTGTTTGTTTCAGCCCATCCTATGTAGCTGAAGGGATGAAGATGTTGATACAGGACGATTCTCTGGTGGGGGAGTGTCTAGTCGTACGGGCTGATGGGAAACTTATCGTGGACGATACAACCAAGATTAAGCAGTATCTGGCCATGGTCAAATTAGATTGAGCTGAAGCAACATTATCTTCAAAAGCATTTAACTACTGAGTCGACATACTGCAGTGATTATACTATTTAAATCATACAAACTTCATCGTTGTTCAAGCTATGTGTTTCATTCTCAAATAAGCAACTTCATAAATCTAAGAATCTTGCTTCATAAGTTTTTGGTTCTTGAATTACAACACCACAAAACACGACTTAAAACCTGTTGCAAGCCCATCTTTCCTCACCTTCAACTGTTTGGTTCACTGTTATCATTAAACGAGTGTAGATTTTAAATGCTGTATAAAGAGGCTGGTCGTTGGTGGTTTTTACTTTTTTAATGAGCTAAGTACTTAAATTCCCGTTTGTGAAGTAGTAGCGCTATATAAATGTTCTATTGTATTGTATTGTATTGTATTAGTAAGTGACAATAAATTTTATGATCTCTTCAATGGTATTTTTCACAAAGATCGGTAGGTATCTTGAGATTGTAGGCCTAGGTAATCAGAAAAACATGTCTGGTTTTACCGCAACCAACCACCACCCCAACCTCCACCATTCCACTTGGAGGATAATAGTTCCAGGTGCTCCTGAACACGCCGGATTTGCCATTTGGGGCTGGATCGAGTGAAATGGAGCAAAATTTGCTACACAAATGGTGTAAGACTAAGAAGCAGCTCTTAACAGGCCAAGTTTTGCATATTTTGCAAGCCGACAGAGCTCCAAATGCTGCAAATAGCCCTCGCCCATGCCGCTCCGCTCTTGACTCGTGTTCACATTTGATTTTAATCGTAAAACAACAGACCGTTGCGGCTGAAGAGACTATTTTTGGGTGAAGACAGCATAAACTGACCAGATATTGGAGCTACATGCCTATTTCTAGCCCCCTGTGGTGATGACCATCCCTCATGGTATGCTGTGCTAGAACGTGAAATGCTAACCACACACCGCTAAGCCTACGTCAAGCTGAGGTTGAGGAGACGCTGAAGCTACGTCAAAGTACTCTAAATACCAGCGTATTCATCTGCTACCATATACCTCCTAGTACATGACCGATGCAGCACATTCCAGTGTAATAACTCCTCGAAATTCCTAGAAAAGTTTCATGATGGACTGTTAACTTCCTTTTGGTGGAGGAAAATTTTCCCCATCTGCTTTCACTAGAAGGAGGCCGGTTGAACATAGGCTTTACACACAGATTAGTTAAACTAATCTGTGCTTTACATCTGGCACAAATAACCAAGTTTCCGACAAAAAAAACGTGCTGTTTATAGAATGTCATCACGCCCATATGCTAATTTTCTGCTTTAATTATAAAACCTGTTCCTGTAACATGTCTGCAGCAAACATAGGGTGACTTTTTGCGCCGACCTCCTTTCACGTCTACCTTGCTCGTAGTTGAATGATGTAACAAAAACTGAATTGCAACGCCGACGCCCAGAGCAGTAAATATCATGACAATATCTCGAGCCTCGTTTGGGAATAGAGGAGCTTTCAATTGCCACACCCATTAATAAGGAGTGGTAGTCGCTCGGTGATAACTCCGACTACAGTTGCCCAAGGCTTCTGACATTCTGACAAGCCTTCTCTTAGACAGACTAGAAGGTAAGATATATTTTATCGTATTGCTTTGATATAGATGTGTCAACTTTCTGTCTTTTCACAGTTTGATTATTTTCGAAATAGTGCTCCATTGCCGCACTTTGGAGATGGATTAAATCATGTATGATAGGCATAGGCAGATCCCGGGGGTGGGGGTGGGGGGGCCTCCTTTTCCCACTAAAATACTTCATTTTCGTAGGGTTTTTGATGAAATCTTTAAGTGCCCCCCCTTTTCCTTAAATACGCCCCCCTTTTCTAAAAAACCTGGATCTGCCTATGTAGGGGCGTAGGATGCAAACATAAAGTACACAACTAAAAGGTATGAGGTGATACCGAAGTGATTCGATTTTTGACATTTTGCCAATGAATTATGCTGCCCAAATGGCCATTTTTGATTCAATTATTAACATATTTTGCAATAGCTTCGATACTGCATTACTGCAGGAAACATTCAAACTTGGTAAAATGTTTACATACGCAGTGCTCATCACCTGTGTCCAAATTTGGAACTTTTGGAATTAACGGTGAGTTTCAGAATGTCATTTTAGGTAAATATTGTGATTTTTATAATAGTTTTAGTATAGCTTGAAACATGACCTAAAATATTTACATAGATAGGCTGTCTCCTATTTTGGCTCTTTACTAAATCAAAGTGTACCTTGCAGAAGGCCGTTTTAAGTATTTTTGACATTTTTACTAACAAACTTAATGCCCTGTGAGCGAAATCAACTTTGGTACACTGTCCATTAGTGCAGACCATCACCAGTTTATTTAATGCACAACATATGTTCATATGAAACATCAAACCAGACTTCTCATGTGAATCAAATACTTGAATTGCAAAGTAAACATAGTAAAAGCAACCATCTTCATTGGCCATAAGTCAATGTTGTCCCAGCGACATTGTTTTCACTGAGCATTTTTGCTCGAGTTGTCTCTTTGTATTTCATCATGCCTAATGATATTGCTATTGTATTGCAGTCTCCCTTTGAAGCTTGGCAAGTAAAGATTTATACGTGAAGATGAAGATCGCAGGACAGTCATGTGTGGTGATTGGCGGTGCACGTGGCCTGGGGAAGCAGTGTGCACTGCTCCTTCTACAACAAGGGGCAAAGGTATAAGGCTGTGATTTACAACCAATTACATTATACCGGTAAAAGCAAAATTTGTTTAGCACAATTTTACATATGACATAAGCTGATATAATTCAAAGTGAGAAGCAACAAAGACTGAAAACAGTTTCAGTAAAATTTCTTACGATCATGCAGTCAAGATGTAGTCAAGATGAAGTCAATATGTAGTCAATTGCAAGATGTGTGTTCATCCTATCATGAAGCTTAACACTAGTGAAGTGATACTGACAGAAAAAAGGCATTGATAAATAACTAAAGCACACAATTTCAATTAGGTATACATCGGAGACATATTGGAGAAAGAAGGAGCCCTCACACGGAATGAATTTGAGCAACAGTTTACTGGGAAAGTGGCGTACGCAAAATGTGATGTCACAAGGCGTGATGATATTGAAGGTAAAACATAGGACACAACCATTCCATCCGCATTGCTTCTCGTCTGTCTTGCGTGTCCGTTGAGGTGAAAGTGTGGTGAATGTATCAGTAGTGAAACGTTCCACGTTACATAGAATTACTGCGTATTCTGCAATGGCCTGAGCCGGTAGGCTAGGGTGTCTGCTAATTCTATTTTATATTATTTATATTCGTGTATTTGCCATATTTACAAATGTCATTAATCATATAGTAGTCATAAGCCCAAAATAAGGTTTTAAAATCAGATGCAAGTAGTTATAAGTAACATAAATGGCAGCGGAGGAATTAAGTGGATTATCTATCAAGTTCCTCTGCGTGTGTATGATCTAATCATAAGTATTTAATTATATTTAAACACTTTACGACTTTGTTCCACAAAGTGGTTAAAAAGTTGCTAAGGCGACAAGTTACAGTAGGCCTATGGCTACTGTACAATACAACCAAAACTCGACACCTTAATTAATCATATTTTCTGTGCAATCATTCTTGAATAGCTTTTTATAAGTGAAATAAGTTTTTGCTACTGTAACATTATTATGTAAAGTATTCCATGTACTACCACTAGCATATGGAAAAGTACTCGTAAACATTATTTGTAATGATTGGTATTTTCATTATTTCCAATATTTCTAGAGGCCGGTCATAATGACACTGGATGTTGCAAAGGCGTCTGAGGAATATTTTTGAGGAAACATCTCCCAAAGAGATGTGATAATCACATCTCTTGGGAATATGTTTCCTCAAAAATATTGATATCTTTTGAGTTAGAGGTCCTTTAGAACCCAGTCCTGCAATCCTATTGGAAGTGAATAATGTTAAGATTAAAACGCAAGCAGCAATGCAACTCTTTGACAAAATGGTTTCCCATTTTAAACAGATTTATTTAAGAAGACTAAAGAAAACTTTGGAACCATTACAATATGTCTGAATGCTGCTGGCATTTTAGCAGAAAATGATTTTCAGAAGACAATTGATGTAAATTTGGTAAGTTCTTTGGCATATACGCATCGCTTATAAATTTCCAAGTATTCCTTTTTACAGTTCTGATGTAACAGTAAACTTCTTTGCAACCTATCGTCGCCATGAACATATATAATTTGTTGATCGAGAATGTGTAATAGTCTTCTTGCCACCCATTAATTATAAACATTTAGAGTCAACCATAAAAGTATGGCCATACTAGTCTTTTCTTTATTGATTTGCGATCTACAAGCTCCATAGAGTTCAGTATCACGAAAAAATAATCTGAACCATCTTTTGTGTGTGATCAAAATGGCCGCCGACATCATGGGTGGTACATAGTAATTTCGTTTGATAAAACACGATCTTTTTGTCAGCGTGAAGATTTCATGTATTAAGATATATTTTGATAAAGATAGATTACACATTACTGCCATCTAGTAATATATTCATTGAAAATCAATTAATATAAGAAAAACATAAGTATGCTATTAGAGCCAAATTGTGAGTACTTCATGAGCCTACGTAATTAGATTACACAATTTTATATGGGCAATAAAACATGATTTACGTAGCTAACTAATGTATACAATGGTAAGGTCACAATTGCAAGCATGCTAATATCTTATGAGACCCTTTGTCTGTACTTGCTTATATAAAATGGTTGAATTTGAAATTTATGGTCATATGTTATTGTTTAATTATGTTCTATATGTAAGAAAACACATACTGTGCTATTGAATAGTGTTTAATCGTGCATAATTGTATATTTACTTATGTGTTTACCTTTTTCTCATCTACTCACAGTATTCTGTCTGTATCCATGTATGGAGATGGCTCACCTTGCATTTTTTTTACCAAGCGGCAATCACTATTGTAATGGAATCATACTAGTTGTCGTGGCACTTTCTTCCAACCTGACCTATGTTTTGAGTCTGCCTGCTCCACTAAGCTATGTGCCTGTGTCAGGTGGGCACGATCCTTGTTACCCAGGTGGCGCTGCAGCACATGGGGACATCTGGCGGCAGCGATGACGGCCTGCTCCTGCATATCGCCTCCTACTTAGGTACGGACACATATTGACATATTCAGTAAACAAGCTACAAGATGAAGCAAAATAAGTGGGTAGCAACAACTCTGAATAGAATCGAAAAACTACAGAGTTACTATAAATTCGAGTAGGAAATCGGTAAAAGATCACTTCAATATGGCCAAAAGTGCAATATGAATAGGCATTGCCTAAATGTCACATTTCTCTTTTAACGACGTGGAAAAGTAAGCCGAATTTGCATATTAGACTAAAACATGCCATGGTAAAAACCATTAACTAGATCAAAAATGGGAAGAGAGCACTACATTGCTAAACAACCTCGTGTACTAGTGGGCAAAACAGATGTTTATTTTGACAATGTTTAAAAACCAACTTCGATACAAAGTCACATTGTAATTTTGCTATGATTGTTTTTACTTCTGTTGTACATTTAGATTCATTTTTGTATTTGCAACGTTTTGTAGAGATTTATAAGTTGAATATTTTGTAAATTTATATTTATATAAATACTGTATCAAAACAACAGGCCCTGTCCCAATCAGGAAAAAAAATCTCATCTATTATCAGTACAAATCATAATCACATCAAAACAAGACCTTTTCACTAGTAGATGGATAAAAAACTGACCACTGTTGGATGTAAGCAGTTAATGGTCTTGTAAACCAGACAGAGTATAAATACTCTGGAACAGAATAACTGTCAATTTATTCATCTAATTATTAAAGGAGTGTCTCCAATTATAAACGTGTTAGTGTACAGAGCAATAAAGTATGTTGTGGCAGTGCTTTTAATTTGCAGAAGTTATGGCATATAATATGTATGAAAAAGTACATAAAATTATAATTGATTTTGTTTTTAAATAAAGGACTGGCACCATTTCCGAATTTTCCTGTGTACGCAGCCTCTAAACATGCTGTAGTGGGCTACTGCAGGAGTTATGGGGTACGTTTGAAACAAAATGATGTCATACATTTTTCTGGTGGAAAATAATGGCATTTGCAGGCATATCATTGTTGCAAATCTCTTCAAAGTTACCTGTTAATGTAAAGTAGACCTCTAGCTAGTTGCCAGGTGGGAATAATTATAGCCTTCTGAGGGAATCGCTTTCACACTGCGCAAAAATGCAATGTTCAAAGTCTACCTGTTGCATAATAGTAATAATTTGCCTATTTCTGCTGAAAAATTCTTTGAATAATTATACTTACTGTTCAAGGAAAATTAATTTCGTCTTGTACAGACGGCTGGAGAGACGGTTGAAGTGGCTGAATCTTTATTAATTTGAATTTCTGATTGGCTGAAGTATTGAGTTAAGTTCCACTGAATACAAGGTCAATAGGTTATTTTCAGTAACTTCTGAATTGAATAATGAGCCAGATATATATCAGGATGGGGGATAAGTATGTACATTTTCATGTAGACCACACAGCAGACATTTTATTTCCAACTATGGTTTCATTTTGCAGCCTCATTATGACAAGACAAGAGTGCGCGTAAACGCCATTTGCCCATATTTCATGGACATGGAATTACTGAAAATTGGTGTCCCGATATATAGACAAGGAGGAAATGGATAGAGCTCTACAGAATGACATTACTATTGGAAGGTTTTGAGCTACTTTTCTCATATGAAGGGCAGTGCAATATTTTCAAACATGATTTTGAAGATGCATGTTTGTACAAGTTTTTGAATTTGTCCTTACCAACTTTTTTATACTCCCTGTCTCTGTATTTTACGTATATGTTCAAATAAATGTCAATAATGCATTGTATGGGTCATACAGTTTAACAGTTTTGTAAATTCATAAAACAGATGCTAAAGGAGGTAAAATTGCATATAAGTGTGTTTGTAAATAGATTAATTGGATTTCTTTTTATATAGATTGATTGATTAAATTTGTGAAAATCCATGTTTGCTTACTAGCACCGACTGAATATTTTCGGACATCTTTCCATGTCCATCTTCTGAAACTTCCATCAATGTCACGTGCTGCCAACTAGTGACAGACTGAAGTATCAGAAGATGGATTTGGAAAGTTGTCAGAAAATATTAAGACATATTAAGACAGTAAGCAAACCTGGAGATTGTTACACAATTAATCAATCTCTGCACTGCGAATTAGAGCCTGCTTTAGAGGAAATCATTGTTTAATTTTGTTGATGACACATTTACATTCATAGCACAACTTTGAGAGTAAAACATCATATCTTATTGTTCTTTCACTTTTCCATTATCACTGAGTATTCAGTATATCACTATTACATAAGATGATAAATTGCCATAAAATCATAATCATTTGTATACAGCATGTGTTCCTTTCAGCCCATCCTATGTAGCTGAAGGGATGAAGATGTTGATAGAGGACGATTCCCTGGTGGGGGGAGTGTCTAGTCGTACGGGCTGATGGGAAACTTATCGTGGACGATACAACCAAGATTAAGCAGTATATGGCCATGAAAAAAATAGATTGAACAGAAGTAAAACAATAATGTCTTCAGAGACGATTGATTGTTGAATAGGCATACTGCAGTGATTTCGTTTATTCATTGTTGTTCAAGCTATTCATATGATTTCTAAATAATAAAACAGTTCATGCATGTATCAACATTACTTAATATAATTTATATTTACTTGAATCTGTGGTAGCACAACACAACAAAATACAATTTGAAACTTATCACATCTCATTGATTTGGTTTACCGTTATCCTGTACGGACTGTGGATTTTAAATATTGTAATGTGATGACAAATGTTACATTTGTTTACAAATGTCATTGACACACAGGCTGAACTGTCACAAAAATGATTTTGATACCTACATGTAATATACATATATCTAGAAACTAGTCATCCATTATATAATCTAAAAGAGTTTTGCATAAGATTCTCACAGTATTAATCATGGTCCCATTTATTCTTATTGATTGATATATACTTATATAAAATGTCAATATTCAACACTTATAGACATACACACTTTAGTAGTGATACACATAAATAATATACGAACACAGCTGTAGTACTAAGAGATTTATAGATTAAAATTGTAGGTCCATTATAAAAAATACACATGCATGTTTTGCAATATAATGTTACACTGTTTGAAATGTCACCATCAAAGGTGTCACCCTATTTACATGAATACATGTAATGTATTTTATACATCCTAACATGTCCAAATATTACACCTTAATATTATTAAATTATAAACAACATGTTCATTTGTCGGAAATATAATAACATACTTTTCTACATACACATAGATTTAATATCACAACAACTACAAAGAGTTGTATTGTAAGTTTCAAGCAAAACTTCGCTGCACTTATTCTTCTCATTTTACTTGATTCAATTATAAACCTAAACATGATTTCATTGTGATTAATGTTGTAATTATGTATTTCAATTTGTATTATTATCATTTGTATTTTATGTTTGTGTAATGTATATCATATATATCTTCTCAATGAAGGCAAAATAAAAAAAATAAAAAAATATATATATAGAACATATTGTATAAATAATATGCAAAGTCTAATGTGTCCTTATTTCAGTAAACGTTTCAAATGACAATCCTCGACATATCACATTATCTCCACATTGAGATTTACAACAAATATCACAAATATAGAAGCCACGTCAACGTGTACTCAGGTTAAGAGGCCTTAGTAGACCAAAAGATACAACAATGTAAATTGCAACCGGTTATAATTTCCAATTACAAAAATTATCACAACACAACCAAAAATGATATTGCTGCCGTAAATTGTGACCAGATTCGCATCTCTGAAGTGCTCGTCCACTCGGTTCGTCACTCCACCTGCGGTTGCACACGAAAAAAAAGGATGGGAGGAGAAAAATCCACCGTCAGTCGTCATTTAATTTACAATCCACGGAGCTTACATTCTGCAGCAGTTTGACTTTTTTTGGTGGATGGGGGTGGGGAGGGGGCCTTGTTCACAATTTACAATTACATTAATGTAAATTATGACCGTTTTTTACGGCTGGTTGTATTTTAAGGTCTAACAGGTCTTCGGTGTCTCACACCGATTGCTGCAACCAAGGCAATGACCAAGACTACGGCACCAATAGCTGAGGCAATGTACACGCCCATGGGCGCGGATGGTGCTGTTGTAGGTCCCGGTGTTGGTTCAGGTGCTGGTGGCGGCGGCGGAGGAATCAAGTGCAGATCCACCATCTTGGACAGTGGACCTGAAACGATTACATTAAAATTAAACGCATACACATAGTGTTATGTTATCTATGTGTGGTTGATAGACCTGAAGTATGATCTCATGACAGATCATGCTATATGTTTTTAGAATTTGCTCTGGGTGGGCGAATTCTGTGGCATTTTGATGCGAGGCTGCCTGGGTTCCACCCTCATCCTCCTTTCTCTCTATCTCTTACTGACCACTAACCACTGGCCACGCCCTCTGTCAATCATTCACCTCAAGCTGCTTACCATTGGTCAACCAGGCTATCAATTTAACCCGCTGATGGTCATTCCACCCAGGGCGCATGCGCTGCTAGTTCAGGTGAGACACTCCCACCTGCCTTCAACATAAGCCAAGGGCCATATCCGTTGCGTCAGTCAGTCTCCAAACTTTGGACAATAAACTTAACCTCAATTACGCTTGAATGTGTCTACCCGCTGGGCGGTTCTGTAATCTCCTTAATTCACCGTAGTTTGCACATTGTAATTGATTGTATCTTAACAGATTGCACTCGCTGCAATCTTTCAACTAACGGAAATTATCTCACCAGTTAATTCCGCCATAGTCTTGTGAACAAGTTAGCCTAATAAAACAAGTGCTTATAAAGGGCATTTTAAATAGTTCAGTGGTATTAGTAAACATTTCATCATCATTCTGTACTTTCATCTTCATTCAATAAAATGTTTTGTGCCAAACTGTCGTATTGTTTTCTCTTCAAGTTATCATTGAGCCAGGGCCTCGTTTTTAATGGTTACAATATTTATATCTGTTATGGTCGTCATCACATTTTTCTATATATTCAAGCACGTGTTATAGTAACAGCTCACATGTCGCACCTACTGTGAACATGATAAGAAATAGGATGAAACAATATTTCTGAGCGGTGCACACCAGGAGCATGGTTTAAATATTTTATTTGCAAAAGAACAACAGTTGTACAGCTGTTTGTAGATCTTTGCGTTTTGTTTTGCCCTTGTGTGCGTGTGAGAGAAGAAAAGCAGCATGAGTCACAAAACATAGAGTGCTGACTTCATAATTCTTTTTTGTTGGAAATATGCTCAACGGAAATATTCCTTGTACTTGAACTGTATAAATCGTCCTGTATAAAACTAAATTGGTTAAGAGCATCAAAGATCAAATGATACTTTCAATATCAAAATAATGCTTTACAAATAATAAATTCCTGATATGTAAAGGCATGAGTTATGAGTAGCTCAGTGTGAGCAGGATATTCGACGTTACGCTGTGAAGATGTGAATCAGACTGCGAATTCTGATGTGTCTGTGAATTACTATACATTCCGAATGAGGAATGGCTGTACCCAGATATGAATGTTATTGTTGACTGTTCTCACAGACATGGGGATTTCTCGGTGGTTGAATGACAAGAAGTGTTTAAATCTAAAGTACCTGTGTTGTTGTGCCGGTCTACAGCCACTATGCCGAGATAATAAGTCCCATTGAGGAGCGTCTCATTAAATAGCTAAAAAAATAAAGCATGTATCATTATATTAATCAAATGTAGCTACTATGATAAATGCAACTTTATCCGTAGTCCAGCAGCAAGTAGACTTTATCAAAATATTGATATTCATTAGCATAGACATTACGTTATCATTAAAACAAAAACACTGTAAAGCTCTAGCAAGAGACCAACACATTTTTCCTATATAGTACCTGACTTACTCGCTACAATACATGTAACTATATATTTGCAATTTAGTTCTGAATAATCATCAAAACACATGAATTTCTCTGGAGAATAACTGCATACACATGTACTTTGAATTTCAGCAAGCTAAACTCACCTGTTGGTCAATGGTCACCTGCTCCGACTGACCACTGGGTCGGGGCTCGAGGAGTGTGCCGTTTACCAGGTGGAAGTCTGTGATCGCCAGGCAACTCGTGAAGTTGTCGAGCAGCTGGTAGTGCGAGGAGCTGATGCGCATGTCATAGCGGGAGGCTGCAGGAGGATAAGGCACCTATCACTATGGGGTCTCAATGTTTGTATATTAATGGTCTATACTTCACAGTTGACACGCAGTAAGCGGCATTGAGGATGGGTGAAATGCAGAAAGGTTTTGGGTACAGGCTGGATGCTTTCATCTCTCATTGTAACTTAAGTACGTGTAGATATTATCAGTGATTCTTCACAAGGGCTATTTTCTGGAGAGTTCTTATACAATGAAGCAGACATGGCAAAACAGGTTGCGCTGGGCTGGTCATGTGCACAGGAGTAGTGCTCAGATTAACAGATGCAATGAGATTGATAACAATCAAGCAAAAGTAAGACCCAGAAACATTAGGGAAGATGTAAATGCCTGCAGCTGCTGCTTGGAGATGGTAAATGATGGCAATGAAAATCTAAAGTAAAGATAAGGACTTAAATGCATGGTGACGAAACCAGGGATTTCTGGTTCTGCCATTTCTCCCACCATGGATAACCCCCACAATAACTAAATAGATTCAAGACGCACGTACCTTGACCATCATCCAGATTGGCCCCGGTGGCCGTCCAAGCCACCGTGACGACATCGCCCCACACGTTCTTGGCCACGAGCAGGTCGGTGATCTTGCCGGGGGGCAGAACCGCGTCAATGTCGCCTGGCACGTTGATGACGTCTACGGTGCCCGCCATCTCGGTGCGCTCAAACGGCTCGGCGGTCTCGCGGGTGACGTTCTTCACCACTGAAATGTTGAACATGGATTCTTGCGATTTTGGAATTGCGAGTAACAATATCATAGACATTCGTGTTCGCTTTGTTAAGAATAACTTTAGGTTTTAGAGCCTTTTTTCAAAACGTAGATTTTTGTATCTAGTTGGGAATGCGAGCTCAAATGGTTTAAATCACTGCAGTACATTACACAGGCACCACATTCATCTAACGCAACCTAAAATACACAAAACCCACAGAAACCAGGCATACGTGAAATGGACATGTCGTCGCCTTCGCCCTCCTCTATGAGCTCCACGCTTTCGTGCAGCAGGACAGTCAGCCCGACCACACTCCGAGCGTGCACGCGTACGTTGTAGGCGCCATCACCATCAAACCGCGAGAACGAGGAAGAGTAGGTGCCATCATCTTTGGTCAGGTCAGCGCCTGTAGCATAAGGTAGTTATTAGATATGTATTTTCTATTGATCTTAGTTATGATATAGAATAAGATCTGATAAAAGCTACAACCATGTTATGTCGATGCGTTTTACTTTAGATAGGTATGTGATTTTCAATATCCACATTTTGCAAATTTTAGTTGTAGGACGAAAACGCTCTCTTAAAAATATGCTCCTTTAAACAGGCAGTAGAAATGCAGAAATAGTCCTTTATTTACATTTTGTTTTGCTTACCGGCACCGTTGTCAAGTAGATGGAGGGTCCAATTTTTACCCGCATGGCTGATTGTGGCAAGGACGTCAGCTGACACCACTGCGGAAGCCCCCTTTTTGAGGGTCGCGTAGATCGATATCTTCATTTTTGCCGGTGACATCCCTACGGATTAACATTATTTAGTTCAATTACACATGTGAGCATGTTTTACTGTCACAACATTCACACAATTTTACCTTTCTGTCACTTTTATCTTCACATAAGCATACTAGTCTTCATCCTAGTCATTATAGCTCGAATACAGCTGTATGACTGTTATAAATGAAAATAATCTTATGTCATGTGAATATACCCTCTGACTAATCAATATGTACTAATCGTAATTTCACTCCATTATATGTGTACATTTATTACTTCTCACAAAATCTTAGTGTAAAGGTTGCTAGACGTACCCAAGGTGTTTTTACATCCACTAGATAACCTTATCAAAGCTTACACTGCATGCTTACCAAGGCACAACCGTTATAAACAAAAGCAAAGACAAGTTGACCAAACAGACCCATAATGACCATTCTGTGGACCACGTCTGCATCCCAAAGACATGGACTCACCATCATTGAAGTCTATGCTCGCTGCACTGAGGCGAGTGGTGAGTCTGAGAGCTGGAGAAGCACCCGGGTCCGAGGCGGCGAAACCCTCCACGCGGAGCTTCGTGTCACATGGAAGTGTGCCGTCATTTCGTATTGTATAATTCCAGCGTCCCGGCTGAAAAAAAGCATACGCACTTTGGTACTTGTACATTGAAATCATAATCAGGACACAGCAGCAGCATTTCATTAAATAATATCGTTTCCATATCTGTAAAAATGGAAACACACACTTATACCCAGTAATAGATGTACTCACGGGGTGCTCTGTAGATGTCACTGTGATGGATTTGAAATTTTCGTTCTTCTCGTAGCCTGGCTGGTCGGGTCCGATGGTTCGCCCACCAGGAGAGGTCACGATCAGCGCGACGTTGTCGCAGGCGGCAGCCTGCGCCGTCTGCTGCAGCTTGCTGTACATGCGGCTGATAATCAGCTCGTAGTCGCGGGGGTTGGACTGCGAAATAAACGTAATAGATGGTGTCCTTTGTATAGTTTGATCAGAGATTTGAATGAATATAGCCATTGCCACTAGTAGCTGTTGTTCAAGGTTGGAATATCATAATTCTGGTCACGTTTAATTAATGATGGTATTACTGCAGCCGATGAAACATTCAAAAGCTGTACCTTTTTCAAGGCCTCTTCATTCACCCGCAATGAAGTACTGGCCATGTTCAGGGTAAAACGTATGTGCTTTTGAAAGGTGGAATCAGCCACAACATCCCCATCACTCGATCCCATCCCTGGAACTGCATGATCTTCTCGTTTAATCTACAAGGAGACACATAACTGTCTATAAAATGTGTTAGATCATGTGAATAAAATAAGAAAATACATAAAATATATCAACTAAAAACTAAAAATTACACTTAATGTCTGATACAATCATGCTATTCAATGAATTTTGTTTCTTAAGAAAATGCTGGTTATGTATAGAATTTCTAAATGATAACCACCACCATTATGAACCCAGCAACTTTCTTTTTCGCGTGTATTTACTAACCTCGAGGGGTAAATTGTCTGAAAATTTCCCATGAATATCGTTGAGGCATTTGTAGTAGTCCTGGCCATCTTGATCATCAGTGTAGATGCAGAAATCACCCCCTGACAACGCAATATTACACCGTCAATGTCAAACTGACGCGAGAAAGAATACATTCCAACAGTTCGAGCCCACGATAACATGATAAACCCATGATTGCCTAAAAGCTATCTTAAGATCTTAAAACAATAACAATAATCCTAACGCTATCCAAAAATGATGGCTTAAATAAATTAGTTTTGATTTTTTTTTGTGAACCAATTACCGCTATCTTCTGCAAGCTTTATGAGTGGATGGTCTTCAGCGATGGCGTCCATCAGTAGTCCATATACAGCTGACTTGGCATTCAAGACGCTGTCCCTCACATCCTCTATCTTGGGTGGTTCATTTTCAGCGCCATCCGTGAACACATAAATTTTTGCACCGTATGTTCCGTTCTGAACCCTGGACAACATCTAAGATAAAGTATATATTGAGATGTTACAAAAAGATCTTCGCAAAATGAAGTTAACCAAACTGAAAGAAATTCACCAAGCAGACAAGTATTTTTGTGACTAATATAAATAACTTAATATTTGTAAAAGTCTGGAGAATTGGTATACAGCATATGGTCTCATTTAGTTTG
This sequence comes from Streblospio benedicti, assembly GCA_019095985.1. Classification (NCBI taxonomy): domain Eukaryota; kingdom Metazoa; phylum Annelida; class Polychaeta; order Spionida; family Spionidae; genus Streblospio; species Streblospio benedicti. Next base: position 13,174,500 of record CM032667.1, on the reverse strand, counting down.
ATTAGCGTCCTTAATAAATAATCTTATCAAAAATGATGCTATTGGTCTTTAAACATGTTAAATAAAATGTTTCAGTTTGGACCAACATGTATTTTTAATCGATTTTAATAGATATGTACATGTATTTGGAAAATAAAAAAGTAGAAACAGAAATATGAAACCAACGAGGGTAACTCTATATGGCAATGACAATACAATACAAGAATATTAGTTCGATAAACACCTGTAATGCCTTGTTTATACCGCAGCCAATACACGTTCGTCCATCTGTACGTTTGGGGATGCTATCTATCAATCTTTTCAAATCGTCTTCAGTTTCAAGTTTAGTCATCCCTATCAATTCTGTGGCATTGGTTCCAAATTCCACCATCCCAACCTCAACATCAGTACTGGTGCCGTTACTGTACAAGTTTCTGAGGAACGATTCCACGTCTTGCTGCATTCTACCGAGGCGGTTCTGGATAATGATACACATTATTGTGCGTGTAGTTTCACTGTATTGTTCGGTAGCGTACATACTAACCTAATTGTATGCCACCCATGCGTAATAATCGCGAAATAGGTTATGTGCAACTTTGTTGCAATCATAAAGACGGCAAAAACATTTTTGAAACATGCTTTAACTTCCATCTCAGTTTCTTGAATACATTTATCTGTACCACTGTGTAGGCCTGCATTACTCCAATATCAATGTTAACACAGTCTATACTGAATTTTAAAAGATGTAAGATGTATATGCGTATTGTCTATATAAGATGACAACAGCAATTTTCTATTGTGGAAATCATCTGGGGGGGGGGGGGGGGGTGGGGGGGGGGGGTCTCTTAAAAAAACCGGATACGGGTGTGCCATTTCGAACTTCGAAATGGTATACATCGATATACTAATTTGGCATAAAAAGTGACCCCTGTCTATACCTTTGCGATGAAAACCATACTGTTAACATTTTATGAGCAAAATATCCTAAAAAATTGTGTCAGTATCAAACAAAACAAAGTTAGACTCATAGCTATACAAAGTCACAAAATTCAGACCCATAGCTAAATTTAACCCACAGCTATATTACAATAACAAAATCTAGTCCCATAACACTATACCTTGGATGTCTAAAATGGTAACTCATAGAAATGACACACCCGTACTACCCGACATATACGAAGACCCCCACCCCACCCCCCATCCGAAGAAGTTACACCACAGGATGCAGCTGTAGAAATTCTTTCATCAATATCATGTATAAAGAGACAGTGTGGTTACGTTGGTGTTCATGCTGCCCGAGATGTCCATGACGAGCACGATCCGCAGGGAGGACTGCTGGCGCACGCAGCGGAAGTGCAGATCTCCCGGCGTGTGACCAACACCAAGGGACTCTGTGGGTTAAAGTTGACGATTGATGTGGTGTGTAAACTTATGTATATTATGTACATATTCATTACGCTCGTAAGTGGTCATGGTATCCTGACCAAGCAATCATTACAATAAATAGTAACAACAATGATAAATTATGTTTGTATAGGGCATTAACAAAATTACCGCGAATTTAGATTTTAAATTTATTACCATAAAGAATAGGTGGTGAAAGTATTTGTTCACCTGGACATAACTTGAATTTGATTAAATTACAAATTAGTGATATACAAAACATTTTTGCTTGAAGCACGATGTTGGTAATTATTATCACATAAGATTGAATACTGTTGCCTAAAGAAAAAATACTCAAAACAAAAGTAAGTGTTGCTTGAATAAAATTCATTCTTATTTGCCAAACTATCCACACTTGGTTGTTGCTTGAATAAAATTCATTCTTATTCGACAAACTATCCACACGTGGTTTAAGCTGATGAATTCAAAGAATGATAGTGCAATACATGTTTTCCAAAGTGAAAGACAAACTTACCTGCGAAGTCTGGATGCTGCCGCAGCACCTGCCATGCCGAGCGGCGGTCACAGTGGTCGTTATGTTTGTGACTCACATCAGGACGGTGTTTTACTGCATCCCGGGGGTTATGACCGTCAAATTCCTCATCGCAAAATGTCTCCACCTGTCCGAAGCCGTGAACAACGATAGATAGAAAACTAAATACACGTCACGACTATATAAACAAAGACTCACGTGATGGTGCTACCCCACCTATTATTTTTGTAGTCCTGTGGTATGCGCTTGAAGAAAATACGATCAGAAATGTTGGAAAATTTTCATTCACATGGCGTGTTCTTAGCTGTACAAGAAACATAGGAAAATGTTGCTAGTTCGGCATTGATTCATTGGCAATCGACATAAAACATGACAAATTTTATTTGTTAGTTACATTTTATGAGAAGGGTGTCTAGGTCATTTAATAAATAGCAAAACAATCAGGTGTGGTAAGTAAAAAAGAAAGAAGATAATGTGTGTGTATGGGCGTGCGTGTACGTAGATGTGCTTTGTGGGTCTCTGATTTTGTCTAACATTAACTCACATAATTAGTAGATATGTAAACGAAGTCAGATAATAATATTTTGCAGAAGTAGGTGGATACCAAGACAATCATTTTTTTCATATGATGGTTACATTGATAAAGAAATTGATAACAAGGAAATGTAAACAGAACTATGACTAACTGGTCACATGAATCCCCATGATTTCAGCGATAATAGAACAGTTTTTACGACAAAAATAAGTGGCGATTGATAACAAAATTAGAGGCCACTTGTTCACTGCAGAAGAAAACTTAATGAAAACGTTGGTTAATACGTATCATTTTAACCCTCCAGACATGAACACAATATGTGTTGTAAATCACGTCTTCAAAAAAAAAAAAGAAAAAAAAAATCAACACCATACGCGTATAGCTGACAAACATTGATTTAAATAACTTACATTCCATGGGAAGGGCAGGCCATAGAACATTATCGAGCCTTTAGCATTCCGAGAAAACGGGTTGTGTTTCAATATGCACGAAGTCGTACCATTCTGTGGTTTCGGTTTGGAGGTGAGACCTTTCACTTCCTGGGAGCATCCCACCGCATGGGTTTTATTATTGTCATCAACCTGAACATAACATACAGGTACACGTTTGTATTCTATTAGTAAGATTGTTGGTATGCATTAGATGAGTGTCACTCTGTAGCATAGTACAGGGAAGTGTCTTTATTAGCATATACCATTATAATTTATATCAGACTCCAAACCACAACATACATCATACATATATTTTAACTTCAATTATGATTTTAAATTAAAAAGAAATATACGTGTTGTGTTTTGCAGTTTCCAAAAGTAAGACATTTAAACATGATATGTGCCTGAGTTGCTATAATTGCAATGGTTACTGACCAATTGCAAAAGTAAATGTACATGTAGTTCCTCGTATTACTACTTGCTAGTGGTACGAACTAAACAGCACCCGCTTGTATTTTTGAATGTTGAAATATTGAGAGTTTATAACTATTATTATAGTTTTCAACAATGTTGATACGATCCATGATGTATATATGTATAACATCCACACTTACCCAGCAATTATTAGCTCCTTCTCTGAACGTGCTTTCGTCAAAGAGGCCGTACCGCAGATGTGCAAATTCATGGGTCAAGGCAATGCCTACAATTTCATTTTCACTGCTAGATGATTGTTATAGACCATAAATATCTGCCGTGTATACATAGCAAACCAACAACGTTCATTTGAACAACAAAGATAGTTTGTTCTAAATATCATACTCCTTTAATATTTCACCAAACATCACATATGGTGTGCCCCCATTTGCTCGCATTGCTCATTTAGCCAGCAGTTAGTAAACTGAAAATCAACTGTCTTCGAGGTTCCTTTTGGATGTATCATCCATCACATTGGCAGATATTTACTAGGGATTGTTATCAATAAGCCTAGTTGACAGCAAGTGCGTCATTGGATTCTAAATTATCTTTATTAAGATAATTATTTTTCTTCATGGACTAATTAGTCAACTGACTGACCATATATATAAAACAAACAAATGAACCTTTTGCCTAAACATGTGAGACATACATTGTACATTGTAAAATGCATCTCAATGGATGAGTGCGATGTCTAAATAGACATTCAAAATATAGACATTCAAAATATAGTGTTAGATAAATGTAATACCTATGCTTCCATTTCCATGCAATTTCATTGCTCGGGCGAGATCCTTCACAAAGGACTCGGGCATGTAGATGGGACCTTCATGCGCCTCCCCACACTGGGTATGGTACATGCCCGTGCGCAGCAGCGGGGGTCCGTCACCGTCCTTCTCCACCAAGATCTGAGCCTGCTCTTTGATCTCATCTAGTGCCTTTGTGTATCAAGCAGTATTATTACAACAGAGGTTTATGTAGTTTTATAAAGTACTGAGTGGTCATCTACCATGATCTAAGAACGAAACAAAGTCGGGAATTACTGAGATTCGGAAAAGTGTGCATAGTAGAGATTTTGACTTTGATTGTTTACAATATCCGTTGACGGTAGCACAAATTTGTGACAATCCTAAATAACACGTGGCACTACTAACTTCTCCATGGGTTACTTTCAATTTCTCCCCTCCATGTTACAGGCCACCAATTGTGTACATCCAACTACTGCATTATCTACATGTGGTGACGCATTTATTGACTTATAGGGCTGATTTTGTCAGTTGAAAATGGTGGCCACTCGGATCTTATTCCAAATGCATCCACACGGTTCATATTTCGATCAATGTTGGACCACAGTTTGGACTATTTCTCACTTTTACCACTACAGAAGTTGCTGAGAGGATTATGTATTTTATTTTCGAAATTACATTAACAATTCATTACTGAAAAAAAAACACCTCGGTAAACTTTTCACTGATAATATGCGTTGAGTTAAGTGATTGATGATATTACCAGACAAAGAAAATGCAAGACAAAATTAACTGTGAAAGTAAAAAAACTACAAAAATAAATTTAAGATGACATACCACTCCACAGTGGGCCTCTGTCCAAGAAGGTGGCACCACAACAGTGACATCATAGATATACCTGGCTGATCCAAGTTTCACGCCTTTATTATAGTCTGTCGCAGTATAAAGCGCTTGGGAAAATTCACCAATAATAGCCTACAACACATGTAGTTAGTATATAGTGTGTGACTGTGTGCACTTAGTTGCTGCACGCACATTTAATGATGTGTGAGTATTACTCACAAAAAAGCAAAACTCAGTGTTTTTTCAAATACGGTCTAAGAATGAGATCAAAATTATAGAAACAAATTAGTTTATGAAAACACGCTCAAATGTTTCATGATTTTGTACTAAATATTATTACCACCTATCAAATGTTTCAAATACATAAATACTCCTGACAACTGTCACGTCTGCAACGATACCGAGAGCTCCAATAGTTTTGGAGCCCCATAGATATACATTGTACACTATTACATTAATACATAAAATTGTGTGGGCATAAACTGCATGCATGTAAAAGTTGATGATAACAGGGATATACTACTATCATTGTTATGTGACATATACAATTTGCTCGTTTTTATCCAAATAAATGTGGAGATCCACGACTCGATTTGACCAGGAACGTACGATCAGTCACGTAAAAGTGATGCTGTTTGAAACTCATATAATTTTGTGATCATTGGTATGATTATATTTAACAGCAATTGATAACTGGCGCGTAAACATTCCTCGTTATAGAACATTTAAATATTCATGTGTTATGATTAAAAATTACCTTTAGATTTTCCAGAAAATCCTCTGTATAAGCGACGTCATTTTCTACGTAGATGAGAAGTCCGCGATATGCACCATTTTCATCCAAGGTGAGGTCTCCTCTGCTGATATGAACAGCGTGGAGTGTGACTAGTATAAAAGTACATACTGCACGCTTCAAATCCATTACCCCATGTGGTCATTGATGATGCAAAGTCATTGGATTTATACTAAACTTTTGGTTATAATTTGGGGAATTTTTCTTATTGTACACTTTTCACCACCACTTGTGTTTGTCAAAATGATCAAAGTTTGATAATAACATTACTTCCTGCATGATAAACTCTGCCATGATTGCAAGATATCAAATAATCCCATTGAAGTCCGTATCAGCTTGATTTGATGCAGGAATTCAGTTACCCAACAAAGGTGGGTTGATCACATCATCAGGCTTTTGTGAACTAAATGGAACAGTAGTCTGTGGTGAAAGAAGTAATATTTTGGAGAAGGCAACTTCAAAATTCTCACAAATAGCCCAAGTCGACAGTGTTCTCCACACAAAAAAGGATGTGACGTCCTCAACTTTGGTTAGGTGATTATGCTTTGCTTGTCAACATACATTCATACATTCTTGCAATAGTATCCTATGAAATATACGCTGCAACAACTGCAAAAATGTATAAATGATTTGAATTCCCAGGAGCCCGCGAGTTAATTATATTATATAGGATATGAGTGGCAGTTAAATATTACTTCTATATTTACGAAAATAAATAACAGGTTAGAGTAAGGTGAATAATTACGAAATAAAAAACAGGTACACTAAGTTTCTGCGATGTTTCTCGGCATAATGTCATAATGTTTACTAGTCGTTATAAATTTCAGGTATTTGAGTTTTTATCTAATCATTTCAAGGTCGAACTATCAGGTCAATATGTATAACGTTTCGTCTTCTCGCCTACATCAAAAGATAACATGCAGAATGCACCATCTGCTCAACTCTCAGCCATTTTACTACTGGCTGTTTCAGTTGTATTATAAGTGTGATTAGAAACTTGATCAAATCAATTTTACATCCTCACCATGAATGTCTGTCTACTTCTGTGTTTATTTTTCAGTACTTCTGTGCTCTGCTTCCCAGAAAAAGAAATGATAAATGAGATAAGGTATTATTTCTCGAGATAATTATTGTTTCCCCAGATCGTTAGTATTGTTTATGATAGCCGAATTAGAACTAAATAATAGTATATGCCATTAACAAATAAATTCTTCATAAAAGTCGAATTTCTCTTGAGTGTTCATAATTGATTTCAATCAATCAATTTAGGATCTAAAAAACTTAGCATTTAGTAAAGACATGTTTCCATAAAGTTCACATCAGTTTAATAAGAAACACAATCAAGTTAAATTGTGTACATGTATATAATAATCTGCTGAAGAGAAGAAGTGGGAAACATGGAGACAGATATGGAGCTAGATCTTTTGCTGTGGCTGCACCAGAGCTATGGAATAAGCTGCCTGGAACCCTGAGATCGTGTAATGACATTGATGAGTTTAAGAGACAATTGAAAACACATTTATTTACACTCGCCTTTGTTTAGTCTGCAAACGTGATACCTCTTAAAGGAATTTTTGTATTTAATAATAAACACTGAGATCCTATAAGGATATCGACGATTTTAAGAGACAATTAAAAACACAGTATTTACACTCACCTTTGATTAGCCTGCAATGTGATATATCTTAAAAAGTAATTTAATTGCATTTGTAGTACTTAACACTAGTACTTTTTACATTGTTTTAACTTATGGTTAAATTAAATTTTTAAAACCGATATCTGTGATAAAATTGATTTAAATATTCTTGATAACTTAAACATGTTTTAATATCTGGATTGTTAATCAATATTATGTTATTTTTTTTTTTAAAGTACCTTCTCTTATTTGTTAAGTGTCAAGAGCACTGTAGGAATGTTTAATTCTTGTGAATGTGATACTATAAAAATAAATTATTATTATTAAGCATATTATTATTAAATTATTATTATTATTATTATCGTATTATTACACGCCATTATTATTTGTATTATTATTATTATTATTATTATTATTATTATTATTATTATTATTATTATTATTATTATTATTATTATTATTATTATTTTATTATTATTATTATTATTATTATTATTATTATTATTATTATTATTATTATTATTATTATTATTATTATTATTATTATTATTATTATTATTATTATTATTATTATTATTATTATTATTATTATTATTATTATTATTATTATTATTATTATTATTATTATTATTATTATTATTATTATTATTATTATTATTATTATTATTATATTATTATTATTATTATTATTATTTTTATTATTATTATTAAATTATTATTATTATTAATGAACTTTTCACAGAGAGCCAGAAATGCCAGGAAACAACGGAGAGACTGGAGAAACGCCTGCAAGAGCTGGAAAGCAAAGGTATTGATCTGATGTCACGAGATGAATTATTACTGTTACTAATGTGTTTTATAATATGATAGTAATAACATCATATCACAGACCTTAAAACTTTGCGGAAATCGAACATACGGATTTGCGGATATTCGCCAATATTTGTAAACCCGTATGTTATTCTGTGTGTTTGTGTCATATCACAGTTAGACATAAAATGATATATAATGATTGATCAAGGTATTCAGCATATCATCGACAGCAGTCAGCCACCTGTACGTTTTTCAAGCTCTTCTCAACTGATTAATTCAAAGATTACGCCAATGTATGTCTAAACAGGTATCTTGACGCAGAGACTTTGCTACAATAATAGTGATCTTAGGGCTGTTATTTTCCTTCTGTTGTAGACAAAGTAAATCAGAACTACCGCGAGAAAACTGAAATGCGCCTCGAAAAGTTGGAAACAATTAATGGTATTTCACAGATTATTTTTAAGCATATATCTAGAATTAAATTCTGATCATCATCCAATATCACATACTGTGTACACGCCATGCAATTTGTTTCAAGTTTGGGGTGACTTATTGGGTTTGGAGTAGGTAAAACGCAGTTTTTTAGCGTGGTAAGTGACGGAGTTTTTCATTTGACATGATAAATCAGCTCTGTACAACATAACTTGGACCGACGAGAGATTTGTATTGTTTGCTTGAGAATGGGAATATATCTGCTACTACGTACAGTAGTTTTTTTTCCTAATGTCATGTCCCAGTGTGAATGCTAACGGGTGCACAAAAGTAGAACCTCAGGTTTCCTTTAAGTTTTGGCCATGTAAAATAGCTATTTTCGAGCGGTATGAGGCATCCAAACAAGATTAGGTTAAGTTTAAATATTAGCTTGTCGGTTCCCAGCATGTATGCATTCAACCAGTGATACCAGTATAGTCCAACCTTAGAAAAATGACCTTCAAATGACCTTTTCTTGAGACAATGCCACGTGACAAAGTTTGGTGTGTGTGTGTGAGTGATGTGTGTGTGTATGTATGTGTGTGTGTGTGTGTGTGTGTGTGTGTGTGCGTGCGTGCGTGTGTGTGTGTGTGTGTGTGTGTGTGTGTGTGTGTGTGTGTGTGTGTGTGTGTGTGTGTGTGTGTGTGTGTGTGTGTGTGTGTGTGTGTGTGTGTGTGTGTGTGTGTGTGTGTGTGTGTGTGTGTGTGTGTGTGTGTGTGCAAGGGAGGGGGGTATGTATTACTAGATATAATATGTTGACACGAATTCATGCATGCCGTCCCTCATATAGAGTATTACCTTCAATTTAGCTGATGGCCCAGATGGCAAAGATACTTGAAAGAATTGTGTTTAAATATGTCTTCAATTTCTTTAGAGACAATTTTATTATCTCTATCAATCTGGATTTTTGCCAGGTAGATCCACTGTAACATACATATTTGGGTTTGCGTTTTCTGATAATCTAAGTTAGAAAGACCACATAAATGATTTTCTCTGAAAGACAGAAAAAGGCTCAATGTAATGATCCCTTTGAAAATGAAAGTTGACCGTAAAACACTTAAAACTATGTATGAGAGCTTTGTTCTACCCACAATGCAGTATGCAGCTGTTGTGTGGGGTGGAGCCTATGATTGTGATATAGCTAAGTTAGAATCTATCCATGTAGATGTTATGTGTTTGTGTCACTGGAGCAACAGCAAGATCAAATATTACTAATGTCAAGACTGAGTATGGTGGTTCTCCAATGAGCAAGCGCATTGAGATTGCCACACTTGTTATGTTTTACAAAGTACACGGTGGTGAGGCTCCATCTTACTTGACAGACATACATGTATAGTTCAAATTATAAACAAACGAAACAATTATACTTTACGAAACAATGATAATATAAGGACCCCTCTATGCACAGTAGAAAGCTACAAAAAGGTAATTTTTCCCAAGGGCAATACAACTTTGGAACAAACTCCCTGTATCTACTAGAAGGTCACTAGAAAATAGTACTTTCAAATCTTCTATTAAGGGTGAAGAACCTGATATTTCAGTGCTGTACTACTTTTGGACAAAGATTGCCTAGTATTCATCACGCCAGAATGCGCATGGGATGTAGCAAACTAAATAGTGACCTGCATTACAATCTGCATGTCCTTGACCATCCAACATGTGCATGTGGGTACCACACGGAAAATGCAGAGCACTTCTTGCTTAGATGCCCACTCTACAATGATGTAAGACAAACAATGCTCACTACGATACCACAACAGATTCGGCCCACAATTGATAATCTCCTGTTTGGAGACGAACGGGTTGAAATTAATCTTAAAAAGTCCTTAATATAATGCACTTTCTGGACAATTGCTTAATAAATATATATTAAACCAACTATGGAGCATGCCGTGGTTGTAGAGTTCTTCTATGATTGCTGGCAGCAAATTCCGTTTTTTCTTTGACTTGTGTCATGGTGGTGTTGCTAATGTCTGGTGAATGAGTGTTTGCAAACGTGCGTCAAATTTGACCTAGAATCTTTTCCCAATACTGAGGCAGAATCATAAGCTGTGTCATCCACATGGGTCACAAAGCTTCTATGCATGTACGATTTATTGACAGATGGTACCTTGGACGTTTTTTGCGCTCCATACCTGACATGGTTTATAAAAGACGACATGCATAATACCAATTGTAATTACTCTAATACTGATGGGGAGGAGGCGAGGATTAAGGGAGTCAATTAAAAAAAAAACATTTTAAAATCTGATATCCACAAACCAAAAGGATTCTTATCACAAAAGTATACATCATTTACTTCAAATCGTAATTTTTGTGTACAAAAATTACTTTTTAATTTGTACAAAGTGCAATTTACATTTGGTGGTTTGTGACCTGTTTGTGGTTGGTTAACCCTGTTATGTCGCATCTTTTGATTTATTATTGTTTACTACGACTAAACGGTCGTCTAGGAATTCAATAGTTTCTATATATTCATCTAAATGCACAATATACGCTATTGTGCATGTTGTGTAAACTTTCTCAATTAGTTGGGGCTTTTAGTCAAATCTTTTTCTAGATATATCTGAATGTTTTTGCCGATTTTAACATGGTGCTGAAGGAAATGTCACTACTTGGCTTAAATGACAAAAATGTTTCCTATGTTATCTCACAGAAAGTGCTTGAACCCTAAGGAAAACTGTGGGTGCCAGAGAGCATCATTCCGTGTCCATAACATATGCATTCCAAAACTGCGTTTTCTCCACACAAACCCAATCACACATCCCAAATCTTGAAACAGATTGCAAGGCGTGGTGTACTGCATATTGTCTCTAGTGAACGGTATGAAATACACATGTATATGTGAACGAGTGTTACTTTTTAGGGAAGTAGCGAGTAGCAAAAACAAAATGGAGAAGCAAGATGCAAAAGGGGGAGAAGCGAGTTGCAAAAAGGGGAGAAGCAAGATGCAAAAGGGGAGAGAAGTTGCAAAAGGGGCAAGATGCAAAAGGGGAGAAGCGAGTTGCAAAAAGGGGAGAAGCAAAGATGCAAAAGGGGAGAAGCAAGATGCAAAAGGGGAGAAGCGAATGCAAAAAGGGGAGAAGCGAGATGCAAAAGGGGGAGAAGCGAGATGCAAAAAGGGGGAGAAGCTAGTTGCAAAAGGGGAGAAGCGAGATGCAAAAGGGGAGAAGCGAGTTGCAAAAGGGGAGAAGCGAGTTGCAAAAGGGGAGTTGCAAAAGGGGAGTTGCAAAAGGGGAGTTGCAAAAGGGGAGTTGCAAAAGGGGAGTTGCAAAAGGGGAGTTACAAATGAACTGTTAGCATATTGCATAACGATTTCTAAACCCTGCAGCCTTCTGTAACTTTGGTATTCCTGACCGGATTTTGATAATTAACATAAAATTTGAAAGTTAAGAGCATTGTATTATATATCTACACTTCATAAAAGCCACTAATGCTTGCCACAAACTTTTATCTTCTACCATCAACTCTCATAACATCAGAATAACATTACTTGTCTTGTCTTACAATTTGAAACATCATGAATGGTTAGGCCAAACACAATATCCAATTTCTCTCTGATGACACGAATTGGATGAATTGTTGCCATCTCATTAGTAAAAAAAAAAAAAAAATGCCAACAATATAAGAATGAAGCCTTATACATTTTCATGAAATAGGGGAAATCACCTCATAGTCATGATTTTTATATAATCAGCTTTTAAAAAATTGGCTCATCACATAAAAAAATATTTTTTAACCCAAAACGTACACAAATACGGGCATATCTTTAGGTACATAAATAAAAACATTCAGCCAAATGTCATTTCTATAAATCCTGAAATCCTGTGGGTCCATCTTAGCTCATTTATAAACATCGCCCCAGTCTCCAATTTTTTTTATTTTTTTGACCTCATATTCACACAATTGAGGTACCTACTAAAACCCGGGACCAAACGCGACCAAACGTAACATGACATTACGGGACCAATACGTGACCTACACGGGACTATTACGTGACCAATAAGTGACCAAACACTTTTCAGTATGAAAGAAAACAGAGAAAATAACTACGTTGTGTTTAGTGGAGCAGCTAATAGAAAAATCATGCAAACGATGATAACTGTTTTATTTTGACGTAAATCCGGGACTAATATCCTAGACCTGAAACTCTTATCAAAGACTGGTTAAATCCGCTCTATCACACTATGTATTAAGAAATCCGGGACTAGAACCGGGACTAATCTGGGACCATACCAAACACTATTTATCTAAGAATGAGAACGTTATGATATGATTATTTTATTAATGATTATTTTAATAATAAAAAATAAGGAGACGCAGCACAACAAATTCAGTGGAGCCTGAAAATCATACCATAATGTTTTTTGTAAAGGAGTCTGAAAACCTCGGGGGGATGGGGGTAAGTGGGTGGGGGATGTGGAGAGGGGTAGGCAGAATGGTTTTTAGGGGGTGGGGCTGGGGGGACTGCACTTGAAAATCTGAGCTGCACTTAAAGTGCAGGCTGGTAAATATGGAAGTGGTGGTGGGGTGGGGGAGAGGGGTTTCATATTTGGGGGCAACTATTTGTTATTGTTAGTAGAGCTACAACAAATGATGATGAGCGCCCCACCCCCGCCAAAAAATTTCAAAATTCAGCCCCTACCACACTAGAAAATCGTCATGTTATACATGAAGTATATAATTATGCAATATTCTGTAATAAGCAGTTTTTTGTGGCCACACCCTGTAGAAAGTAGTCTGTAATCTCCTTCATGAATATTCACACACTAATGAACCACTAATGACCTTATGTAAGTATCCGAAGTGTAAAATTTGCGGGAGGAAAGAAAAATCACAATCTGCATAAACATGTATATATACAAGGTTCCCAGCAATTGGTGAAAGTTAAATTCCAGGTCATTTCAAGGTATTTTCATCAAATTCCAGGTCAATTTATTTTTTTTAATCAAATTAAATGGCTTTCTGAAGTATATTGTAATCAAATCAACTCAAAAATATTGCAAAAAAAGATAATAAATAAATTCAATTTGTTATACTGTTTTATTTTCATCATTTGACATGCATTTCATGTAATGGTTTCTACACAAAAATAAACTTTGGAATCAAAAAATCAAAACTAAAAATCACATCATCTTATCTGATATCAGCACCTTAACTTCCATATAATCGTAACAAAAATGTGCCTCTACATTGCCATCATTTGACAAGCTATATCTCAACAAGTTATTTAGACAATCTGCTCAAAGCAGTTATTGATATGTAAATCCTGAGATTCATACAATAATTTTAACAAACAAAAACAAATTGTAGTTACCTGGTAACTGCAAACTATCTACACTAAAACATATAATGTGCTGACAGCAAGTTCAGAACTATACATTATCAATCATAACTAAAAAATGGTAATGAATATCAAAATAAAAATTATAGGAATGAAACGCTATTTTTTTGCCAGATCTGTATCGCAATTTTGATTATCCTGATTGGTTTACATAATAGTGAACACTTACATGAAAATGGCATTTTTCCAGTGTCTGTGAGAGACAGAGTCAGAGATTTTGAACAAGTCAAAATTGGGGATTAGGTAACCGGTTCTAGTCCCGGATTTCTTAATACATAGTGTGATAGAGCGGATTTAACCAGTCTTTGATAAGAGTTTCAGGTCTAGGATATTAGTCCCGGATTTACGTCAAAATAAAACAGTTATCATCGTTTGCATGATTTTTCTATTAGCTGCTCCACTAAACACAACGTAGTTATTTTCTCTGTTTTCTTTCATACTGAAAAGTGTTTGGTCACTTATTGGTCACGTAATAGTCCCGTGTAGGTCACGTATTGGTCCCGTAATGTCATGTTACGTTTGGTCGCGTTTGGTCCCGGGTTTTAGTAGGTACCTCAATTGTGTGAATATGAGGTCAAAAAAATAAAAAATTGGAGACTGGGGCGATGTTTATAAATGAGCTAAGATGGACCCACAGGATTTCAGGATTTATAGAAATGACATTTGGCTGAATGTTTTTATTTATGTACCTAAAAGATATGGACCCACAGGATTTCAGGATTTATAGAAATGACATTTGGGTTAAAAAAGATATTTTTTATGTGATGAGCCAAATTTTTTAAAAGCTGATTATATAAAAATCATGACTATGAGGTGATTTCCCCTATTTCATGAAAATGTATAAGGCTTCATTCTTATATTGTTGGCAATTTTTTTTTATTTTTTTTACTAATGAGATGGCAACAATTCATCCAATTCGTGTCATCAGAGAGAAATTGGATATTGTGTTTGGCCTAACCATTCATGATGTTTCAAATTGTAAGACAAGACAAGTAATGTTATTCTGATGTTATGAGAGTTGATGGTAGAAGATAAAAGTTTGTGGCAAGCATTAGTGGCTTTTATGAAGTGTAGATATATAATACAATGCTCTTAACTTTAAAATTTTATGTTAATTATCAAAATCCGGTCAGGAATACCAAAGTTACAGAAGGCTGCAGGGTTTAGAAATCGTTATGCAATATGCTAACAGTTCATTTGTAACTCCCCTTTTGCAACTCCCCTTTTGCAACTCCCCTTTTGCAACTCCCCTTTTGCAACTCCCCTTTTGCAACTCCCCTTTTGCAACTCCCCTTTTGCAACTCCCCTTTTGCAACTCGCTTCTCCCCTTTTGCAACTCGCTTCTCCCCTTTTGCAACTCGCTTCTCCCCTTTTGCATCTCGCTTCTCCCCTTTTGCATCTCGCTTCTCCCCTTTTGCATCTCGCTTCTCCCCTTTTGCATCTCGCTTCTCCCCCCCTTTCTCGCTTCTTTTTGCATCTCCTTCCCCCTTTTGCATCTTGCTTCTCCCCTTTTGCAACTCTTCTCCCCTTTTGCATCTTGCTTCTCCCCTTTTGCAACTCGCTTCTCCCCTTTTGCATCTTGCTTCTCCCCTTTTGCAACTCGCTTCTCCCCTTTTGCATCTTGCTTCACCAACTATGGAGCATAATTTGGTTGTAGAGCTCTTTATATGATTGCTGGCAGCAATTTTAAAATTTATAATTTTGACTTGTGTCATGGTGGTGTTTAATGCTGGTGAATGAGTGTTTGCAATACATACGTCAAATTTAATGAATCTTTTGAATACTGGGAGAATCATAAGCTGTGTCATCCACATTATTCACAAAAATTCTATGCATACGATTTTTGACAGATGGTACCTGGACGTTTTTACGCCTCCATACCTGACACATGGTTTATAAAAAACGACATGCATATACCATTTCTTTAATTACTCTAATACTGATGGGGAGGAGGCGAGGATTATGGGTGTAATTAAAAAAACATTTTAAAATGAAATATCCACAAACCAAAAGGATTCTTATATAAAAGTATACTGGCATTTTACTTCAAATAGTTGATTTTGTGTACAAAAAATTATTTTTTAATTTGAACAAAAGTGCAATTTTTGACGTGGTTTGTGATAGCAAGTCACAAAAGGGGAGAAGCAAGTCACAAAAGGGGAGAAGCGAGTTGCAAAAGGGGAGAAGCAAGATGCAAAAGGGGAGAAGCGAGTTGCAAAAGGGGAGAAGCAAGATGCAAAAGGGGAGAAGGGAGATGCAAAAGGGGAGAAGCAAGATGCAAAAGGGGAGAAGCAAGATGCAAAAGGGGAGAAGCGAGATGCAAAAGGGGAGAAGCGAGATGCAAAAGGGGAGAAGCAAGATGCAAAAGGGGAGAAGCGAGTTGCAAAAGGGGAGAAGCGAGATGCAAAAGGGGAGAAGCGAGATGCAAAAGGGGAGAAGCGAGTTGCAAAAGGGGAGAAGCGAGTTGCAAAAGGGGAGTTGCAAAAGGGGAGTTGCAAAAGGGGAGCTGCAAAAGGGGAGTTGCAAAAGGGGAGTTGCAAAAGGGGAGTTGCAAAAGGGGAGTTACAAATGAACTGTTAGCATATTGCATAACGATTTCTAAACCCTGCAGCCTTCTGTAACTTTGGTATTCCTGACCGGATTTTGATAATTAACATAAAATTTTAAAGTTAAGAGCATTGTATTATATATCTACACTTCATAAAAGCCACTAATGCCTGCCACAAACTTTTATCTTCTACCATCAACTCTCATAACATCAGAATAACATTACTTGTCTTGTCTTACAATTTGAAACATCATGAATGGTTAGGCCAAACACAATATCCAATTTCTCTCTGATGACACGAATTGGATGAATTGTTGCCATCTCATTAGTAAAATAAAATAAAAAAAAATTGCCAACAATATAAGAATGAAGCCTTATACATTTTCATGAAATAGGGGAAATCACCTCATAGTCATGATTTTTATATAATCAGCTTTTAAAAAATTGGCTCATCACATAAAAAAATATTTTTTAACCCAAAACGTACACAAATACGGGCATATCTTTAGGTACATAAATAAAAACATTCAGCCAAATGTCATTTCTATAAATCCTGAAATCCTGTGGGTCCATCTTAGCTCATTTATAAACATCGCCCCAGTCTCCAATTTTTTATTTTTTTGACCTCATATTCACACAATTGAGGTACCTACTAAAACCCGGGACCAAACGCGACCAAACGTAACATGACATTACGGGACCAATACGTGACCTACACGGGACTATTACGTGACCAATAAGTGACCAAACACTTTTCAGTATGAAAGAAAACAGAGAAAATAACTACGTTGTGTTTAGTGGAGCAGCTAATAGAAAAATCATGCAAACGATGATAACTGTTTTATTTTGACGTAAATCCGGGACTAATATCCTAGACCTGAAACTCTTATCAAAGACTGGTTAAATCCGCTCTATCACACTATGTATTAAGAAATCCGGGACTAGAACCGGGACTAATCTGGGACCATACCAAACACTATTTATCTAAGAATGAGAACGTTATGATATGATTATTTTATTAATGATTATTTTAATAATAAAAAATAAGGAGACGCAGCACAACAAATTCAGTGGAGCCTGAAAATCATACCATAATGTTTTTTGTAAAGGAGTCTGAAAACCTCGGGGGGATGGGGGTAAGTGGGTGGGGGATGTGGAGAGGGGTAGGCAGAATGGTTTTTAGGGGGTGGGGCTGGGGGGGACTGCACTTGAAAATCTGAGCTGCACTTAAAGTGCAGGCTGGTAAATATGGAAGTGGTGGTGGGGTGGGGGAGAGGGGTTTCATATTTGGGGCAACTATTTGTTATTGTTAGTAGAGCTACAACAAATGATGATGAGCGCCCCACCCCCAGCCAAAAAAATTCAAAATTCAGCCCCTACCACACTAGAAAATCGTCATGTTATACATGAAGTATATAATTATATTCAATATTCTGTAATAAGAAGTTTTTTGTGGCCACACCCTGTAGAAAGTAGTCTGTAATCTCCTTCATGAATATTCACACACTAATGAACCACTAATGACCTTATGTAAGTATCCGAAGTGTAAAATTTGCGGGAGGAAAGAAAAATCACAATCTGCATAAACATGTATATATACAAGGTTCCCAGCAATTGGTGAAAGTTAAATTCCAGGTCATTTCAAGGTATTTTCATCAAATTCCAGGTCAATTTTTTTTTTAATCAAATTAAATGGCTTTCTGAAGTATATTGTAATCAAATCAACTCAAAAATATTGCAAAAAAGATAATAAATAAATTTAATTTGTTATACTGTTTTATTTTCATCATTTGACATGCATTTCATGTAATGGTTTCTACACAAAAATAAACTTTGGAATCAAAAAATCAAAACTAAAAATCACATCATCTTATCTGATATCAGCACCTTAACTTCCATATAATCGTAACAAAAATGTGCCTCTACATTGCCATCATTTGACAAGCTATATCTCAACAAGTTATTTAGACAATCTGCTCAAAGCAGTTATTGATATGTAAATCCTGAGATTCATACAATAATTTTAACAAACAAAAACAAATTGTAGTTACCTGGTAACTGCAAACTATCTACACTAAAACATATAATGTGCTGACAGCAAGTTCAGAACTATACATTATCAATCATAACTAAAAAATGGTAATGAATATCAAAATAAAAATTATAGGAATGAAACGCTATTTTTTGCCAGATCTGTATCGCAATTTTGATTATCCTGATTGGTTTACATAATAGTGAACACTTACATGAAAATGGCATTTTTCCAGTGTCTGTGAGAGACAGAGTCAGAGATTTTGAACAAGTCAAAATTGGGGATTAGGTAACCGGTTCTAGTCCCGGATTTCTTAATACATAGTGTGATAGAGCGGATTTAACCAGTCTTTGATAAGAGTTTCAGGTCTAGGATATTAGTCCCGGATTTACGTCAAAATAAAACAGTTATCATTGTTTGCATGATTTTTCTATTAGCTGCTCCACTAAACACAACGTAGTTATTTTCTCTGTTTTCTTTCATACTGAAAAGTGTTTGGTCACTTATTGGTCACGTAATAGTCCCGTGTAGGTCACGTATTGGTCCCGTAATGTCATGTTACGCTTTGGTCGCTTTGGTCCCGGGTTTTAGTAGGTACCTCAATTGTGTGAATATGAGGTCAAAAAAATAAAAAATTGGAGACTGGGCGATGTTTATAAATGAGCTAAGATGGACCCACAGGATTTCAGGATTTATAGAAATGACATTTGGCTGAATGTTTTTATTTATGTACCTAAAGATAAGATGGATGAGCCAATTTTTAAAAGCTGATTATATAAAAATGGACCACAGGATTTCAGGGTTATAGAAATGACATTTTGGCTGAATGTTTTTTTATTTATGTAAACCTAAAGATATGCCCATATTTGTTTTGTATTTGGGTTTCTAGAAATTCATGATTTTTATGTGATGAGGCACCAATTTTTGATTATTGGGTTTTGAAACTGATGATTGATTAATCTGTTATTCAAACAGTATATTGTATGAAAATGTATATTGCTTTCATTCTTATATTGTTGGCAATTTTTTTTAATTTTTTTTACTAATGAGATGGCAACAATTCATCAATTCATCCAATTCGTGTCATCAGAGAGAAATTGGATATTGTGTTTGGCCTAACCATTCATGATGTTTCAAATTGTAAGACAAGACAAGTAATGTTATTCTGATGTTATGAGAGTTGATGGTAGAAGATAAAAGTTTGTGGCAAGCATTAGTGGCTTTTATGAAGTGTAGATATATAATACAATGCTCTTAACTTTAAAATTTTATGTTAATTATCAAAATCCGGTCAGGAATACCAAAGTTACAGAAGGCTGCAGGGTTTAGAAATCGTTATGCAATATGCTAACAGTTCATTTGTAACTCCCCTTTTGCAACTCCCCTTTTGCAACTCCCCTTTTGCAACTCCCCTTTTGCAACTCCCCTTTTGCAGCTCCCCTTTTGCAACTCCCCTTTTGCAACTCCCCTTTTGCAACTCGCTTCTCCCCTTTTGCAACTCGCTTCTCCCCTTTTGCATCTCGCTTCTCCCCTTTTGCAACTCGCTTCTCCCCTTTTGCATCTCGCTTCTCCCCTTTTGCATCTCGCTTCTCCCCTTTTGCATCTCGCTTCTCCCCTTTTGCATCTTGCTTCTCCCCTTTTGCATCTTGCTTCTCCCCTTTTGCAACTCGCTTCTCCCCTTTTGCATCTTGCTTCTCCCCTTTTGCAACTCGCTTCTCCCCTTTTGCATCTTGCTTCTCCCCTTTTGCAACTCGCTTCTCCCCTTTTGCATCTTGCTTCTCCCCTTTTGCAACTCGCTTCTCCCCTTTTGTAACTCGCTACTCGCTACTCCCCAAAAAGAAATCCTCATATGTGAACGGTATGAAATACACATGTATATACTTAAAAAACACTACACAAACACCACAAACTTAAAAGCCAAAAAAAAGAGGGATATGGGATTTCATGGAGCTGGGATGTGGTAAAACGCCAATAAATTATGGAAGAAGGGAAAAAAGCCCCCAAATTAGGGATATGGTAAAGAAGGGCCAAAAAAATTAGGATGTGAGATTTCTTGACCCCTTTAAATCCCCTCCTCCGTGTATATGTTGAGGGAAAAGAAAAGGAAAAGTTAATGGGAAAAGTCAGTTTTTAGCTTTTTAATGTTTATCTTACTGTAAACTATAAAGAACATCATGTTTTGAAATGAACCGTTTCTCATCAACAGTTTTCCTATGAAGATAAATGTGGACAATTGGCATTCTGTAGGATTAAATAGTTACACAATCTGTGGTGTACTATGAGGTTGTATGGGATAAACAATCAATTTTTTGCATTGTTTATGTTTATTACCCTCTAAAAACAGTGAACAACAACGTACTTTTGAAATAAAAGCTTTTATCATTAATCGTATTCTTATCATAATACATTGTATACACTTTAGCTAGTAGTAACACAAAAGTAATATTCAATGTTTAATAGCCATATTTCAAAACTACATTTGTGCAGTTATTGAATGTTATTTAACAATGTTTTTCTTTTAAAAGGACAGGAACAAGTAAATTTATTTGGGAAAAATAATCTATTTTCAGCGTTTTTTAATGTTTATCAAATCATACACAATTAAGAATAACGTGTTTCTTAATGAACATTGTATCATCAACAGCTTTCCAATTACATGTATAACACATTTTGTAGATATTGCCGCAGCGTTTGCTGTTTCCCACCCTGGTCCCCAATCAGTGGCAGCTGACCAGCCATTTGCCTTTACCACGATCCACACAAACGTCGGCGCAGGATTCACAGCGCCAAATTATTTTACATGCCCAGTCTCAGGTCTGTATCTTTTTTCAACAAGCATGCTATCACTCGGGAGAACTTTGTGTGGCCCAGTATTAAAGTTGGAGATGATGTTGGGCCAAGCTATTTTTCCCAGTATGTTAATGCAAATGGTGCTGGTGTGTTAGACCGCAAAATATAACCAGCCGCAAAACATAACCAGTTACGTTTTGCGTTAACGCAAAACATAACCACACCCCCGAAAATGGACCCGGTGACGCAAAATATAACCACGCCGCAAAATATAACCACAGCAAATGTGCATTTTTTTAGCATACAGTATTTTTGCTTTATTAGCCTACGACTGTATCAGGTATATTTACTCGAGTCATCCAATGTTTAATGCTTAGAATGGTCTGACTGGGGCATTTGGTAATGGTGCACTTGTAGATGGTTCTGTCTAATGATTAATTTTAATTAATTATATGCATTATACAATGCCTGTCAGTTCTCTGCCTACTCCAAAATTGGATACATATCTTTCGTTGAACATGTTTCTATTACAATATACACAGATGCAGACAGTTAACACTACACTAATTTGACGTCATCAATAGGCCTAAGCGGGGACCTCAAAACTTATGACTCGAAGCTTTTGACACTAGACCTTTGGAGAATGCTGAGACAGACCAGATTGGGATTCAATACATCATAATCACCCACTGGTCTATTCACTAGGGTACCGCTGTGAAAGTTAACAGCAGTAATACAAGCAAGATGGGGGGCCCAGTCTATGGGTTGAACCATTTTTTCTAAAGATTACTTAGATCTCCCGTACAAAAAAAATAACCAGATATGTATTAGCTAATAATAGTGTGTATAATGTGCATAACGATGCTGAAAATGTGTCAAATTAATTTTAATTAATTATATGCATTATACAATGCCTGTCAGTTCTCTGCCTACTCCAAAATTGGATACATATCTTTCGTTGAACATGTTTCTATTACAATATACACAGATGCAGACAGTTAACACTACACTAATTTGACGTCATCAATAGGCCTAAGCGGGGACCCCAAAACTTATGACTCGAAGCTTTTGACACTAGACCTTTGGAGAATGCTGAGACAGACCAGATTGGGATTCAAAAACATCATAATCACCCACTGGTCTATTCACTAGGGTACCGCTGTGAAAGTTAACAGCAGTAATACAAGCAAGATGGGGGCCCAGTCTATGGGTTGAACCATTTTTCTCAAGATTACTTAGATCTGGCGTACAAAAAAAAACTAACCAGATATGTATTAGCTAATAATACTGTGTATAATGTGCATAATGATGCCGAAAATGTGTCAAACTCTTCTTTAAGGCTATGTTCCACCAAGATTCTATACCCAAAGCACATACTCTGCGCACAGTTTCTAGGATTTTCTAGGCATTCGAATCTGTACGAATCCGTTGAGAGATATCACCTTGTAGCTCAAAGAAAGCAACAAGTCAGCTCACAGACAGTGCATGATAGCGGCAGATTGTTGCCCTAAAACACAACTTGTCGAACACGTAATAAATTTGACGCCTTCTTTAATTTATAAGCAATTTCCAGTTCATTTGAAATGAAGCTTTATTAAAAACAAATTTTAATTTGAAAAAGAAAGAACATATATTTAATCAAAGTACATTTATTTGAAAAAAATATGTTAAAGTCCAATATTTTTTGTACATCCATCTAATAAACAAAACATAGTATGTGTTCAAGTATTACATATCACAATGGTGAGCATGAAAACACCGAAGTCCATGACAGTCACAATACAGTCCCACAATCATCACTGTCTTGGTAGATGTCCAGTCTCCATGACCACCCTGCAATGGAACAGAACCACTGGGCCTTGCCTTCCTTTGAAGCTCTTTTGGTCTTTGTACATGGTAAACGAGGGTGTCGTCAAGGTTCTTATCCTGTTCCATTTACAAGGGACGATCCTAGGTTAGGTCCCTCACGGTTCAGCAGCCTGTTCTGTAGCTGGGCATACCTTGTTCTCATCAGGTTGTGCAGGAGACAGCAGGTGGTAACAATGAGACGAACAGTGTCTAGCTCCTGGTCCATTGTTGTCAGCAGCACATGGTCACTGTTGTTGTAGATTTGGGCGTCAAATCTATGTACGTGAATTTGACGTCTGAGCTCACCATAGCAAAGGGTATAAGTGGAAACCCTTTGTAGTTGTAGGACTCGGATGCACTGTGCAAGGGACACTTGATCTGCTTGGCATCAATTGCACCTGTGGTGTGAGGAAATATCCGCCTCTCGTACCAGTCGTCAGCCATAGATTTCTGGACGTATGGCATGTCCTTGTACCTTGTGCCAGAGTTGAAGGCCACACTCAGGCCACAGACCAGGTTGTAGGGGCTGCCGGTAGTTCGGGTTTGCTTCGTCAGTCGTCCAGCAAGGTTTAGATACATCTTATCAAACATTTCTAGAGGCTTTCGCAGGAAGTTCACAAAGGATGAGGAGTCCACCACATAGTACGGTTAAGCCATCAGGTTGTGACATAGGCCCTTACATTGTCGCTTTTGGCGTGCATTGAGGAGGTTTTCAGCAGCAAAATACCATTGCAGACCGAATGCAGGGGTACTGATCGATAATAATCTTCTTAGAAAGTTTTTATCTGTGGATTATCAGCGAACTTTCGGCGAACATAAAATGCCACGGTATCTTCTTTAGTATCTACTATAAAAAACAGACGGCACCCGAGGTCTTGATACATACAGAGATATAAAAAACACCTACTACCGTAAGTGCAAATGCAATTTCTGCCATGGAGAAATAACAAACTCAAGGCCAGGATGGTGCCGCTTTTGATACCATAGTTGTGTAATCAGGTGTTACAGTTGTTATATACTAAGCTCAATTAGCGCTACAGATATTCGTGTGTTTTATCACATTACAAACCACAGATGTGCACACCACGTTTGACCACAAGACACCCCTAAGATCAACCAAGATGTCTGCATATATAATGGTTTCACATTTTTACAGATTTGTTGCCAACATTTTACTCATATACAACCCACACAAATGCAGCAGTAAACGTCCCTATTTTAAACCAGCTTTAGACATTATGCACCAGAGTCTACCCTCTGCTGTGTGAGTATGTGCCATGTAAACTGTAAAAAATGAATAGTCGGCAGTTTGGTGATTTTCCGCACAAACCTTCTCCCTACACTTTGGTTATATTTTGCGGCAGTGGTTATATTTTGCGTCACCAGGTCCATTTTCCGGGGCTCTGGTTATGTTTTTGCGTTAACGCAAAAAACATAACTGGTATATAATTATATTTTGCGTTGGTTATATGTTGCGGTCTAACACTGGTGTCTTTTTTTTTGCTCATTGCAATTCGGGTGAACAAGTGTCCGTTGTAAATAGGCCTGGAGACACCGGAACGGCTGTCGCTATTGGGGACAATTATTGTAGCTTTTCTGGCATGCTTGTGAAAAGTGATACTTTCTAAGAGACAGGTTTTTAAAAAGGAGTACGAACATGATATATTGAAATATACAATAAAAGCTTGCCATTTGATTCAATGCAAATGTATGACACAGTTGTATTTTTTTCTACGAACACAATTATATGGGATAACTATGACAACAATTACATGCTAGGAGTCCACGTTGGGCGACAATCATCATCAATAGCATTTATTATATACACATTCTTTGACATTAAAACGTTATGTACAATAAGATAATGCGTGCGAATTATTTAGAGTGGAGACAAATGTCGTCCAATTAATGTGTGGTCAGCTTCTCTCACCAAGTGACATAACTTGAGTGGCATTTAGGTGTGCGCCAAAAACACACCGAATGACACTAGCTAAGATTGTACCAATGTACCGATATTTTGCATTAGTTTGCACTATTACACTGGCACTTGATTACACACTTCACCCTATTGCCACCAATCACGCAAATACACGGCAGTGCGGCGGTTGGTTTATGCGTAAGGTCACCAGATTGTCGACTATTCTGTTGTGCAGTTGTGTAAAGATTGAA
>CM032667.1:13133984-13149012 GCA_019095985.1 Streblospio benedicti | reverse complement strand
TACGCCAATGTATGTCTAAACAGGTATCTTGACGCAGAGACTTTGCTACAATAATAGTGATCTTAGGGCTGTTATTTTCCTTCTGTTGTAGACAAAGTAAATCAGAACTACCGCGAGAAAACTGAAATGCGCCTCGAAAAGTTGGAAACAATTAATGGTATTGCACAGATTATTTTTAAGCATATATCTAGAATTAAATTCTGATCATCATACAATATCATATACTGTGTACACGCCATGCAATTTGTTTCAAGGTTTGGGGTGCCTTATTGGGTTTGGAGTAGGTAAAACGCAGTTTTAGCGTGGTAAGTGACGGGAGTTTTTCATTTGACATGATAAATCAGCTCTGTACAACATAACTTGGACCGACGAGAGATTTGTGTTGTTTGCATTGAGAATGGGAATATATCTGCTACTACGTACAGTAGGTTTTTTCCTAATATCATGTCTCAATGTGAATGCTAACGGCTGCACAAAAGTAGAACCTCAGGTTTCCCTTAAGTTCTGGCCATGTAAAATAGCTATTTTCGAGCGGTAGGAGGCATCCGAACAAGAATAGGTTAAGTTTAAATATTAGCTTGTCGGTTCCCAACATGTATGCATGCAACCAGTGATACCAGTATAGTCCAACCTTAGAAAAATGACCTTCAAACTGACCTTTTCGTAGACAATGCCACGTGACAAAGTTTGGTGTGTGTGTGTGTGTGAGAGTGATGTGTGTGTGTGTGTGTGTGTGTGTGTGTGTGTGTGTGTGTGTGTGTGTGTGTGTGTGTGTGTGTGTGTGTGTGTGTGTGTGTGTGTGTGTGTGTGTGTGTGTGTGTGTGTGTGTGTGTGTGTGTGTGTGTGTGTGTGTGTGTGTGTGTGTGTGTGTGTGTGTGTGTGTGTGTGTGTGTGTGTGTGTGTGTGTTGACCGTAAAACACTTAAAACTATGTATGAGAGCTTTGTTCTACCCACAATGCAGTATGCAGCTGTTGTGTGGGGTGGAGCCTATGATTGTGATATAGCTAAGTTAGAATCTATCCATGTAGATGTTATGTGTTTGTGTCACTGGAGCAACAGCAAGATCAAATATTACTAATGTCAAGACTGAGTATGTGTACGCAATATTCTTGTTTTTATTGTTACTGGTCATCGACCTTTTTTGTGCTGGTCTGTCACCTGAATTCATACGCGTTTTCTTATGTTACATACTAAAATTATTAGACTTAGCCACGCCTTCTGAGACTTCAGTTTTGTCCATAGTTTATGGCTCATTTTAGTCTTGTGTTTTCGTTTGGATTGAGATTAACATTCAGTTTTTATCAAGCAATACTGGTAGACTGGATACATGAACTTTTTTCTTTCAATAGTGATGTTCCTGTGACGTTTTTCGGTGTTAATTTGCTACGTGCCGGTGTGGAGGTCGGCTGCATGACGTTTCGTTTTGAGAACTTTCCGTCACAAGAAATTCCGGGCTGACCCGTCATGAAACTGAAGTCGATCCGGCTTGAGAACCCGGGCTGACCCGTCATGAGACTGAAGTCAATCCGTCATGAATACCTGTACTTGTGGGTGTGCCTGGGACGCCGAACACAATTACGCTGCAAGTAAGTTGTCTTTCCTTGCAATAACTTTATGCTAAATTATGGTATGTAGCAGGGGCTCGGTACTGTAGTACTGTATCGATTATACATAGTAATGTAAAGTTTGTTGGCGTCACTTGTCGCCTTAATGCATATGTCCCCGCTACTTTTGGGCGTGGCTTTCTTGCTTTTTTACCTTATATTAATTAACTTTAGTGTGAGGCTTGTTCTTTGTTGAGTAGGGATATTTAGTAATTATGTTCAATATAGGTTAGTGACAGTAGCCTAGTAGGTTTCATGTTAATGGTGATGGTTTGCCGTTCTCTGCTGTTTATGAGTGGTTCATATGCATGGTCCTGATGATCTTCCGGGAGCTGTGTATATGTTGTTTCCAATGTTGAGTGGAAATAGTTGCTTGGTTCATATGCATGGTCCCGATGATCTTCCAGGAACTTTGTATATGTTATTTCCAATGTTGAGTGGAAATAGTGTTGCTATCGTTCATATACAGGCATGGTCCCGATGTTGTTCCGGGAAACTCTGTATATGTTATTTCCAATGTTGAGTGGAAATAGTGTTTTATTCCCAATGTCGAGTGGGAATATACTTATGAACGGTAGAGAGTGGTAGAGTATTACTATTGTTAGTGGTAATTATGTGTATATTTCATTCCCAATTCTGGATGGGGTTATTTTGGTTGCTTAAGTTCCCAATGTTAGTGGGAATTTTGGTATACTTTGTTTCCAATGTTGAGTGGAAATAATGTTGCTATGTTCCCAATTTGAGTGGGTTTATTTGTATATTTTTATTTCCAATGTTTAGTGGAAATGTATTTTAATTTAGGTGGTCCTAATATTCCGGTGGATATGTATTTCCGGTGGGGGGGTCTGCCGCCCCCGTGGGTTAATTCTTTGTATTGGTTTGTTACTTTGGGACACCCGCCCCTCACCCTCAACGGGATGTTTTGTGGGGGTTTCTGATAATGGTCTGGTATGTATTGCAGCTGATGTATTGGTTTTGTGTTTTGTTGGTTGTGGACACCTATGTCAATTGTTTGTGATGTCTCTTATGTTTGCAGAAAAATCATTGGCCCAATACCAATGGGGCTTTTTTAATAACAAACATTGTCTCCATATAGACTTTTTGTTACTTTATTGTCATACCAATTTTTAGTGGGTTTGGCTGCCCGGTCTGGGGCTTGATTACTAGTAGCTCTTTTTGTATACTTTATTTGTCATCCCATTCAGTGGGTTTTGATTCCCCCAATACCAATGGGGCTTTATTACTAGTAGTTCAATTTGTATACTTTTTTTTTTTTTTTTTTTTTTTTCATCCCATTTTTCAGTGGGTTTCATTCCCCCAATACCAAGGGGGCTTTATTACTAGTAGTGCATTTTGTATACTATAGTTGTCATCCCTGTTTAGTGGGTTTGGCGCGCTGGCTTTATTACTAGTAGCTATTTTTGTATACTTTTTTTGTCATCCCAATTTCAGTGGGTTTATTTCCCCAATACCAATTAGGCTTTACTACTAGTAGTGTAGTTGTATACTTTATTTGTCATCCCATTGTTCTGTGGGTTTGGCCGCCACGTGTGGGGCTTTATTATTAGTCATTTGGGTACCACTTGGGCTTCCTATTACTCAGTTCTTTGGCTGTCCCACTGAAAAATTAGCACTTAGCTGTCTTTCTGGAGTTATTGTTTGTGGTGCTATGTTCTCAATCCTCAGTGAGAATGTGCCTTACCCTATTTGTTAACCATTTCCCGTTTTATTTCATATTGGGGAGGGTTTTCAGGGTATTCTATTCTCAATGTTGAGTGGGTTTTGTGCCTCACCACTTGCCTTTCTAATTTGGCGTCACATTAAGTGGTGTTTTTGGGTGTCTTATCTATTAAGTATTACAACAATTATTATGGTGATTGCTGCGTTGAGTTTTGTTTTCAGGATGGGTCCCAAGGCCAGTGATAGTTCCAAGGGCAAAGCTTCAACACGCGTCAAGAGACTGCTTCGAGAGCTAAGGTGTGCTAGCAGCGGCTACATCTTCAGCAGCGGAGGAGGAACTTTAGTTGCCGAGCTACAAGGGCTTTGTGAGCTTCACTTTCTATGCAGTAGTTTATGAGCTAAAGGATCACTTGCAACTCGTCACCTCGCACTGGCAGGTAGAGTTCTGGTGGTTCCTTCCACTTCACCAGCCAGTGTCTTTTTACCGTTGGCTCTGTCACATACTTCTGACAACATGTGGAGGAAACAGTACTTTATACTTTGAACTTTGGTTTACTTTATGTACAACGGAGTGAGTGTTTTTTCTGGA
This sequence comes from Streblospio benedicti, assembly GCA_019095985.1. Classification (NCBI taxonomy): domain Eukaryota; kingdom Metazoa; phylum Annelida; class Polychaeta; order Spionida; family Spionidae; genus Streblospio; species Streblospio benedicti. Next base: position 13,145,138 of record CM032667.1, on the reverse strand, counting down.
CTTGTTGTTTTAGAAGTAAGGTTAGGATTTGTTATTTGTTTTAACCTTTAGAATATTTGCAAAAAATGTCGGTTTAATGTATTCTTAGGGGGAAACCTTTTATTTCTCGGGTATCAGCTAAGTCATGTTCTTTTACTATTATGATTTTTATTGTTCCCCCCCTAGTTCATTATGTGGATGGTGGCGCATTATAGATGTACTTTATTATTATTATTTATTAATTTGTAGTTCCTTTGATGGGTGTAATTTATGTTGTTTGTTTCACTTTTGTATGTTAAAGAAGCTGAGAAGTGCATATGGCAAGGTGTTTAGAAGTTTTTAGATCGACATGGATCATTCCTATGGAAGTGATAGTTAGGATTTTACGCGGTGGTTTCTAATTGAGATTAGTTTATCTGTAAATAGGTTTTTAAGTGTTGTTGTATTCCTTACGATTTTATGCAACAAGTATTGTTAAACATGGCAGTGAATTCTGATTTAACAAGTGTGTTCTAATGGAAATAGGAAATTATTTGTACTTGTGTTTTCCTTTATACTATGGTAAAGCTGCTAAATGTTGTATCAGCTTAACCGCTTGAACGTTTTTTTATTCTTAATCATAACTTAGTGCATAATTGTATAAATCAGTGTATCCTAGGGGAAAATAAGGTATGGTTACTTTTAGGCAAAACAGAAAGTAGATTGGGTAAAATAAAGAAAGATGTATTACTATCAACAAAATGAATTTGGCGTGTACTGGTATCTTAGAACGGTTGAAATTAGCTCTACCCTAAGTGTGCTCCTCTGTGTATGAGGCGGACATGTTTTAGCCATGTTTTGCCGCATGTTTCATGGTTTTCTATGTGTGGGTGAGGTGACGGTGTCACCCAATAATATTCAGTGTCATCAGTTGGTTTTGTTACATCAGGAACGTCACTTGAATTTTACACATTCAAACATTATGCGGGTCCACCTATAGTGCTGTTATTAGAGCAGGTCTGCATGTCCAGTGGCGGGTTTAGCCTCCTACCTTAAGATTAGAGGCTTGTGCTTGGGCCTCTTTTCGCTTCTTAATTTGATCCCAGTGACAGTTAATGCTTTTCATCGGTTTTGTAAGGCCATTTTGGACATGTGCCAGTTAAGTTCATCATTGACAAACCACGTAGTTAGAGTTGGGGCTACTACACTAGCCTTCCAAATTGTAGCTTCAGGGGTAGTTGTCCAGCGTTGGGCTGTTGAACTTCTTGGTTTTTCAAAATTATATTCAGGTTAACCAGCTATCTTTGTAATGTGTGTGATTTAGGTGAAGTTGTAAACCCACCCTTTTTACTGTTTATCTGCACTGTGCAGCAATTCTTTGTTGTCAGTACTTAACTTGTAAACTTAGCTATTAATGTTTTATTTATAGAATTGGTCTCTACTTAGTAGGGAAATTATTTTGTTCATGTAAAGTTGGTTTTGGTTTACTTTTGACAGTGTAAAACTTTTTTGTTGCCTTTTTATGGGGGTCATTGAACATCATGTGAGTTGGAATTATGTCTTGGTTGGGGTTTTTTGTCCTCTTTTGTACCCCAACTTTTTAAAAAATAAACGTAGACATCAACCTGTGGCTGATGTCTTCACTTTCACTTACTCACTCTTATTTTTTAAAAAACTAGCAAGACATCATTCCAACATTATGGAGGATCAAATTAAAAATAAAAATTTTTTCTACAAAAAATATATTTTTAATTTGTACGCAATATTCTTGTTTTTATTGTTACTGGTCATCGACCTTTTTTGTGCTGGTCTGTCACCTGAATTCATACGCGTTTTCTTATGTTACATACTAAAATTATTAGACTTAGCCACGCCTTCTGAGACTTCAGTTTTGTCCATAGTTTATGGCTCATTTTAGTCTTGTGTTTTCCTCCATCTACCCCACCTCCACCCTAATGTTATCAACTTTGTATCATTCTAATGTTTTGGTAGTTGGTTTAATATATATTTTGTAATACTGTCTTTCATCATCCTAACTTTGTGTACGTTTTACTCCTGCCGTGTATTTATAAGCTTGTTGATAGTAGTTTGTATATGCTGTTCTCTATAATTTGTCATACTACGAATTTGTTAACTTTTTGGTTTGTGTGTGTGTTTTATGTATTTTAGTATATGGCTTTTTTATTGTATTTATTTTTTCCACTTATTCATGTTTGTAATTAGTTAGATTATCTATGTGTCATGCTTTTCCTCCCCTTTTTTCCCATGAGGTTTTAAGGGAGGTTTTTAAAGCAGACCTCTTTTAGTACATTGTTCTTATTTTAAACATATTTTGTATTTTTGTTTTATTGTAATCTCGGTATATATACTACGCATAGTCAGTTGGATAAGGTTAACATTCCATATATCCTACATACATGTAGGTCGCGGCCATGAGGTTTTAAGGGAGATTGTTAAGACCTCTTTTAGTACAGTGTTCTTCTTTTAAACATAATTTGTAATTTGTTTTTTTGTTTTTTTTTTTTTTTCTCTCTATATACATTATGTTAATTGTTTCATTACCTGTTCTTGTTATGTTAATCCGGTCGTTTGGAATTTTGTATTCATCTTGTCTTACATACATGTAGGTCCTCTTTTGTACCCCAACTTTTTAAAAAATAAACGTAGACATCAACCTGTGGCTTGCCACCAATCGCGCAAATACACGGCAGTGCGGCGGTTGGTTTATGCGTAAGGTCACCAGATTGTCGACTATTCTGTTTACATAGCAGAGTGTAAACTCCAGTGCATAATGTCTAAAACTGGTTTAAAATCGGTAATTTTACTGCTGCACTGGCGTGTGTTGTGTGTGAGTAAAATAGTGGAAACAAATCTGTAGAATGTGATGTCTATACATATGGAGAGATCTTGTTTGACCTTTAGTAGTATAGGGTGTTTTGTGGTGAAACGTGGTGTGCTCATTCGCAGTCTGTGATGACACACAGGAATTTGTACAGCCCTGAAAGACGTTAGCTATAGAATATAAAAGGTATAAGCGCTTATGTGGTTGCGTTTACATTTGAAAGGACACACTGTGTAAACTAGATGAAAAATGCACAGAGAGCACAGCATCGCGAGAACAACGTTGACTGATGGGAATTAAAGAGGGTAACTAAAGTGTTTTTGCAATCATTATTAAACGTACACAATTTCAATGTACCGGGTATGTAAGCAGCCACAAATGATATGCCATTGTCTAATATTGACTCTGTCATGCTTTAGTATTGAATCTGTAGCAACGAATAGCAAACAGCACCAAGTAGACTTTTGCAGCTGGTATAGTATTGGTCTGTAATTGTGCATTCAATACTAGTAAGCATGTCGAGAATGGACCATAATGGCCCATTGGGAAGCACAGTTTAATTGGCAAACTGCTCAAAATCGAATCACTTTGGTGTCGCCACACACCTCATAGTTGTGTAAAGATTGAACAAAATAGGTTCATCGGTAAACCGTCTACCTTGTCTGGAGATATACATACAGACATCGTTAGTTAGTTGGTTGCAAGCGAACAAAATACAATGCTTTGTGAGGTTCGAATGATCAAGATCTCACGGGCGGGCCTGGTTTTATAGCAGCCGGGTACTGGGGGCGTAAAATGAATGCAACACGTGTCATTTAGCAGAAGTGTACACGAAGCGGATGCTTATTGTCTCCTGATACTCATCTGTCATTGGTCGAACTGCTTAACTTGTGATATCGCAAGCTATAATAAATACGTGCTTATCGTCGTTATCAATTTAGCGCAATTTATTTACGACGAAAAATTCCAGGAGGTTACAACAGACGGTCAGTTTGCCCTGTTTGACGACATACGACAAATGTTTTGTGCCACTAGCCGTCACTACGCCAGACATTGCACATCATTGTGGTCCTCGTTAGTACAGTGGTTATATTAGCACGTACGACCGACAAACAGGAGCTTCCTGCGTCGTAAGTTCGCGCCCCGGCCTCGGCAGACTTCATAGCGCCAAAAAGTTACGTTGTGCGTCTGCCACTGTACTGCCGATTTCCACACAGCGTGTCGCTGCTGTCGAGTATATCATACAAGACGGTGACGACACCAAGCCCGAGGTTCGGAAGCCTCGTTAAAAGGCGTGTCCCGTGTAGAGGACAGTCATCCCTCTGCACGTAAAAGAATTCACCTAGTTTGAAAACTATAGCTAGTGTGATCCCTCCATTACACCCTTGGCTCAGTTGGTTACCTAACCTGCAAAACAAACAAGGACCACATTGGAAATAAGCATTACATATAGATGTACGCTTTCATGTGCTATCCTAGGAACATTAGTTCCTGAAGAATATCAATCAATCAAACCCTGTTTAGGCACTTGGCGTTACATCAAATTACGATATCGTACACTGGAATCATTGGTCACGGCCCTAATGGACTTCAAGCAAAAGCCTAGCAAACCCTTATCAACAAAACCGCCGCCAATATCATTAAACAGACTATCTCTCTATGAAAGCCACCAAAGGCAAATTCAATAAGTGGATTTATTGTAGTGTTCGTACTGTAATAAATCGCCATGGATGAACGAAAACTGGGCTGTGTACGTCACATTAGTTTCTGGTTTTAGATGGAATTACAGCGTGGCTAATACTAACATACGGTATAAACCTCTCTTTAGGACCACTTCCATATTTAGACAATAAAAAGACCAACAGTCGTTTTCACGACCACCATCAGTCTACGGCAATCTCCACCGCACTGCAAACATATCAGCTGATACACACCAAATTTATTTTCCATATCTACAAAAAATCTTGTGAATGGTAAGAATAAGACCATAATACCCTTGCCATAATAATATAACGGTCCTTCAACTGTCAGTCCATGTTGGATGGATCTAAAGCCACCGTTAAGTGGACCTATTCCGTCTTTTGCTCGTGATCAATCTTTATCACTGGATAAAAGTAGTGATTTATTCCGTTTATGCCATTATCTGTATTTGCTATTCAGTTTGCCTTGTCTTGGCAAAAAAGCCTTAGCGATTGAGTCACCCATTTCTGTAGAATGTTGAAAAGGCTACATTACAAACAAAACAACAACCATACATGTATTATATTTCTGACGATTTCCTTTTTTGTCATGGATTGTTGATATATGTATAAGTCACTCAGCAAGAGCGACTTTTAAAAGCAATTTATATACTTGTATTCAGATCAACTCTAAAATCCAAAGTCTGGCGTACATTAAAAAAAAACTAAGATAAAAAAATCCTGGTTCCTTGCTTGATTGCGTGGTTAGTTGATTACTTGCTTGATTGATTGGCTGACCGATTGATTTAGATAGTTATTTGATCGGTTACTCGCAAATGTATCGCCATTCCTAGTATAGCTGTATCCATTTATTCACAACTTTTTTTTACCGTGTAAGATATTTGAATAAAGCAATGACGGAATAGCTCCATACGCGATTGATTTAGAACAAAGGAGAAACTCGGTTAATACTTTGTAAACTTTAACTTTAACAACTATGCGTACAAGAGACGGAAATCCTTATCGATGATATAGTATGTATTCCGAAATAGACAATTTATACATACTGCCCATGATTAGATAAACACACTGGTATCTAATATTCACAACACCACTGGTGAATTGGGCAGGTCTATGAATGCCGTACTAGATAGATTTTGAGGATGTAAATATTGGGAAACATAAAACTATGCACTTTTTACCATAAACATAGTGGATAGCGAGGACTGACCCCGCCTATAAATAACCTTCACCTAATTGAGACATGGGCGTGATGGAAGAGCGCATAAACACGAGCTTCCTGAGCTTTGATTTACAGCACCCGTCATCCCCTCAATATCACGTTATTTACATTTACCATTATTTTCTCCCAGTTCACATTTCATGGCCATTGATCTCATGCATGAAATATGCACCTACTTTGGTGATAGTAATACATATTCGATAGTATTATTTCCCCTGTCATTCAATATTCCACAATGTTTATTATGTCACGAATTTTACGCAAATGTTAAACAAAACCTGTACATATATAAGGACCACATAAAAGTCGCAACTCTGTAGAAACAGCCCGTGATGTCTTATGGAGTGGTGATCAAGGCACCTTTGACACAACAGATTTGAGTCTCACGTTGACATATTTTAACATAAATGTAAAATTATAGCAAGCTGTGTATACTTGTTTTCACTATTAAGTTAATTTCCACAGTTGTGTCTATTTTGAAGAGAACATAGTACTTCAAACGTACCTACTCTTTTGTATTTGCCAGTCCCTTTCCAGGTGATAGTAATAATTAATCAAAAGAAAGATTAAATGTAAAAAAAATAAATAAATACATGAACATACTAAATGAAAGTAGAGACATAAAGTAGACAGAACTATATTATTTTAGTGTACAAAGAAACTGAGAGACTGTGGAACTGTGCAGATGTCGTTTTCTTTCCCAATTTAATGGTCTGTCATAGGAAAGATTTTAAATTGAATGTGGCTTTCTATTCAAAGTAGGCCTACTACGTGTAAATGCATCGTCGTATCTCACGGCTATACACGCAGTCGGTACGAACAAGGACTTGTAAAGGCAGTGTGAGTGAACAAGCGGTGAAGGCCGACGATGGTGTAGATGAGGCGAGAACGCCTAATAATCAAATTGCAGCATACGCAAGTAATATAGTTGCGGTAATATAGTTGCTAATGGGGCGAGGTGTGGGGGTTGGCAGGTGGTGTGAAGTGTACCGTGTAGACTGCCAACATACCCGTATTGTCAACACTCACTGTATGCACCCATTGAATTACGTGGTGCTGCCACAGCTGCATCATCTGCAGTCTTTATGAAATATTCATAGCTGTGTTTTAGGTGATATATACAATCATACATCATCAGTCTTTATCTGCTAGCCTTCTTTTATAGCATGCATAGTTAAACAGTATCGTAGCTTTCGTTTATATGCTTGCAGAGTAAAAGGTATCTTTGTTCCGCCAAAAAAAAAATAATTGACAGAATAGATTTTAACAGTATCATGTCATGTTTTACAGTAGTACTTAGCTAGAGTAGATACTATGATACATGATCCCTAACCCCCTGATTTCACAAATTCACCCAGCCGAACTAGCCCCAAATGCTCAAGAAGACGCCGGAAGCTTAGTGTCAATTTGAGGTGGACATAGTTCTTCTGGGCTTAAAATTGGGGTGCGCCGGCAGGATCGGTTGGGAATGGCGCACTTCTGGCTGGTTCGGGTACTTTCTGCTTAACTGTGGCCCCGTCTGCTGTTTTTGGTGGAGGTATAGTAGACATATGAAACTGTATTTAAAGTGCCACCACTGCTGTTACAGTTTAAGGCAATGGAAGCATGAAACAAAAGTATCCGTTCCAACTCTTGGACTGTTGACGATGTTCCATGATTAATGCTGCCCTCCATGGGGAAATGACACACTTTTGCCTGGTTCTGGCCCAATAACAGCTATCACTTCTCTGGAGAAGTGACTTTGATTTTTTATCGGCTTGTGGGCTCCAGTTTCGGATTATTATATTGTTGATAATCTTTTTGCTCTTCTCTGGGTGTGCTATTTCCAAATTGTCCCATGAGTCTGCTTTTTCAACCAGTCTATTAGAAATGTCACAAACCACTATTCCAGACTATCCCATACATTTTGGCCACAAAATATGCACACGAGGCACCATAAAAAGACTGACAATATTGTTTTCTCACGCCTGGGGTCTTTTGCATTTTGCACCTGGGGCTAGGATTGGCTATGTGAGATCGGGGGCAGGGGTAACAGATGATAAAGGTAGTCAATGGCCCCTATGGTAAAATAAACCAAATGTCTGGGATAGCTGTAAAGTCTATGGCAACGCGAAATGCAAACGCTGTGGAGCATGTTTACATTTACTTTAAACTAACATGCAGGAGACAGAAAAACACCTAACCCAGTATACACTACCAATTGTTCACCAAATGTGTCTTCGTGTTTAGGCCCAATTACGAACAGTTTTCGTCAGAAGAAAGTGGGTTTGACGAGCGGGAATAAAAGTCAAGTGGGGCGTAAGTGATTCTTGTCTGGGTTGTTGGCGGTAAACTGCCAATAAGAGACGTCTGAGTGAATTGAGTAGCCGCTAGCCAAATGGGGTCCTGAAATGAGACGGATCGCAGTGAAGAAAGTGGGTTACATGTACCACTACTGTGTCCCCTGGGTTTATTGGATGCGCAATACACATGCATATGCAGTTTCTTCATTTGAAAAACACACACACACAAAAAAAAAACATGATGTATGTTTGCTTCTTTTTTTTAACTTTCCAAAGAATAGTTCATTCACAGAATGTTGTGTTTTCATTTTAAATGGTAAGATAAAATAATGTAAATGTAAGTTAAAATGTAATAAGTGTAAATATTACAACCCAAATTACACGCACACTTAATAGTATAGTGGTGATCATTTATATCAGTATATTATATATGATTTAATGTAAAGGGTATATGATGAAAATGACCACGCCAAGGTGGCGTCAATGTCCTATAACGTCCAAAATGATGCGATAGCCAAAACGTGGCCTATATGCCATGACTTTTAGGATTACTCGTACCAGAGTTCATGTTCAATTCTAGAAAACGTGAACTTCCTAATTAGAAGGAGTTTTTCCACCGCATGAACCCATATTTATTGTGCATTCTGTGATTGGGGTCTTTGCCCGTGGTCCAGTCCCTCTTTAAGACGCCATGGAGTGCAGGAATATCGAGTAAATCGGAGTAGAAGGTCAAGAGTCGGATCTTGAATTATACATTGATGCCTCACGACTACAGAGAACGAAGGAACATGTTAATTTTGTACAGGGGACCCATGTCTCTTGTCACATTCTAACATTGTTGTAAAAAATCATATTTGAAGAAGATTTCACGTATGTTTCCTATGTAGCTGGTGTGCATTTCTACATGAGAGCCAAACGTGTACGTTGTTCGCCTCCCGCATCTACTTGAGGATTAGCACCCTACATCATTCTTACACAACATACACATGACTGTTAACAAAACCTAGGCTTATAGTATCATCATATGCCTAGTGATATAATGACCAATTATTTATATAAAAAGTGACTGGTGTGAACTTATCATGGGTTCTAATTTAAAACGGACACCTTACCTGGTAACTGAAATTGGTTTTACTTACATATACAATTTAAACCAAAAACTGCAGCATTTTCCCTTCTCTGACGGTTTTAGATTTTAGCGAGACACCCGCGATGGCTGTTATGATTGCCAATGCTTACATAGGAATACAAACATATATGCTAATAAAATGGCCTGTACAGGTTGTATCATGGAGAACATTCGTAGAGAGTAATACCAATGGGACCAGTGAAGTCCATAACTGAACCCCAAACCAGGAGCCTTTACTACAAGCCAATCTATTCATTCTTCAGGGGAGCCATAATAATGGGGTTAATCTGCATAGTGCAGAGATTATGTTATCACATTTTGCAGAGATGTGAGTCTGTGCATATCCGGATAGCTGGTGAAGGCTGGGGTGTGTGAGTTCTTCCAGTGTAAAGAGACTTATGCTACCTCGACTGTGCTTTCCGCAAATTTCGATCTGATACAAGCCAAACGTTGTTTTTTTTCAATGAGATTCATTCTAAATGCATTTGGGTCACTTTTGAAAGAAATCAACCAGCAAAAACGTGTCATAGTTCAATTGTTTATGTGTCCTCTAATCTGCATACGGAATGGCACCAATGAAGCGATGAAAGACTGCTCTCTCTCTATATTTGATAACGCACATACAATTGTTTTACCCCTGCACACTCGGGCCCCTATATGTGTATAAACTCTCATCAATTCAGTCGGAAAGTGAGTTGCTTCATGGTATAAAAAAAAACAAAAACAAAAACAAAAACAAAAACAAGAAGCATCTTTTGACTGATAAGCTCGTGTATGTATGCTATCTCAGACTATTGGTCGCTTACTACATTAACCACAGTGCCAAGAGGCATTAATTTGTCAAAATCCCTAGACTATAACATAGAATCATGATATATAAGCAATATCATCATCTCAGTACAGGATTCCATTACATTAACTGCACCCTGATGCATCCAGATCATGAAGTAATCTTATTCTAGCGTGATAGGTGCCGGGACTACTAAATCAGCATCCACTTTCATTAATTCATACTAGACAGCAAGACAAGTCGGGTTCATCATTTAACCTGGATACATTTGTAAAAAATAGAACCATGATCAGGGCCCTTCCCTCATTATGCCATACTGTGAAATAACTGCACCCTATTTGCTACAGCCGTGTTCAAGATGACACCAGTCGTGTGTAGTATAAACTTACTACTTAGCAAGTGGCCAAGTCGTGGGCACGAACAAGTAGGCCAATGTCCAGCAGCACACACGTGACCTCATCTCTCTCAGGTGGCCCAGAAATAGCGGTGTTGTTATGCCAAAACAAGACAAAGTGGATGGGCAAATCCAATACACAAAGACACAGCCACAGCAGACGACAAGGGGATTACTGTCCCCAGAAAGGACGCCGCCGCCGCCGACAGATGGATCCAAACACAATAATCCGAGAGTAGAGTCGTATGGAGGCCGATTTCCCCGGGATTATATCAAATGTCAGGCCTCGCGGGGTGTGATAACGGACAAGAATGGTTGGTGCGCTCTAGTGCAACGCGGCCACCTTTTCTCGGGGGCATTAAGCAAACGTGCATGTATCGACATTTTAGAGTGTTTCTCGAATACCCGTATGGCAAGATAATTTTTTCAAACTTCTTTCTGGACATTTGATTATTATGATAGCCTAAATTACTAAAATGTAAGCCATTGTATATGCAGCTGGAACCGTTTGATAAATAATGTGTATAGTATACAAAATTCGGGTCAGGGAATGTCGGAGTCATCACATTGATATGTAATGGGATTTTTAATTGGCCGACTTATCTATAAATTTGCCTCACCTGGGTGTAAGATAACATAGTACAGTTACTAGTATACTGGAACTACTCTCTCCAAACCAAAATGATTTATCCCAAAGGCACTGTCTGTGGTTTTTACCCACTTCTTATAGAAACCCAAGGAGTTGTACTTAGCTCAATTTTCACACAAATTGAATACAATGTAATATCGAACGCCTCAAAAGTCAGCTTTGATTCTTCCATTCAATTACGATCATAT
>CM032667.1:13078839-13133884 GCA_019095985.1 Streblospio benedicti | reverse complement strand
TAGAAGGTCAAGAGTCGGATCTTGAATTATACGTTGATGCCCTCACGACTACAGAGAACGAAGGAACATGTTAATTTTGTACAGGGGACCCATGTCTCTTGTCACATTCTAACATTGTTGTAAAAAATCATATTTGAAGAAGATTTCACGTATGTTTCCTATGTAGCTGGTGTGCATTTCTACATGAGAGCCAAACGTGTACGTTGTTCGCCTCCCGCATCTACTTGAGGATTAGCACCCTACATCATTCTTACACAACATACACATGACTGTTAACAAAACCTAGGCTTATAGTATCATCATATGCCTAGTGATATAATGACCAATTATTTATATAAAAAGTGACTGGTGTGAACTTATCATGGGCTCTAATTCAAAACGGACACCTTGCCTGGTAACTGAAATTGGTTTACTTACATATACACTTTAAACCAAAAACTGCAGCATTTTCCCATCCCTGACGGTTTTAGATTTTTAGCGAGACACCCACGATGGCTGTTATGATTGCCAATGCTTACATAGGAATACAAACATATATGCTAATAAAATGGCCTGTACAGGTTGTATCATGGAGAACATTCGTAGAGAGTAATACCAATGGGACCAGTGAAGTCCATAACTGAACCCCAAACCAGGAGCCTTTACTACAAGCCAATCTATTCATTCTTCAGGGGAGCCATAATAATGGGGTTAATCTGCATAGTGCAGAGATTATGTTATCACATTTTGCAGAGATGTGAGTCTGTGCATATCCGGATAGCTGGTGAAGGTTGGTTTGTGCGAGTTCTTCCAATGTAAAGAGACTTATGCTAACTCGACTGCGCTTTCCGCAAATTTCGATCTGATACAAGCCAAACGCTGTTTTTTTCAATGAGATTCATTCTAAATGCATTTGGGTCATTTTTGAAAGAAATCAACTAGCAAAAAAGTGTCATAGTTCAATGTTTATGTGTCCTCTAATCTGCATACGGAATGACACCAATGAAGCGATGAAAGAATGCTCTCTCTCTATATTTGATAACGCACATACAATTGTTTTACCCCTGCACATTTTCGGCCCCTATATGGTGTATAAACTCTCATCAATTCAGTCGAAAAGTGAGTTGCTTCATGGTATATAAAAAAAAACTAAAAAAAAAAAAAAAAACAAAAACAAGAAGCATCTTTTGACTGATAAGCTCGTGTATGTATGCTATCTCAGACTATTGGTCGCTTACTACATTAACCACAGTGCCAAGAGGCATTAATTTGTCAAAATCCCTAGACTATAACATAGAATCATGATATATAAGCAATATCATCATCTCAGTACAGGATTCCATTACATTAACTGCACCCTGATGCATCCAGATCATGAAGTAATCTTATTCTAGCGTGATAGGTGCCGGGACTACTAAATCAGCATCCACTTTCATTAATTCATACTAGACAAGTCGGAGTTCATCATTTAACCTGGATACATTTGTAAAAATAGAACCATGATCAGGGCCCTTCCCCTCATTATGCCATACTGTGAAATAACTGCACCCTATTTGCTACAGCCGTGTTCAAGATGACACCAGTCGTGTAGTATAAACTTACTACTTAGTACAAGTGGCCAAGTCGTGGGCACGAACAAGTAGGCCAATGTCCAGCAGCAGTACACGTGACCTCATCTCTCTGAGCTGGCCCAGAAATAGCGGTGTTGTTATGCCAAAACAAGACAAAGTGGATGGGCAAATCCAATACACAAAGACACAGCCACAGCAGACGACAAGGGGATTACTGTCCCCAGAAAGGACGCCGCCGCCGCCGACAGATGGATCCAAACACAATAATCCGAGGGTAGAGTCGTATGGAGGCCGATTTCCCCGGGGACTATATCAAATGTCAGGCCTCGCGGGGTGTGATAACGGACAAGAATGGTTGGTGCGCTCTAGTGCAACGCGGCCACCTTTTCTCGGGGGCATTAAGCAAACGTGCATGTATCGACATTTTAGAGTGTTTCTCGAATACCCGTATGGCAAGATAATTTTTTTCAAACTTTTTTCTGGACATGTGATTATGATAGCCTAAATTACTAAAATGTTTTTAAGCCATTGTATATGCAGCTGGAACCGTTTGATAAATAATGTGTATAGTATACAAAATTCGGGTCAGGGGAATGTCGGAGTCATCACATTGATATGTAATGGGATTTTTAATTGGCCGACTTATCTATAAATTTGCCTCACCTGGGTGTAAGATAACCTAGTACAGTTACTAGTATACTGGAACTACTCTCTCCAAACCAAAATGATTTATCCCAAGGCACTGTGGTTTTACCCCACTTCTTATAGAAACCCAAGGAGTTGTACTTAGCTCAATTTTCACACAAATTGAATGCAATGTAATATCGAACGCCTCAAAAGTCAGCTTTGATTCTTCCATTCAATTACGATCATATTTTCATGACAAACACAAAACGCTCTAGCAAATGGCCTACTTAGAATATGGAGTGTTTCTTTCCCTCGTTCCACACTGATCAAACATGTAAATTTGTATTGCGTTCTGACATGCAAGAAGTATTGCTGGACCATGGCAATATGATGTTTTGTTGGAATTATTCACTGTGATAAAGCCGTGAATTTACTCCTTACCTCCACATGGAAGGATGGACACATCACTTCAAAGTGTTTAAAATTGTAGTCGATACGTAAGTGTGTGTCAACAACTTTTTGTGTGACAATATTAATGATACATTACTTCATGCATGCACTGTCAACATATCAAGAGAAAATATGTCTCAATTATCAGCCATTGGCTGTACGTAGATTTCTGTTAAACCTTTGCAGGGAGGCAGTATGCAAAGTTATGAAGTATGTTTATTTTCAAATTGCAAACACCATGACCTTTGATTGATGCCTCTATAACGAGACCACCTCAACAATACATTATTTTTTTCTATTAACAAAGTGGCCTAGTGACCACTTCGAACATTCTAAAGGAAATCAGTCTCCGTTGAGACCAATTGAGCCTATATTCCAAGAGGTAAAGTAGTTTTTTATATTACAAGTATTAATTTACTACCTTTCTGTGCTTTAGCACAGTATTCTTTTAAAGGGGGTCTCTCTTCTAAAATGCTCATCATTGAGATATATTAAAATGACATTGTCAAGGATAGCAGACGAGTGTTACATTGTTGGGCGATCCCCTTAGGATAGGTTAGAGACTAATTTGAACATACATTTTGTTATAATTCTGCTCTATATGATGAAATTTAGACGTTGAGAATAAAAATCCAATCTCACTTTTAATGCCACGTCTTTCCTCCACGTCTCTGCAAACTACGTTCTTCAGGGGGAAAACATGTTCAATTTAGCTGCATGTAAGATAAAGTTCACGATGATGTCCCCAGGTTACCAATTATTGCGCTGCTATTTATGGCCAAACAATTCCTACACTGTCAAGTTACGTGCGTATGGCCGATTGCAGTTTTTCCTTTCGGGTTATGTTGATTATATCGATAGGCCTACTAGTCACTAGTCGTGATCAGGGTATTAATTGTAAGTATACGGTCATCTCATCCTCAAAGGCACCAACATCATACAGTCATGTATAAATGTGAGAAATCCCAGTACTCGTTTTAGCGTATTGATAATCAGTGGTAAAACGTAAACACTATCTAATGATATAGTGCATTTAATTGTATCTGTACATTTTAATGCTGGTGCATTTGATCACTACTGCTTTCCTCCTTCCATAAATCATTTTTGTAATCTCAACAGAAGCACACTAGTGTAAGGTATACCATTATGTTATATAAAAATAAAAATAACATATCTACATCTTTTCCCGGCTTGTTATTCAAATACCAAGATGTTGTACCACCGGATATAATTATATGCAGTGCAAAAGAGATTCCTGTAAACCGACGATGTGAAATTTAGGATGCGGGCAATCATATTAGGCAAGGGTGTGCAGGTGCCCTGCTCGGGTATGATTTGATCATCTACGGGATGCAGCTTCCTTTGTGTTGTGCTTATCGACTGTCCTTGGTGGTTTTCACCCTTGCGTGTGCCTGTTTACCATGGATTCATGCATACGAGTGTATTTTATGTAAGTTGGTACGCGTGGACACTCAACAATCATGTGATATGGGTGCATTGTGTTATATAGTCACTGGTGCTTGTCCCGATAAAAGCCGCTAGTTATCACCTCTCACGAAAGAGAGCGCCCGTGTTTCTACTTATAGTTGCTACTCTGTGTACCGTAGACGTTCTAACGCATTGTGCAACTTACAATACATACACGTATATCAATAAAAAAATCTGAACTGTAACACGAAAACGTGAACGCCAGATTGACAAAGCATTGCGAAATACATAACCAACCGACCGAAAGTAAATCAAATGCAAATATTGACTGGACCATGGGACAAAGGCATTGTAGACAAGTTGATCTATCACCCTATCACCCTTCAGTCCCGACCTACTTTTTATGACCTTGAAGCATTGTGAGTGGCACGTGATGTGTCACGACGTTACGGTTATAGCGGAAGTGACGAAGCAGATGTCATTTGCGCAGTGTGCACGTGGTCATCGATCAATAAGTGCCTTCTGGGGGACTCATTTTTTGTAGCCTGTGCGTGTGTTCATCCATATATCAACGGTCAAATATGTTTGCTATGTGCATCACTCCTAAATATAATGACATGTAGCCTATTTGATAAACTGTTGACAGTAGCTGAGACATGATACTTAATTAATCTAGTACATGTGCTGGAAAGCTGCGTTTAATTACTCCCTGTGTTCCATACTGGGTTATTCCCCATGAGCGTCATGTAATGCAATGTCATAAATTAATTATGGATAAATATAACCGTGATTACTTGTGCACTGTGTTTGTAATAGATGTTTAATTGGTTGTGGTCTAAGACCTGGCTTATGTTGATGTAGGATACCTCATATTTTAATTAGATCACTGGCTTGGTACTTAAACATCCATTGATTGAGATTTGTTTCTTGCACTTAATATAAATTGATTAAGAACTTCAGTGTGGTCTATGTAATAAACCCATTGTATTATATCTCCAGTTGTTGTATATTCTGCTCATTACACCTACATCCAGCACCAAAATTCTCACCAAGTCTGATCTAGTCCAAGTCCAGCGAGCCAAAACATATAGTTTTGGGCAGTATTAGTACATGCCGGACAAGTATTATTACACTACTACATAATAGAAGAGATAGTGATAAAGTACCCCATAGATAATGGGCACATGGCGAGGAATGCATTCTGGGTAATTATGGCGCAAAACCACAGTCGCCGAAAGTAGGTACGTTTAACAGTCCTGCGTCAGCACTTGAACATATCGATGTGTCCTGGTTTGTTATTTGGCCTCATGGCATAATTTAAAACCGATGACGTTATTGATAATCCATGAGTAATTACTCCGTTCTGTGGGGTTCTGTAGAAAAAAGTATATTTAGCAACCTTTCCCCAGGCCTCCGGATATTTGCCTGGGCGTGCTCGTCGGTTGCGGGGTGGCATGCTACTGTGTGTGGGTTAGAGGAGGGTGTCATAGATTGAGCTAGGATCACGGGATCTACTTTGTGGTATGGTGTAATAAGATAAGAAATATTCATGCTATATTTGATTAATCTTATACTAGAACAACAATCGACTAGAGCATACTGTACCCATATAGGCGTCCATGGCATAGCCAACAATGGGGGTTACGGAGGATTACATCATAAAAAGTGTAATACATCATCTCACTTCCCCAATTTATCACCAAAGACAAAATATGACATTTCTGTCGTTAATTCCACTATACTCTCATATAACCATTATTTGTCTCCCATTTATATATTCTGTGATAATAAATCATTCGGCTAGCTGTCTCACTCTAGGGTCTCAGTCTCTCAAAACCTATGTGACTAAGACTAAGAACGTGTTTAGTTATGTCTCACACCACTTTACATCTTAAAACATTAATAAAATAAAATAATCCAGCGGGAGGTCATAAGCTGACCCATTTAGAGACTATTACGTTTTTCATATTAAAACATATACATATATACTCATTAGACATTTATACATGTACAAGTACATGTTCAAACATTTTAAACATATAAAAAGATGGCAGGGTTTTGCATATTTTTAAACTAAAATCTCATTATTGCAAACTAAGATGCACTTTAAAATTATGTGTATGCATCATGTCATTGGATCTTCAGCTTCAATGTATCTCATTGTTTTTTCTTGTCACAATGTTGTCATGCTCTTTTGGAAGTTTTAATCCAGCTACCTGTGTAGTGGTCTATCTGGCTACGTATCAACTCCGTATAGACGGCATGCGCTGATTTACTATATCCAAATGGATGATTTAGTACTAGTGCTCACGCAAAAAAACACACAAAAACACAAATAATTGATTGGTTGTGCCATTTTTGTTGTCACATAATTGACCTAAGGATCCTAGTATATAGTCGATGGTGAATTCGGAGAAGAGAGTGACGTCAAACTTGCCGGACTACCGACTTTTGGGTTTGAATTGTTCTTATGACAGCCTCATGCTATTGAAAGCACACAAAACTATTGACACTTCTTCAATTCAATATTAGTTTCTTTCTGAGCTATAGGCTATATTACATGGAGGTTAAAACAAATGTTGTCAGACGCCTACCGTTATTGATAGCATTAATATGATTGACAAAGTCTTTGTACGGCAAGCTTGGTTTATATAAGAGAATGAGATGTACACAATAAAGTGTGATAATTTTACAACCCCCTCATGGATAAAATGAAACAATACAAACAAAACAACATCATAAGTACATGTAGTACTAGAAAATGAAACATTTTTATTTCCGTTTACAGGTGCAAATTGTAAGTTCATCACAGAAAGGGTGCCTGATTTTAATAAATATTGATAGACTTATAGAGTTATAGCAAGTATTAGGTATCACCACATTTAATGACTTATTGCACCGCTGAAAGGAATGGTATCTTAAAACTCCAGTCAGACATTCAGAATAGCTTGTATTTACTCTGCAGTAGGAGATGGTAACACGTGAAAAGTCATTCTACCTTTTTTTAAACCAGGTCTGTGATGAGAAGAAATGCCGATTAAAACAATAATAACAAAACTACAATGTGTTCTTTCACAGTATTCAGGACTGCCTGACCATAGCTTAAAACATGATGTTATTAAGTTTACTGTATCACAGGGTCATGAATTAAAAAACAAACTAAAAACATATGGAATCATAATTGGTCGAAACATGTATTCCTTATATATCTATACTATTTTAGTAAACAACTATTTAATACACATAATACAAAATTAATTTTACCTCTTTTTACATAAGACTATTTGTAAAATTAACGTATGTTTATCAACATTGAAATG
This sequence comes from Streblospio benedicti, assembly GCA_019095985.1. NCBI lineage: Eukaryota > Metazoa > Annelida > Polychaeta > Spionida > Spionidae > Streblospio > Streblospio benedicti. Next base: position 13,126,509 of record CM032667.1, on the reverse strand, counting down.
ATTGACTGGCTTATTTAGTTCTCAGCCCTTCTGGAAAGAGAACGAACCAATTTAAAGATTTGTCAACTATTCTTATTAAGCACATTAATTAAAGAAACAAAATAATTTCCAAATGTGTTGCACTATTAAAAAAGAACAGCACTCTCGCGAAGGTCATTGCTTCTTCACCAACTGCCAACTATATCATAATATCTACTGCTCGGTCAAGGTAACAATTATAGCACCGCTGGCTATGTCTGTATTGTGAATCAAGGAGGAATGCCTGGGCAAACCATTTGCTTCAATCTTTAATAGGTGTTTCTTGGACTAGTTGTTCTGTTCAGTGATCTTATTATATCATGGAGATTTACATCATAATGAATGGGAAATGTTAAGAACGTATCTTTAGTACAGTATATGATGTATAATGACTGAAAAAAGTACTACAATAAAGTGGGTGCATCATCAACGTGTGTCGCATCTATTTGAACATTGGTCACTGTACCGTAAGACTTAGGATGGGGACAGCTCAATAACAAGGGCGCATTGCATTATTCATTTAATAAACAATAATGCTAATTTTTCATAAACAGGCACACCTCAGCAATGGGAGCATGGACCTACAATCTGCTGGGACATCAATTTGGGGGCCTTTTACTGTATAACTGTAACATATGTTCAACTAGCCGGGTATAACAATTCATGCCTAGTGGGAGTGGGGTGCACGGTTGCAGAAAGATACCAATTGTAAGTGGTGGGGATAACTTGTGAATATGAACAGAATTATTAGATCGCCACGGATATTAAAGTCCAGCATAAACGGACAAGCACGTAAGCACAAAGTGTTGACCAATTAAAATCATCCTAATATGGACTATGTGTGTGCATGAGGTTGTATAGGAACAGACATAAATAGTGCCCAGGGGCGGATCCAGACCAGGTTCCACCAGGTTCTGGAACCTGGTAAAGATTCTGCAAAAAAAAATATTTTATTGAGATTTTACAAATGTCAATCATGAATCTTTGTTTTAATAGATATTTTTCTGATGGTAAATATTCAATTTGAGGCTTTTTAACATGCAAGTGATCATGAACTGATTTCTTACAGTTTGCACCTTAAACTGAGCCTGACCTTAGTAATATTTGTGAGGAAGTGTTGGTTTTCATGGTGTAAAGTTGCTATATTGACATTTTTCCAAATCTATGAGAGAGACATAAAATGTAATTAGATGAAAACATTCAAAACAAGGCTAAAGTATCACCAGAACGCACCATTTTCATTGTAGCTTTTAAAATTTTCATGAGAGGGGGGAGGGCATGCCCCAAGACCCCCTAGACCCGGGAACCTACCAAACCTTCAACTCTGGAACCGCTCCTGTAATGCCACAATAATTCTGAGGCTAGAGTGTGGACTTGCAAAGTATCTATATGTAACAGATTTTGTACTTGCGCTATTCATAAACAATTGTATTTAACATTTTTGCATAACTAGGTCTATACATGAAGTAAAGTGTAAATGTTCGAGAGTACCAGTGGCAGTGCCAGTCTGACAATGCTTTCATAAACATTAATTTTGAGAAAAATTACGTTTTAAGACATCCAACGTGTTATGGATTATATAATAGCATGAATATTCCAATCATAAAAACACATAATATTTATATTTGTTCCCATTGTACCATGTATGAACACATGTCCAAACAATCTGTCGCAAAATGAGTTTTTGCTGCCCACACATGGCTTAGAACTTTGCTTTGATATGATACACAGTCAATGCCTGATTAGAAATATCGGTAACAATTGCGGCGTAGGATATTCCGCAGCTACAAACATTTCCCCTGTGATTTATTCCATCATTTTATCCAAGAATATGCAGTTTTCAAACATTTCATTGCACATGACTAACATCCATATATAAGACAATAGCAATACGCCTTCTTCTAATGCATAGGGCACATTACGCCGCAAGGGCTGTCTACAGCCAGTCTACGACCAAAAACGTACGGAGATCGTAAACATCCGTGAGTGCGACAAACGCAGACGTCAATACGCCTTGCGGCGAACAGGACCGCAAGTTAAAGGTGCCCCTCGCTATAAGCAGCCACCACTGAAAACTCTAAGCCAATCGCAATGTCTAATTTGCAATATCTTGAGATTCCATAGTATTGATAACGAAATTGCCATCGCTCTTAATCTTAAAATCACCCGCAAACAAACAGATATTCCGCTACACATTGATCGCCTCCGTGAACTCCCCCTTCAGTCCGCGACATGTGAATATATCAAACCCCTCGTCCACGCCACTCTCCTCCTCCCCATCAACCGCCCCCTCCTCCTCCTCGTCCTCCTCATCCTCCTCCCTCACCTTCATCAGAGGCTCCTTAAGCGTCAATTCCATCTCCTCACTATCTATAGTTGAATGCTTCATGAGCTTCGAAGAAGTTTTAGGCCTTGCGCCCGCGAATATACAACTATCATCCTTGGACTTTTGTGACTGAGCTGCTGTATGATTCGCAGCATTAGAGTTTGTCTTGCTTTTGTCCTGTAGACAGTTCTTCTTGAAGTTCTGGACTTCAAGCTCTGGAATGAGGTCGAGCTTGATGGCCGGCATGGTGTTCATGCGGGCGATACGCTTCTGCCGCGCGGCCATGGTGGTGTTGAAGCGGTCGGAGTGCGAGCGGTAGATCACGCTGTCCGTGGAGCGCTTCACCACCTGCAAGTGAGAACATCACGTCAGCCACAAGTGTACAGAAGATCTACCAAGTAAGACTTCCTCTCTATTGAAACCACTTCTAGAATAGGACCCCTTTTCGGGGTTCCAAAACCTTTGTAAATCTACCAAAATGAACCTCTTTACAAAGACGTCTATGGCTGTTGAGCGAGTTCCACATGTCACACTAGGTTAAAGTGGTCGGATAAAAGTGGGGGGAATTAAAACAATGCCGTTGATAGCATCACAATGTACGGTTAAAATCAAGGTTTACTGTTACATATGTTACCATTATATATCTTGATTGAGTGCTCACATACACCTACTACCTCCACTCTGTACATGGGTGCGGCCACCCAGTCATAAAATACAATCTAAAACACTGTGTAGGACAACTGTTACCAAAACACTGACCTTTATTGACTCCAAGTTCTTGGGCTTGAAGCGGAACCTGGTTTCCACACCCGGGTTCGAGATGCGGATGGCGTTCCACTTGTGCACGAAGAGCGCGATGGCGGCAAACCACGCCCCCACTATCGCCAGGACAATCAGCACCTCCAGCGGGTGCACGTGCACGTTGTGGAATCCTGGACTGTAACCTACAGTTAGGAGAGGACATTAAAGTAGAGTGATCAGGTCGCATTGGGTGTTCAATGTAGTATTGTGGAGTTTGTATGTTGACGGTAGCGTGGTTTTAGCCGTCTTGAGTAATACCTTCCTTTTACTGGGCCAAAATGCATTAACACATTTAGTGATTTTAATTGTGTCTGTGTTTTTATGAATAGTCTCTGCCATTGTCACCGATAAACGCCAATCCTTACCAAAGCCATTGAGGAAAATAGACCAGGTTATAAAAAATCAATATATAGAAATTTCGTTGACTTCTCAGTGAGTAAATATTTAAAATCGTGTCCGGGCGTACATTTGTTTTGAAAGTAAGCATATAAAGTGGGGTGATCATAGGGGGTCCAGAGATCCCAAGTTCCCCTTTTTGCCAATGTTTTCTCAATTGTTTCCATCCTTGAATCTCCTTTTTCTACATCCGAATGTTGTCAATATATATACCTGAATATCGATTATGTGCACGCTATACCAAGAACACAGTTACCCGAGGAAGGCACGTGCGTCCTTAATATTGTAATTAAGATACCATTGACGTTTGCCACCCAGTCATTTCAATAATGTAGTATTAACCAACATTAGTGTTTATCAACCAACACACACATCATGGTTACAGCCCACGGAATGTATTATTCATCTATATTGGACGGCAGTACAGACAACGAACACACAAAAAAATACCGATGGTTTCCTGTTTGTGGTCACTAGGAAGTGTATTAATTTACTAGTAAATACCACAACAATGTTATTCCATTCTGGTTTTAAAATTCTCTATTTTGCATTCGTTTTTAATCAAATTATTGAACATTCCCCTCACATAGGAACATAATAAAACCTAATTGATATTTCAATCATGTACCACATAAAACAGAATTGAATGTACTCTAAACTAAGATTTCATAATGCAATCTACAGAACAAGGCGCTTACATGTATCACTAGAAAGTATGCTATCATTTTAATTACAGACTGTACAAAAAGAAAGCAGGTGAGACACTGGCCTAGGAGCGTGGTGAATATGAGGCGCTCGCTGCAGTTGCTGTAGACGCCGCGGCCCGTGTACGCCATCAGGTACACCTCGTACTCCGTCTCAGGAGCCAGGCCCTCCAGGCTGTAGCACGATTGCGTGTGCTGGATCTGAAATGCATGGTGGTTGTTGAGTGAACTTATCTCTCCTTTGTACATTTGTGGGTGTGCTGGATCTGAAATGCATGGTGGTTGTTGAGTGAACTTATCTCTCCTTTGTACATTTGTGGGTGTGCTAGATCTGAAATGTATGGTGGTTTTTGAGTGAACTTATTGTATTTTATTGTATTTTTGTAGTAAGACTGCGCGTGCTGGATCTGAAAGGGGCACGTAAATGTAAATGTGTTTATGTACAGTCGCAATTCACAATTTTGTTGTGCTCTAGTGACTTTACATTTGCACCAGGTAATTGGCATTCCCTACTGGTTGTGAAGTAAGTGCTCTCATGAGAAGAAAGAAAGGCATTTGCTGGATTGGTGACCTTCATAAACATACGTGATTGTTCAGATATCTGCTATATCCGTTCTCAACTCAATAGGGATCATACAACGCATTGCTATGGTAGTGCAAACGTGCTTATCACCCACATTAGGCTGACTTATACCTATTTAATGTTTAGGTACCAACGAGAAGTATGCAACTTGTCAGATTAAAATTTGCTCAACACTTACCATCAGATCGCACCGAGAATCAAACCCACGACCTTTGTATTTATGGATTAGGACTGCATGTTTTGGATTGTTATGGGCGTGAGTAGAAATGTGATTGTTGAGAAAACAGAGTCCTACTGGTTGTGAAGTAAATGCTGTCAGGGGAAGAGAGAAATGCATTTTCTGGGATCGCGACCTTCATAAACACATGTTATTGTTTAGATATCTACTATGTTTTTGCAAGATTGATTTAAATTAACGTAATAATTCTTTAGGCTCTTGCTATGAGGGTGGCAACACGGGACTTAACCAGGCCAATATGGTATTTACAGCCTGACACTTGCATTAGATTAAGATTGGAGGTGTATACAATTGATATACATAGACACCTCATCACATGTATGTAAACCAACGTCTGTCGAAACGCAGGGTGCAGAATAGAATCCATTACGAATTCCATGCATAAATATAGACCATAATGGCTGCGTGTGGATCCAACGAGAGCTAACATAAAAGGTCCTTCAAACTTACTATACGCTGTTTTTCTGATCCAAGAAAGCCGACTGTCGCACGGGAAAACCTGTTACAGCCTAATACAAGTAAGTACGGGTGTTGTGGGCTGCAACCCCATAATTTAATGTCGAGTTAATGAATATTTCAAGCCTTGTGTTACTATGAAAAATGCCTTAGACAGAGTGTAGGTCGATTAGCACGGCATTGTTCATTGTTAGTCAAAGGGCATTGTAAATGTACACAATAAAATGCCAGTTGCTGTGTTAAGTAAAAGCAGTGCGCAAAACTAGTGTGATGTGTTTTGCTATTCGGCATTAGTACTGACTCTCCAAAGGTAAGATAACAAGCTAAAACGGTCGAGAGAAGTAAGGGCTGATGTCGGGGCTCTTGCGTGATTTGTATGTACAGCGTCGCAAACCGTTTATCTTTGATGTTCCCCGTGGTCATAGACATGGATGAAGTCTGGCTTTTTGCTGGCAAACTCGTACCCTGAATACAGATCTACAGTGTCCTCAGCATCGTGAAGATGACTTTTAATCAAATTTGTGCTGTCTTAGTACAAAAGGGTTGTTGTGGAATACAATTAGATAGCTTTAATGTTGTATTATGCGGATTTCTAAGCAACATGGTGCTGACATTCTGTGTTGTGGATTCATTAGATAATCAAGTTCTTTCGTTCTTATGTATGAAGAAAATATTGGGACGTAATGAGTGTTCCTCGACAAATGTCCAGTGCCATTCAGTTGGCGGTCCACTTGGAGGTACATGCACTATTTTTTTTTATTTTTATTTTTTTTGCATTTCATACAGCTTTTTATCGTGAACGTTCTACCCGTTAGACCACTGGCTGTAGATGCGTTTGCTCAATATGCACATGATATCGCACCACATTTCCCCACCATTATAAACACGTGAATGACGAGTGCAACAGTGAAATGACTCCTGCACGAGTGTGGATACGCTTCATAAAATTTCATGCAAAGAATAAGCGATTCTTCTAAAGATGACAGTCTATATGGGAACGGCATTGCTTTGGTTCTAAATCGCCCTTAGATTTTAGCCTATTTCCAACTGTTCACTCAAATCAACTTCCATAACTATATATATTTGTATAATGCATCTTTAGCAAATTTCCCACTACTCACTTAATTCTAAAGCCATTTAAATATTTCCCACTCCACACCTAAAGGGCATCGGCACCCTCAACTCAAAGATTTCTTTGGAAGTTTATGCCATTTAACCGGAATTAATGCCCCAGACCTTGATGTAGCACATAACCGCTGTGCACGTACAGTGTACGAGTGCAAAGAAAATGCCCTAACTACGGTGATGACGTTATGGCTCAATTTCATTAGATTTTCTCTGCATTAAAGCGCGCTTTATTCACTGCTGCTGACACTGATTATGAACAGTGTGCTGTAATATGTGACAAAAGCTATTGTACACTCTCATGCATATTTTGCAGAGGCACATTTTCTCATAGAATACACCGACTTTCATTGAAAGAATTATCCGTGGCAGGCACGCAATGATTTAAGTGCTAAGACGATATGTACTATAAGCATCTCAGGAATCGTACACAAGTCGACACTGTGTCACTTACATGGCAAAGTGCTTAGTTTACCGTGACCTGGTCTACAGTCCAGTCCATGTTAGTGAAGACTTATGAGCAGCCCGGGTCATTACAGATACGCTGCTTGTCCGGCAATACACAACCAGCTTACAGTGTCCACCCTTGCCCTGCAACTTACTCAGCGTTAAGCACATTTAATGTTTATAGAATCACACTTTGAGGTCTTGCTTCCCAATGGACTTACTTGCTAGCTGGGCATTTTTTGGGGCCATGTAATCGTGTCGACCATGACATTCACTTGCAAATATTCGAAATATATTTCAAAATTATGCTTCATTTCTATTCGTAAGTCATAATTATAGTGCATGAATAATGGTCGAAGAAAGACTGCTATAAAGCTTGAACGCTTTCACAAGGAAACAACGTCACCCACATTTTTGTGAGTAGAAAATAATTACGCAGACAGAAACCACTACTATCCTTGCAACCAGACACCCACCTGAATATCCAACAAAACACAATTGTGTTTTGAGACTCTAGCCTCTAACAAGGTGTAGATAACACTGGTGTGTTTATGTGTTTTCAGTCTCGTTATCAGGCACTCTGTGCTTGAGGAGACTTTCAGTCTTTCAGCTCTGAATATAACATTCAATGGGATAATTTAGCAACTCAATACCTGTGGTTTGATGCGTAATGGTGGTTTTGGTTTCCCAGGAGTCTTGGTCACATCTCCCACGCCTTGTTATATCATAAGAGGGACATAAAACGCTCACAGGGTTTTCATTTATATGGCATAACATGAACCACACTGTATAGCTTGTTTTTATTTTTTAATATCTATTTCTAAAGCATTTTGGGGGCGTGCAATAGTCACGGTAGTTTGTTAGCTGAGAGTTAAGCTCAAATTGGCTCATACCCAGTGTTACAATACACCCCCGTGTGTTAGAGTGCCTCTATTGTTGCGTGTATGGGAAATATTTGATAAGAATTCTACATCCCAATCGAAATCAATAACCGTGTTTTCTTATTTGGTCATGAAATATGTTTGACGTGGCTGATATAAAGTTTCCTAGTGCTCTGATTGGCCGAGGCTTTCAGAAATGTTCCACAAGAAGGGGGATGCTTATTATTAAGAAATTTTGAAATTAATAAGATACCCGAAATAGATAAAGATGCCAACGTGTTTGAGAAAATATGCAAAACAATCTTAACACTAAACCTTTTCCATCTCTCATCGGACATAATCAATATGGAGATGAACATTCTTAGCTATCGCATGGAGTTAAACCAAGATTAAACATAAGGGAGACAGACTACATGTACATGTTGAGCTATGAAACGATTCCAAAATACAGTATCATGTCACAGATACTACGTATGTGGAACATATTTCTAAGAAATGTAAGTTGTCAAATTATTCGTTTTAACATAGTCTACTTTATTGTAAATTATGTGGCCATCATACCATAATTGAACACGTCTACTAGTTGGTGTCATCACACAGTGGAGTAAACCTGTGACAATTCAATCTCTGCTTTCACCTGTATAACATGGTTGGTGTGTGCCTCTGGTTGCACGCTGGTCCGCAGGATGGACATCTCAACACCTGCCAGTGACTCGCTGTCGTCCGGAGGCACCTGCCAGCGGATAGTAGCACCTGTCCCGTGCACCTTTTCGATGGTGAGGTTGAACGGTGGGCTGGGAAGATCTGGAAACAAAAATACATGTATCATAGGCAGATCCAGGTTTTCGGAAAGGGGGGGGGTGCAATTACGGAAAAGAGGGGGCGCACTTACGGGATTTCATGAAAAACCCTATGAAAATGAAGTATTTTGGTGAGAAAAGGGGGAAGCGTGGCCCCTGCGCCCCCTGGATCTGCCTATGGGTATACATATAATGCAAATTTCAGTCGACGTAAAAGGCTTTGATACGGCTAAATGTATACATATCTATGTCAATTGGATTTCAAACGTTTATGCATAGAAACTTATTATTGTTTTAGATAAGTGTTCAGAAATTGAGTAACACAGACGAGTGTAAATGCACAGTGTACATGAGGTGTATATTTAAGAATATGAAGAACGAGGAATGATTAGGGGGAGATTGTTCACATGCTGTTTGAGGGAACATTTTATTCAAAGCATATACATGTACCATTCTGTTATAACTTTAATGAGATTGTGTTTTATGAAAGCAGACACAAAAATATCCCAAACAGGAAAATTCTTCAAACACACTTTCTGAAAGATTTACATTTAGAGGTACTTTAATATTAACAGATAAATGTAGCTTTTCAACAGAACAGGAGCCCTGCAGACCTTTGCGTGGGAGCATAAATTGTGCGGAAAAAACACCATATTTTTACGATGACTATATATTAAAACACGCATACAGTTATTCTAACAAAGGGAAATTTATTAAATAATTTGTTTATTTGAGAGGATATATAAAGGAGCCATCCATGCACACACATTTATGCAAATATTTTGTTCTCTGTATGTATTTCAATCTACATTGACTTGACATTTTCTTCCCACCAAGTCAAGAGCATTGGTACATGTTCATGACATGCCATGTCCCTTTACATCACTGAACAAATACATGTGTATTGATAATTATCACATCAGAATGGATCAAATAAAATAACCTTTACGAAATTGTGTAGAGTTACCACTGATATATATAGTTACCAGTCGCATGATAATCCATCATTTCAAACATGTCACGGACCTATTTCCATAGAGCAAATTGAGTGAACTGTGGCCAATGCATTAACCACATAGGTAACTTATTCACATCGTTAAGATATATCTGTTCAGGACTTTATAAGTTGAACATTGTGATTATTTCCTTTAACCTCCCCTCTGTTATACCTCGCAGACATTCATGTCTTGAACATATTAATTAAATAGGATATTTCCCATTCAACTATTAATATTGCATTCCTGGAAGAGGAGGACATTTAATGATAATGATATCCTGGAACTCCAGGCCACACCTTATTACAGAGACAATGGATGTTTTTAACCGTCACGTCTCCTTCCGCGGGTGAAGCATTTTCCTTTCACGCCAGCAAGCCTCGGACTCGTTAAAAATAACTGCTCAGATTTCTTTGAATTCTTCACAATGATTATTTTCATTACGTTCGTCTTCTTGATACAATAGAGACAGTCAGATTGTTTCCACGATTCTAGACTCGGATAATTTCTATGGAGCCGACGTTCATGATACCACTGCTAAGTCACTCGAACCGTGTGGTGTTCAATTCAGTTATGTATATTACCGATGGGTATCAGACCATTTACATACAAATGTAATTGTTGTGCCAAGTTTAGTTTGAGTAGGTCTATCATCAAACCACACCCCAGTCAGACAGTCAAGAACACGCAGTACATTGTTACGTTACTGTATGAGATGAAGCAAAATGGATGGACAATGATTCTGTATTTTAAAATGTCGTAACTGCTGAGACAGTGTGCCAATTAACAATGTCTATACCATGTATGAATCTGCTTCAATATTAGCAAGTGCCTGGCCTAGGTTCAGTTTAATTAGGGTCTGAGCAAGTGCATGTATCTGGGTATCACTATCAACATGCTTTTGCCACTAATAAAGTTAATAAATGCATCATCATTTCTATACAACAACAAAACAAAACACCGCCGCTTTTAAATTATTACAATAACAAAACTTAACGCAATTTAGATCTAATAACTCATTTTCAAAATGTATGAGAAGTTTTATTGTGTGAAAGGGTAGCATTCCTGAATTTTTCATATCAATGTTGCTATTTGTATAGCACTCACGGACTTTAATGTCTAATCAACATTTCATATGAATTGCTTTGTTAAATTAGCCCAATTTATGTGCGCGGGTGAAGATTTGTCGTCATGTGTGTTCATAGTTTGCGGGGTGTATCATGTCATATTCACTTTCCTACCATTGAACCAACGATGTCGATACATCGATGGACAATCTTATAATGGTATATGCCACCTGGCAAATGGTAAGATAACTAAAAGACGAACCACGTCAAACTATGTCATACTAACTGACCTCAATATATCGTGTGCGAGAGGTGTTGGGAATCAAATGGGATCAGTGTCCGCATAGGCTGATAATTTTTGACAACTATTACACGATCCTAAACCCCAATTCCACATAGCCAGATTCTCCAAAAGACGCCATAAATGAGAAAACATAATTGTCACGCTTTTATGGTGCCTTGTGGCCAAAACGTGCGGGATCGTCTGGAATAACGGCCTGGGACATTTCTAATGGACTGGATGAACAAGCAGGCTTATGGGACCATTTGCAATTACCACACCATAATACGGAAACATGTTTATGAACACGTGAGCAATGCCGCATTTAAGCAGACACTTTACGATGGTCAAGTTAGCCCTCCAGACGACACAGAACAGCAAAATGATGATCCAAATCAACAACTCATTAATCCAAAACGAGAGCCCACAAGCCAAAAAGAAATATCAAAATCACTTCTCTAGAGAAGTGATAGCTATTTTTGGGCCAGAACCAGGCAGATGTTTGTCATTGCCTCCAGGAAGAGAGCATTAATCATGGAGCATCTTGAACAACCCAACTGTTGGGACAGATGCTTCTGTTTCATGCTTCCATTGTTTCAAATTGTAACGGCAGTGGCCGCACTTACGGTTTTATCTGTCAATAATACGTAAAGCAGCGAACGAGGCCACATATAAGCAAAGAGAACAAGAAGCAGCAAGCAGTATGCCATTCTCAACCGAACCAGCAGGATCACCCCAAAGTTGAGGCCAGAACACCCACGCCCACCTAGAAATGACACAAAGCTTCTACCGTCTTCTTGAGCCTCTGGAGCTACCATCGGCTATGTGAAATTTGGGGTTACAGTTTCTATCAAACACAACTGATTCGGCTCTTCAACAGTAGGGACTGTCCGACACAGGCTTTAGCTACTGAGAGCTGGTGCTATGTGACGTCACACCGTGGTATTGCTAGCGGGTCATTCACCACCCTTTAATAACCAGTCCACACGCTCGCCTGCATTTGTCAAGCGAAGGTGTCAAATTGACAGCCACGGCACATGGGCTGGAATTGGTCTTAATTTGCTCACGGAGACAACACACACTCCGGCATTCTGTATGTAGCAATGGTCCAATTTACTGCGGCTAATTCCGAGGGTCAATGTGCTCAGGGAACTGAATGTGCAAGTGCTTAGCGCTTCATTGGTTAATAATGAGATGTTTGTCGTCTGCTTGACATGCATGGCCATTTGAAAATTGTTTACTACCCCTTGAAGATTTCTCTGTGTGGTTTACTGTGTACGTTTTTGACGTGCATCCGTTTACTGGAGCTTACAGCCTAACACCGTTAGTGAATAAGATGCAACTAAGTGTAATTCGAACTTTATACCACTCAAATAGGACCCGCCCCTAAATCACACCCGTTTAACGGCAATCGGGTAAACCCGTGAAAAAATATGAACTATGGTGTTTTATTGAAAGAATAAAATGCCAACGTTGTATGTAAATAAGCAACAATTTTCTATACTGATTGTGACTCTGTTTACACTGGTTTGCTCACAATAAATTCAGATATGATTGACGGAAAATCACGAACCTCCATTTCACTTGACTATATCCAAAATCAGTGAACGAAACTATCCTCCATATAAGGCTCTTTGTTACATATTAATTGGGGGTCTAATTAGGGGATCAATGTTTTGTATGGGCAGTTAATTATCCCGTTCAAATTGACTACACCAAGTAACACATGGCCATTAGTCTGATCGCCTGTCGCTGGTTTTGTACACATTATCCTGGATTTTACAAGTGTTTAAGCTGTTGCAGTCACTAAAACTAATATCAGGCACTAGGTTTATCATATTTTGAATATATAGTAGCAATTTTGCCGACACATTATTGCTGAACATTATAAACAATTTTGATTCCAGTAGAGTGATAACAGTTCACGTCTGGTTGGACAGAACGGCTTAAAAGATTATAATTTCCCATCCGCTAATCCTGTAATGCTACAGTCACACGGCCACTTACGGTAGATGCGGATGCTTGTGGATAACAAATACGTAAGCATCCGCAAGAATACGTATCTTACGTAAGCATACGTATATATACGTAACTCAATACGCAGGATACGTAGACATGCGCAGACATACGCAGATTTGTCACCAAGATTTTGAAATTCTCAAAACTTTGTTGCGGATCACACATACGTAAAATATACGTAAAATACGTAACTCTTAAGTAAGATGCGTACACTCATCCGCGAAGCTTCGTATCGTACGTAATCATCCGTATTCATCCGCAACCCAATACAAGGGCCCGCAGTAATATGGTGATCTATCTCTTTACTGTGAAGTCAGGTGGAAAACTGGAATCCTGGGTCTCCTTGTTGCGTATTTTCATCATATTTACGTATTTTCACCATGCAAGCATCCACAGGTCCGTATCATGCCGTAAGTGGTACGTAATATGTATTATTCATAAATAATACACTTACACGTGCGACTTTGTTGATAAAAACTCGTCCCCTACTGTTTTAAGAGCCTAAACATATGCATTTATTGACATAATACAAGGTGAAGGTGAACCCTTTATTCAACATCGTTAAGCAGGTGTGAAATACTGTAATCTGATTGGTTTACATTTCATAAATAAATAATACACTTACACGTGCGACTTTGTTGATAAAAACTCTTTAAAAATGCGCTACTGTTTACTAACACGTCTAAACATATGCATTTATTGACATAATACAAGGTGAAGGTGAACCTTTTATTCAACATCGTTAAGCAGGTGTGAAATACTGTAATCTGATTGGTTTACAGCTGAAAACAGATGAAGTATATTTCTCCATATTTGCACTCCTAACGGAAATTAGTTCCGCTGATATTAAGAACTTTGGTCACAAAGTTATTTTGCAATTGATGAAAAATACATAGAGGGGGTATGTTTAGACGCATTGTGTCAGAATAAGAATGTCCAAAATGAATACGACGAATATTCATGAAGGTCTGACTGGGGCGTAGGAACACAATTTACTCAATTCTCACGCATTATACAGGGTTTAATGTGTGATGTGTGCACAGCTGGTCTCATACACGAAAATACTCTGAACATTCAAACTTAACTCCGTTGCACTTTGCATGAAATGGGATAATGGTTTTTTCCGGGGCATATAAAACCCAGTTAACATCACGTCACACCTGCGCTAGACGTTTATCTAACGTGAATTGGCGCCCTGGGATTTTTAAATAGGACTTTAAAAGAGTGCCATTAACTTGGAAAGGAAGCAGTTTTAGATGGTTTAATTTGAAAACGGCAATATCTTCAATTCAGTGAGAAATATTTCAAAGTGTGAACCTCTCATCCCAGATGTATTTATTTAGGTGTAAGGGGATTCAGGAAGACACTTAGTTTAAGATGATATCAATAAACGTTATGTATTGCCAGTTTGGGACAATTTTTACTGGGTACGATTGCGTTTCTGTAATTGGTTCTGTCAGTATTTATTACAAAGATGGTGTATGCTGCCGCAGTGCCTACAAATAATCTCACCAGACCAGACGCTGAACTGAAGAGCGATATTCCTCTCATTAAACACTTGACTATTACTATGCATATATCTCCATAAAAGTCACAAAGCACTTGAGTCCATCCCTGGTATAACAGAATCAGTACTCACGTCCACACGCTCTGAAACTCTGACCTTTAGGAGATCTGTTATATAAAGCCAATATGTCTTATTGGACAGACAGTGACCAAATGTGCGCAATTACTAGATTGGAGAGATTGGCGCCGCGACAATGGGGTGAATGTTCATTTGGTTAGAAGTGTACCAGTACAGTAGGCATACGTTTGGAACAAAGGTAGACTGCAGCAAACCTGATGACACATCTATTTCTGATTTAATGGCAATCTCTTAAAGATATAAAAGCAATCAATTCATTGAAATTTAACAAAGCCCACTCATTCAACGGGAAGCGGCGCTCGCATATAACGCCTCAAGGATTTACAGTGGTATTACTAATGAGTTTCTTTTGCGTATAATTGTTGTTTACTTTTGTGTAAACAGTCCCAACTATTTCCTAAGATTTACTTTTGCAAGACGAGTTAACAGCACGCGCGAAGTCAGTAGATTATTGATGTAAATCTAATTGTATATTTCCCCCTAATCATTGTGGATGAGGCTAAGAGAGCAATAGTGCTCCTCTGACGAGACCCATGACCTTTGTGAAGCAGACGATATAAAGGACATACGTCTTAGCGGACAGCCGGCAATCTCAGTGGCACGTATGTACTTTTGTGGGCCAATTTGCTGCCCCTTGCTCTCAGAATGAGGCCACTTCTGATGGACTGTAAAACTAGCAAGCTACATGTACACAAAATTGTGCCTCAGATTTCCTGCTTCAGTTTAATTATGGCATGTGTGCACCTGTTGGTGGACCAAATTAGATTGTGGCATCTCAAGAAGACGCATTGTGTAAGTGATCTATGTTTCATATGATAATACCGCCCAATGACCATATTCAAAGGCTTTTATGCGTACAAAGTACGGTGAGCTCAAACGTATATGCCTTTTCAAATACGATGATACTCTCAAGATACGTGTCACCATTTATCTTAATAAAATAATCTATTAGAAAATGTTCATCAACCAAACCTATTATCACTTATCAACACGGACAAATAAAATACGAGCTAACGGAAATACGGTGGTGACACCGTAGTCATTCGGCGAATCTTCACATAGCTAAACTACATAACTGGGATGAACTGTACAGAATTATGACTCAGCAAAGAAAAACAACAGCAATAACAGATACAAAACAGAAAGGTAAATCTAGCCGTGTAAACAATTGAACAAGGTCATTTTCTAAGTGAGTGATCATCTTTCACTCGACAGTAGTTTGCTAAGATGCATAGCCTCACTAATTGAATATCAAGGATGTAAAAAGCGTCTGCACTTGCTACAAAACACCCACGTGTACACACGGTGCCGTAATACTGCTCAACCAACACGACTGGTCGTCGAGCCGCCCGGGACCGGGGACTGCCACGTGTTTTTACCGTCAGATGGGGCTGTTCTCACGGCAGCTTTTTGTTGATAGCACTGTATATGACCGTTTATTGGGGCGGGGGGTCTCTGCGTGTTCGTGTTTGTTTTACAGTCAGTTTTTACGCTATTGATCATGTCCATTTTAAAAGCAATGCATCTTAGTTACTTACAAGCAAGATTACTATTGGTACATGCACAATGGAATGTAGGGAATATATATTGATCAATTAGATTAGAGCACAGGTGAGTGGGACTTAACTTAAAGAGGACGATGGCAGGGGGAAGGGGGGTCAGTAAAATGCAAACAAGAGAAATGT
The DNA here is from genome assembly GCA_019095985.1 of Streblospio benedicti. Lineage (NCBI taxonomy): Eukaryota > Metazoa > Annelida > Polychaeta > Spionida > Spionidae > Streblospio > Streblospio benedicti. Next base: position 13,110,043 of record CM032667.1, on the reverse strand, counting down.
GGAAATGTGAGCTTTCAATGTTCAACAAAGTGGGGAAACAGGCTGAATCAAATAGGATTTCTTGACTAACACCACAAAGTATACTGGTCAACGGTCTCTTTTTAACAACCACTATACAGAGAAGTAGCCGGATTTATTCCTCCAACTCGACATATCACAAGGTCAACTGGGAAATCTAATCGTCATTAATACCCATCTAGGCATCAGATACAAGTATCACGGTAGTCGTTAAGGGCGGTGTTCACCTCCTATTTCTTCTTCTCAGTCCTATCTTACAAGAATCCACAGACACCTGCCACAGCTAATCACCTGTAATAATCATCTAAGTGAACTCTTGGACAAATGGCTAGTCACTTGAGAACGCCTGATATTGGTGAGCTGTATGCTCGTGTTGTGGCAGTTACATGTCTGATTGGGTCACATTCTGTACCATAAGCAGTGTGTTGTTGCAGCTTTTGTAACGCCAGTGCTGTAATTTTCACACCTTCCAAATGGTGTAACAGCAGGCATTGAAGTGTGCGCGTGCAGCATGCAGTAGGAAGGACGTGTATTTAGTAAAAAATCTACCTTTTACACTGATTGTTAGATTTACAATGTAGTAGGTTACAATGACTTTATACATAAAGGGTTTCCCTCATGGATTATGCACGCATGCGGCAACACTGAATGATATGAACCGCTATCGACCAAATACACCAACTACTCTTCCTCAACATGTCACGCGCTGCCACCTGGTGACAGAAGTCTCAGATGTTGAATGTCCGAAAATAATAAGATAGTAGGTTGAAAGGGTTTTATCACAAAAGCAGTCCATACGTTTGCATTAAGTCTTCTTTAAAAACAACAATATAGAGTATAAAATAAGGTGTCAGTTTACAGTAAATATTGTAATTGTTCCACTCTGCAATGTTTTCATGAATATATACCAGTCCTTTATAACGTCACCAGACATGCCTAAGACAGACAATACCAAGACAATAGCTTTCTGGGTAATGATGAGTGGCAGGTAAGCCATCTAGATGCGGGTTGGTAAATTGCTCTCAAGCCTTCCACAGTGTAAGGATAAGCCTACTCTGCCAAGTCTATCTACGACTGTTCTCCGAATCACCCCGGTCATAAAACGTTGAAATGCTTTCTACGAACACTCGTTTCAATGGATACAAAGTACCATCCTCTTTTACAGCACCTCTTAATGCGGAGACATAATTTTAAAAGGCAGGACATACGAGCAACTGTCGGGGCTGTTTACGTTTTACAACCAGGCATTGCATCCTTCTCGGGATGGGACGCTTTCCGGGATGCTATAGGTTGTTTAACATACGACTATTAATTGCCACTTTAGGTAGACGTTGACTAGACGTGCACAGCCCTTTTCTAGATTAACTTATATTGACGAGTCTGTGAACACTTTGTCTTAAAACTTCCATAATTTGACTAGGTTGTTGTAGTTTGAAAGGCTTAATCTGGTAAAACACGCCACACTAAATCTTATAATACATTTTGCAAGCCATAAAGTTGGAATCTGTCTCATTATTGTTAAAATCTACCACAACATGGAATACAATCACACATATCGAAGACTCATTGAAACAGTACAATAAGAACTTGATGTTGAGAGATTGTTGTGTGCAACTACAATTACAGATCTGATGCAAGGAAGCTGATACCCAAGACACAAATGCCTCAATTACCCCCTTCTAATAGTGAAGTAGGACATCCTTCATGGACAAGGAAAATAATGTAATTACCCGTCCTTTGCTACAGACATACCAGTAATCCGTGCACTTCACCACTTTGTCCCAATCGGTAGGCCTAATTCTGCGTAGAGCCTATCAGCTGAGACTATGCAGGTGTAATCCTATTGGCTGGTTCATCCATATTTCTCCCACAAAATTGATGAGTACTCGGGTAATTGTGGGGACTGTTAGACCGTAACATATAACCAACCCTAAATTGTGACCGGTCATAATTTACTTTGGTAATATTTTACGGTCTAACAGGGTGTCCATCATATGACCATAATCACGATTTTGGCTTCAAGAAGAACTTTAGCATGGTGCATATTTTTCGGTAGTATGTTTTTTTCCCATTTAGTAACCCTATCACCATTGTATTGCCAATGCTATAGTAAACATAGGTCTGTTACAACACATGGTTGGTTCGTTTATTCTGACTACATGTCTTGGGTCTAAAATTGCATAACTTCTCATTTATTCCTTATTCTACCAAATGATGGAACAAATTATACTTAGCGTATTTGTAATGGGGCGAAAGACGTCATTTGCTTTTGTTACAAAAAGGATTAATCATAAAATCTACAACTGGGCCAACAAATCGGTTTTGTTTCACTCATATAGCAAGTGTAAACACAAAAAATGCGTTCAAAACATAGATAAACGCTGACCTTTCCACACTCATTGTATATAGCTATTTCAGTGAAGTGAAACCGCCAACACATGTTTTTCTAGGAAGGTCTTTGACCTGCATACCCATTGAACTTATAATGGTGTTTGTTTAAAAGTACCAACCGACACCCTTTTGATTACTTACTCTCAAAACGATAGGTAATTATAAAAATACCGGAATTGTCATTATGACGAATTTAGTACTGTCGCACCTACATTTACACCTAACATTCAAAATGAAATTAAAAACAAATAAAATATAATGCTGTAAAAAAAAAAAAAATATATATATTATGATGTGAGTGCGCATGCGCCGCAGCCTCGGTTCGGCCATTGGCGTGTTATGGCGGCAATAACGTGGCGAGCCCGTGATGAGCTCTCTTGATGTCTCTGTTGCACAGACACTTAAGTGGCAAAGTTCTTTAGCTTCGCTCGGATTATTGGCACTCAAATGAGACAGCCTGGTGGACCTGTTGCAAAAATGACCGCATTAAAGCACAGCCAGACAGGAATTGTCTAGAGAGAAATAAGCGTTTTTTTCTGGAGTCCAATTTTTATTCTTGTAAATTTGTTTAAGTGTAGCAGTTACCTTGGGTGGTTTACGATTATTTAAAACGGAAATGAGGCTTGTGTAGTTGAAGTGGGGACGGTGGACGGTCAATTTGTGGGAAACTTTAAGCCGGGCGTTATATTTAAGAAGACAATGCTAGAGTTGGCAAAAATGAAGATTAGTTTGTATAGGCAGGGTTTATTTAATGTACCCCGTATAACTGCGGTTTCAGTGTACAACCAATCATACTCTCTGACGGGTGCTTGTGAAGGTAAATACATTATTGTATTGATAGTTTTAGAGTTATATGGTGGTAATCTATGTTTGAATAATTGTCAATTAAATTGATAAATGACATTGAAAAATCCAGTAGATAATTACAACAATGTGCATAAAAATGTATACTGGTCAATAAAATACCCATTTATGACGGGCGAACAGATACATTTCATCACCAAACACGTAAATTCAATTGCATTATTCAGAATTGTTTTTGATAAAACTCCCAAAGCAATCAAACAAGTTCAATTGGCAATTACACATTATTATGTGAGGTATTGCATAGCAATGTCCAACCAGCTGGGCAAGATTTTGTCCATCTATCACAGGCTCTACGGGAATCAAACACTAACACGTAAAGTCAGGATGCCAACGTTTACAAACTCATCATGGAAACATACCATGGAAACCGTCTAGCAATAACTTGACTGTGCTAGTGACATAACTGCATGTCTAGCGGCTAGACGACAGATCAGATTGCATGTTTCACTCAATGACTAAATAAAACACATACTTTCAATGTTGAACTAAATAGTTGCAGCCGAAAACAAACACTATGTCAACCAACACTTTCAGCACATTCGAACCCCCTAACAACTCAAAAACTCAAAAACTTGTCCGAAACTTTCCAGAAACTTCAAACCCACAGCCTCATAAACATTGCAACTTGACCTCAGCAGAAGAGTCGACAATGGCTATAAAATGTAAAACATGCGCCATCCCCATTTCTTTCAGCAATTTCCTCTTCATATGTATGATTTATGAGATTGTGAACTCTCGACTTGACTGTTGATGGTTTTGTGGCTTGCACTTTGTAGAATGCGTATTGTGTTTGAACAGAAAGTACTGGATTATTGTCTTGGAACCAGATGTAAAGCAAAAGTTTCAGAGTTTACTTGTTTATTGGCTGGGTGGTATGTCGTAACTTAATCATGCTAAGAGTGCATTTAAAATACAACTCCAATGTCATATGACGCATCACCTATGAACTTGAGGGATAGAATAACTGAACAATAAATATTGTCAACATATCTTAATGTGATTTGCAATCGTAAGAAACTTAGGCAGCTGTAATATACGTTCACCAACACGAAGCGACAGTTTGGTGAAATTGGTGTCTGTGAGGTAAGAGATGAACGATGATTTAAATTGGTGGAAGAAGTGCTTCCACCGTTTGTACAAAACAAACTTTGCAACCTAATAATGGCTACGATACTGTCAGAAGAGGGGCCCATGATAATTATATGGAACTCGAAGAAGTTAGGTGAATGTGTGTTCCTGATAGATGGTTGTAATTAGATCTGAGAATTCCGGGTCTCTCAGTCATCGAAAGCTGACAATGGGACATCACGTCCAGCCATGCCCTTGGCACACTGGAGGTATAGATGTCCATACTCCCTTGTTTAATACAACTAGCGGCGAGAGCCATAGATACCCTGGTGATCGCTGGACATTGGACAAGACACTCGAGTATTCCTACTCCGAGGGATGGAGTGGGGAGGGAAGTGGCTACAATTGGTAGAAGAGGGGTAATGGGGGCGTTGTAAAAAAAGTGGCCCAGGGCACGACAACCTCCTGTCGAGTGGAAAGCGTCCTTGACGCCTAGGAATATTCGTGCCAATGTACAGACACAGTGGTGCCGCCAATTGGACACAGTGGACCGCGACATTTCTAAACGTATAGCAGGGTTAGTCCAATCGATACGACTCCTGTCTACGCATGTATGGCCAGTCCGTAGCGTACATGAGATCATGATTCCGCTTCCAAAGCTTCACATGCCTTCCCGATAATTTCACAAAACTACAATTGACACCACTGCAATATTCCAGACGGTCTGACGCTAGCTGTAAGAAAATAGTGTTACATTCAAATGTGGTGGTTTATAGCTGTGATTCAAGTCTTTCTTTCACGACATTACAATTTCCACCAGGCCATCGGCCCACTTAGTAATCATCAATTCACTCACTCACTCTTTCAACCCAATGACCTGTACCTAATTAGCGTGTAGGTGCCGCGGAGCAGTGTGCAACTGCTTTAGGGATGAGTTTGCTCAGCACCCACCACCAGACCCGACCGGGAATCGAACCAATTTTTTCGAAATCCGTCTGCTGCGACTGGCGCTTAGCCAAATTTAGGAAATATCCAAACATAATGCAGCTTATAAACCATAGCTAGAATCCCCGCTAGATTTTGTGAGACATTTAAAGTCCGTGTTAAAGATATTGTCGAAAACCAACGATGAATATAACAGAGACAACCGACCTATGCACTAGAAAGTCCTTTTTTTATTTCCATAGTCAATACAGAGTTATTATGTCATGTGAATGGCACGTTCTTACTCAGGTGTCTACGATCAATATGGCCATAAATTTCCCACAACAACTCCGGTAAGTGATGTGGATTTACGCACAGATTATCCGCTTAAGGATTATCGGATTCCAATGTAGGTTGATGGAGGTGAGGTTTTAGAGTGGCACAGAGGCATTTAAGGTTGAGGTACTGGGTAATAACGTGTAATCATCTATCACCCAGGGTGATTATCTTCAGTTTTATTTTATTATGGTCACTAAATTGGATGAATACTATAATGTATATAATATAATACACATATACTGCTGGTAATTTTCTGTTTTTATATATAGCGCTTGCATATTGACTTTTTATTCTATCAACTTTTGAAAGATATTACAATGTAATTTTTGTTAGCTAAAATGTCCAAAAGTTTAGAAACATAACGTTTAAGAATCTATACCTATCTAAAAATAGATTCATCTCATGATCATTATCTAGGTCACCACCGTTTTCAAATCTCAACATCTGATATATACAAATAATTTATGAATCGTATTTCATTTTGACAGGGATGATGTTACAAGCCATTGCCAGTGCTTTTGCAATTTCATATGAAATATGTATATGTTCTCTACCTTTCTATTAATGTCAAAAGTTATGTGCACATTTTATTAATAATCAATTACATTAAAATATGTGTTCTAAACAATCTCGCTGAGTATTTTAGCAGATATTCTCCTTTCGTGTATATAGTGGTATATCGGATTTTCAGGGAATATTCAAGTGTATGACAGCAATTTTTGTGTAAAAATCGTTTATTACTTAATATTTCAAACCCATCAAAAATATTTGTTCATCAGCAGCGAATTTCTAAATAAAGGTACACTGTTGACTGTATAAAAAGACAGTGTCTAAGGTTATGTAGTATTTTCATATTCAATTTGCATCGAGCATAACTTCGAATAAAGAGACCACCTCCATTCTAAAACCTTATTTTAGTACAAAAGAAGATACTGACTACTTTAAACATCCTAAAAGACACCACCTCTCTATTGAGACCAGTTTGGGCCATACTGCGAGTGGTCTTATTCACAGGTTATACAGTTATTGTACTACGAGCCCTAGTGCGCAATGATAAAGAATCTACAAGCATGTTACAAATTGAAATTGGCACCCGGTTAACATTTGTTTCACATGATGAAAACCAATCGTCTTCATTTATTACTGCTTCAGTTTCCATTATCTTTTGACAATGTGAAGTATGTGTGGATGAACCCGGTCATAAACAATGGACTACGATTATAGTTAACACGTGCATTGTAATGATTTTAGCAAAAATCCAATCAGTTGGAATGTGGGGGTATATAGAATTTCACAATTATGGACTCGACATGTGCTGCAATTTTGCAAACAAATTGATGTCAGTTGAACGTGGCACATATGTTTCTGCAATCTAATGTATCCTAAGCCAGATGCAACCCTATATAGCATACGAAAAACGTGTATAGTATGCACATGTGCATTTTATTTTCATTTGAATTGTTTCACCGGTATTTATACATTGCTATCCGCCTTGAATAATATAACATACATATATTGCTGAATATCAACCCCAATGTGCAACTTTACAACTAAACACAGCTATTTTCCGCCCACACAGCTGCAGCTTAGAACGTGTATATCGTGATTAACATTCCCACAAATACCTTCTATTCCCAAAACGACGCAGATAATAGCAAATCACCCAACTCATGCTTAAAACGGTGTGCAAAGCTGTTAGGAGGATATCGTGAGAAAGTTCAAGCCATATTACAACAACGTCCCGTGTTCTCTGTGATGGGGAGTTAACCTGATATCCTGCCGCTCACATCTGCCCTCTTTTCATTGACTCCCGCCATGTTATGAGGTCATAAAACGGAGACGGACTACTTATTGTTTCTCCATGTACAATACGTGTGTGTAACGGGTACAGTATTGAAGGAGTTGAGGGCTTGGTTTTGGTGTGAGTAACGTTTCCCTTCTGCTGAACATAACTTGATTCAATTTGTTTGCGTGTGTTTTATTACTTATATCCACTAACTTTACACCCGAAGAACATTTTTTACGCACATCGCTGTCTAACATGTAAGCCAAACATTGATAAAAAGGAATCACTCATGCATGTAATTTATCATCCATAATGCATTATTTGGGTACCGTATGGGGATTCGCTGGTTACATTATTCCCATTTTACTACCAATTTTATGGGCCGTCCATATAAGTGCACCATAGATTTTCACGCACCCAGACATACAGAAACACACACACAAATAAAATAAGTGGAGTTTTCAGCACCCACCGCCCTCCCCCACCGCCCTCCAAATTGTCGACAAACACGTTTTGCTCATTAAATATATCCCCTATAGTCTACTGTGGTGTCCACCCCTATCCCTTTACAAATGCACACATACATTGTAGCAATGGTTGTTTAGAGCAGACAAATATTAGGTTAACACGTTCAATGTTACGTGTGCATACAACACCCAGCCTGACTTTCATAATAGTATTTGCATAATTTAATATAACAATCAATTATTGACGGTGTGCAACAATGCATGCCGGAGCGGCTAATCAACACTATTGTTCCAACGTAAGCTTTGCTAAATGTTACACGGTTAAAAAAACGAACAGACAAAGATGGATCACATAACAGCAATTTGACTTTGGTGAGCCAACATACTACAGTAGTCACCTACCTCTCTACTTACATGACTTTAAAATGAGTTTCACTGAGTTTGAAATATATGATAAATTATTGGACAAAAATACGCTTATAAAATAATTTTGAATCTAAATCACTTGTTTCACCTGGTAATATCATTATGTCTAAGCGAATTCACACTATTACAGGCTTTCAAATACTTCGGATTTTAAATGGTGTGTGTGTAAGTGTGTGTAAGTGTGTGCGCGCACACACGCACGTGTGTGTGTATGTGTTTTTTGTGTGTTTGTGTATGTATGTTTGTGTTTGTAACAATGTATGTATGTATGTATGTATGTATGTATGTATGTATGTATGTATGTATGTATGTATGTATGTATGTATGTATGTATGTATGTATGTATGTATGTATGTATGTATGTATGTATGTATGTATGTATGTATGTATGTATGTGTGTGTGTGTGTATGTATGTTATGTATGTATGTATGTATGTATGTATGTATGTATGTATGTATGTATGTATGTATGTATGTATGTATGTATGTATGTATGTATGTATGTATGTATGTATGTATGTACATGTATGTATGTATGTATGTATGTATGTATGTATGTATGTATGTATGTATGTATGTATGTATGTATGTATGTATGTATGTATGTATGTGTGTGTGTGTGTGTGTGTGTGTGTGTGTGTGTGTGTGTGTGTGTGTGTGTGTGTGTGTGTGTGTGTGTGTGTGTGTATGTATGTGTGTATGTGTGTAATGTATGTATATGTATGTATGTATATGTGTATGTATGTATGTATGTATGTATGTATGTATGTATGTATGTATGTACAGGTATGTATGTATGTATGTATGTATGTATGTATGTATGTATGTATGTATGTATGTATGTATGTGTGTGTGTGTTTTGGGGGGGCGAGTTAGCTTGCTCTTGCTATTATTAGGTCCAGACTGTCTAAATTTGATACATTTCTACTAGCATTTTAACAAATTGTTCCTAAAATAGTAGACAAAGTTATATTCGTATTTTTAAGATAATCAAATACAATTGTAGGGCATTATGTGCATGAACAAACAGGTGCAACACCGCGATCCAAAAACAAAACTACAAACTACACTATTAATCACATAAGCATCATGCAATTTCCCTGCTATATGAATGACTTCTAAACACGTTCTACCAAATTCTGCAACGCCTCTAACGCTTCTCTAGCTAGACCAAGGTTAAGTGTCATATTCTTCACAACTTCCCAACTGCCGCCGCTGCCCTGGACACCCACTTGTACACTCAAGTATCGTTGCCGGAAACGGGAATCAGTGTAATGCTTGGTTACCACTCCAGCGTTAGTTTCGCTTTAACTATATGTAATACGGATGCATTCAAATGGTGCTGTTGTGTTTACAGCCTACGTAATTCTCTGTTACAATGCCGAACTTTTGGCATATCTGCTGATAAGAGGTGATGAATGTCACATAAATAGTATATTAACCATTGCATTGCATGAATAATGAAATATGTTTACCGTGGCAGTATAAAAACTGATTTCCCAGAACATGCAACGGCAACAGAGGTCCATTACGTGTGTAATTTTCGGAAATTGTAGTTTGTGTGTGAATGGCTACATTCGTGTTTCGAGGCTCCGACGAATTATTTCCAAACGCAATCAGGTGTTAAGTACCATATTCTTGTATAAAGAGACATGCATTATAGGATTTCATGTATGTCTGTATTTCTTATATCACAGACAGGTAACATCAATGCCATTTTACCCTAAAGTAGTCTTATAAGTTAGAATCGACGATTACCTCGTGCATATATGTACGTCTTCCAATATTACATATTTCTTTGCCGTGAGTTTTCGGTACTGAATGCACACGACGAGAAAATGTTAAAGTAACGTATATACCCAAACCCTGGTACACAGACTCACAAAACACACTGACACTAAATCACCACGCAAACTGAAATTAATGAGTATCTTGCCCCAGCGTGCCCATTACACTTTAACCAAACAACAATAAAAGCCTGACTAATACACCACAAATTGCCTGTAAACCAGTCACAGTATATTCTTTATAGACCACTATGCCACAATACCCGCCGCAATAAACTCAAATCTCTCCCCAGAAGACGACCTTAGATATGGTGTAAAGTTGAAAACAAAATGAGATAGTCTTTCAAAAGACCTTTTCTACTAGGCCTACGTTAGAACCTCCAATCAGGAACACATCTATAATGATACCACTTTTCTCTGTCCCAATCCTTCATACTGTTTCCTATGGGAACCTCCATATAAAGACCACCTCTGCATTGCGACCACTTTAAACCGGTTCCACCAGTGGTCTTAATAGAGAGGTTCTAAAGTACATTTTTCATCTTTGTCAAACCAATAGCATTACCATTCATGTAAATGATCAAATACAAAGGCTATGGGTGGCGAACTGAGACAGAAAGATCGACGGCAATAGCGCAGATCTCTGTATATACCACGCACGCTGCCTCGCACACATCGAGGCCTCTGTGATAAGATAGATTTAATTTGTTTACTTATCCCATTACCCATTAATGAGGCTGAAGCTTGGATTTAAGTAGAAGCCGTTTTGTATGCGGTTTTACTGTAAGCGCCGTATCATACACTAATTGAATCAGACAAAACATTGTCTTCTTTAGTGCAGCCGCATGGTAGGGCCTAATGTTCCATAAGCGACGGTGTTCATAACACGTATGTTTGATCAGCGCGTATACTGTAGCAGAGCGTTTGCTTTGTCACACATAAAAATTCGTATACTGTAGATATTTTAATAGGACCACGTGCCTAACGTGGCAATCTATTTCAAAGAGTAGATTTCCGCGAGCTTACGGGGACAATAGTTTAGTGGCTGCATGTTGCCCCGGAAATCAGTATTTAGATGCGATTAGAGTTAATAAAACTCTCTCTAGCGCACTTGCTTTTAGATCATTATTACACATGAGTACAATGTTACGTATGCCATTTTTGATTTCATATTACATGTTTTTGTCTGTTTCTACCTTTTAAAGATTGTTTTCTAACTGGTGTTATCGGTTACTTACAGTTTAGATTTTAATCAGAATTTAGAGTTTGATTTTATTTCTAGTGTACACAAATTCTACAGTATCTTAAAATAAGGTTCGTACCCCTGCCGTATACATGGTAGTTGGTGTAATTTTTTATTTCGTGGGCTGTATCCAGACTTTGGAGTGGGATACACTTGAGACATCAGGGGTTATATGCGCGAAATACCCATCAGCACTAGAATCTCTTCTCTGTGTTAATACATGCTGTCATACTCAGGTCAATAGATGCAAAAAAACCTATGAGAATGAAATAATTAGTTAAAAAGAGGGACATGGCGCCCCCTGCGCCCTTTTGAATATGCCTAAAAGGAAGATCACAAGGCAATACAAACCTGGTATAACTGTGGGTGCACATCACTTGCGAACGAATACGCTCTGATACCTACTCAGATACAGTAGTCTTATTGATAACTCGCGATGAATAATAACTAGATAAAACAACCTGAAAGCTCAGGACCGCAAAGCAATGTATTATCATAGAGGTAGACAAAACTGAGAAGTAAGTGGTTTTGATCAGAACCTCTTCTGTGCCTAGTAGTAGAAATGGACCAAGGCCTTGAATCATTGCCACTAGTCTGTTGTGACGTCACAACTGCAAAAGAAAAAGCGGTGCAAAATGATCCTCTGCTCAAGCTATGACGTCATGAGTTGCAAAATTTGCCCATCAGCCATAATACAGTACGCATAAACCATTAGAAGCCAATACACGGACGCGTATAGAACCTATAAATCTATGGATAGACACATAGTATGTGCATAATCCATGTACTTAAACCATTAAATGCCATATTTATTAATAATGGACAGCGGCAATCAGCATGTTTACAAATGTGACGTCAGAGTGTCACTGTTTGAAGGCAAACATCCACTCAATATCAGACGACTTCCTGCATACTGTGTATCAATATAGCCTTGTCCCTAATGGAGGTGACACGTGCATTGTGCACACAACTGCACACCTCACGCCGTACTTGCAATGTGTGCAGTACACCACTTCCTATAACATATTCAATTAGCATATATGGGCCACAATATATCTTTTATTTCCATTGGTTTCTTCAACTTATGGGAAACGAAACGAACAGAAGTAACATGACATTTTGCTCGGCATTGTCAAGATAACTTGATGTAATAATTTTGTGGCATTTAGAGTGTACAACAGTTCTTGTTTCTCCACTACAGAGTGTATGAAACTAGATTTCAGACACTTTACCATCTGTCAACACAGACACTGCATGTCCAATTCACAGAGATGGAGCGACTATCAGCAGTGTATAGCAGTTGGTACATTATTTGATGCCACCAACATAGCTGTTATAGTATATACGTAGTTACGATTATATCACGTTAATTAAACTATGAGCGTAGACCAATACAATTAAATACCGGAGTATTAAGTCAATATGAACTTAACACTTAAACACGATAGCGTAGAAAAGTTGCCTTAGAACTCATTCAAACAGTATAAATGAATGTGCATATATAGGCTACACACACGTTTATTTGGCGAATGTTGTGTTTGTTCATACATCCACCGTTGTCGAATATCCACAACTCGCCATTTGCAACCAGTCACTTATTGTATAATATAGATTAAGTCACACACAAATAACCTATTCAAATGTCAACCCACACGACTGCAAGTGAGGTGACAGCAGTTGGCCGTTAATAGTTGTAAACAGTAATGAGTATATGGATTTAATGGTCTCACAACTAAGCCGTATATGCACCATATGTGTACATGCATGCATAGCCTGCTAATTTCACAATCTATGCCTGCCAATCTGACATACACTCTACTATATGAAAGTTCTACAATTTCCTAATTGAAAAAAAAATCCCAATGATAATTGCATTAGCAGCAAACGAACACCACACAAATACAACTCAGCGATGCAGTTCTATTAGGACTGGCTATTATCAGCCATAACTGGCCCAATCATGTCACTTAGCACGTACACAGTTCCGATTGTGAGATAATGTGTGCCAGTGCATTATGTCTGGTGGTTTAGTGCTGCTTCCTCAGTTCGAATCGTTTATACCGCATTCACTATAATGAATTCACTATGTTGAACGTTTTTCAATATATCTTGTCTGCACATGGAGAGCCGAAACGATTAAAATCGTAATGCACTATAGGTTTAACTCGATGAGGATTAAAAGAGGCTAAAGTTTTGAATTGGTTAGGTCATTAAACATCGATAGATAATCATAAAATTCATATTCGCATACCACTTTTGTTGTGAGTGATTTGAGATATAACTTACAGATCATAAACTGTGCGGGTTCAAACCCCATTTATGCAAGTCCATTCTCATGATCTATGTTTGCATTACATGAACACTGTTTACATTATTTACATTGTTTAATCAAAACGCAACGTACTCATCTTTATCTATGGCAAATTGCCATCTCTTTTGTCAGATAAGCATTTTATGCAATTACATGTACAGTGGAACCTTTCTGGTAGGACCATCTTTGGGACCAGCGTTATTTGATCTCAAAACAGACGTGGTCTCTATACAGAGGTTCGTTTTGGTAGCTTTATGAAGGTTTGGGGACATGAAAAGGGGTCTTATTGTAGAGGTGGTCGCAATAGAGATGTTATCTTAATTGGAGGTTTTACTGTAATATAGCTGCCACGTGACATGTCACATCTGGGAAATATGTAAGCACTTAGAGTGTTGACACCACAGAGGATGATGTTGACACAGCCCCTGCATGATTTATCGTCAACAGATACATTATTGACACAACCCCCTACAACACTAACAATTATGCAATATGAATACTTCCATATATCACATTATAACAGCTTCCATTCATCGCAGGGTGCAAACCCATTATATCCAGAGCACTTATCACTTATTCTATTTTTCTGGATGATTTGCACTGCCATAAACTGTACGAGAACTAAAAGTAGTGTCGCGTTAAAGCTCAGCTGACTTTGGCCAGCTCTATTTACTTTTGCATGTGTGCAAAATACGAAAACGCAACCCATTCATAGCTTTCAAAGTCCCTGTCCATGGTTCAATAAGTAACAAACCCGAATAGATAAGGATGGTGTTACTTATACCTTGGTAATTGTACATAATTATTCAGAATGTAACTGTTAAAAATGTGCACAAGAGGGGGTTAGGTTAAGGTTGGAATACGAAGTTAGCGAATATGTTCTATATATTTCGAGATCATTCAACATAATAGTGTAGCGCCATTTTAAAGCAGATACCCTGCTATATCCTCCATGTCAAAATGAAAATTGCTTTATAACTGTTTGTAGATGTCACATACAAACCAATAAAATTATAACAATGGCAGCGTAATCATCATAGTAATTTAAGAAATTTGCTATCTGAATACGTATGTTGTCTCTAACTTTTATATATGTCTACATTGCATATGTACAAAAACTGTGCCCTTATGGACATAATTCTAATTCAAAAGTACATCAATATAATTGTTTAGCAAGCCAAAATTTTGATTAACTGTCCGTGCAAGGTTCTTCACGAACAAGTCAACTTGTAGAATAAGAACAGTTTAGCTTCGCTTCTTAAGGTTGGTATCAGACATGTCAAACGTGCATAAACAATGCGTATAGATAATTATGTTGAGTTGCAACAACCATGATTTGTATTCTGTTTGCTGGCTTGGTGCAACAACCGTCATATATTGACATCAAAGTGCACTTGGAGCTTTGTTGCACTATGATATCCATATGTCACTTGGACCATTGCCACTATGACATTGAGTAAAGGTAGCATTGATGCCTTTTGTTATTTTACAAAATATATACAATGATATATTGTTAACCTAAATGTTTGAAGATAATGAGCATGCACATGTAAATGATGTTATAGCAATTTCCAGACTTCCAATATATTGCAGAAATAGTACAGCTACTGTGTTGGATACTCATCTCCACAAATTTGATACATCGTACTTTAGCATTTCACCTTCTTTTGTAAGTATATTGCTACACTAACCTTGAAAGCTTGCAAACCATCCTGGCTCTTCATCAGTCTCCCGCTCTTCTGCTTATTCACCACGTGGTGGTGCGGTGGTGGGACATCATCGGCGGTGGCGGATAGGATGTTCTTGCAGATAGCTGGCAGGTACTTTTGCGCGAATCATCAGAGAGGCTATCCACATCAAACGCATACAGCCGGACCTCAATAAGAACCCGTGGGCTGCCGACCTGCCAGACATCTACACCAACGTCGTATCTGCTGCCTCCGATGACGTCACACCAGCATCACGTGATGAATAAGCGGATTAGCGCAGAACGAAGGAAGAGCCACGATGGTTCGAAAGCTTTCAAGGTAAACTTGGCAAAATACGCACAAAACAGGTCAAATTCTGTAATTTTATAGTAGCTACTGTTTACATTATTTACATTCTATTCAAATCATTTTATGAGTTTAATTATATTATTCTCACGTGTACAAATGTATACAAATTACGGACTCGGGAGAGAATTTGAAAAAGAGTTCTACTTACCAGAAACTGAAGATGAGAAAACCAAACTTGACCGATTTAATGATATCCAATGACATAAATAGACCATAGTGCAATGACTCAGCATTTTCTCGTAATCCATGTTGTCTATCTTCATCACTAATTAACAAGGTCAACGTCAAGGTCCATTGAATGACGTATAGTATCTTAAAATCAATACTGCATTATCACGTGTTCTTCAGTACTATGGCCGTGACTGATATAGTATTCCACATTAAATCCACTGTCTAATATGATTGGACTTTCAAGAAGTTACTTCACTTCATAAATGTATTTACCAAAAGTCAATTTGAATCTAAAGAATAAGTGATATACCTGTTAGTTTATTTAAGTGAACATAGGATTAATTAAAACCAATATTTAAAAATAGTATTGTGCACAGAAAGATCTTACAGTGGTATTAGTGAAAGCATTGTAGTTTTATAAAATCTTGTTTTCGCAGAAATGCTGCCCATACCCAAAAGATAGTTAATTCATAATGTGCGTCTATGAAGATAGAAGGCTCAATTTATCGACACTAATCTTATTTGTTTCACTTAAGTGTAAACCATCATGGCAGTTTCCGTTCATTAACTCACTTACCTACACGTCACGTGAGTTAACAAAAATAAATTTTCTACTAGTGCATTTACATGTTACTTATGTCACCTTTTGTGATATTATTTCGATGACTATGCTTGATGAGAAATTATGCTCTGTTAGTGTTGGCACAGACTTCTTACAATGAACAGACAGGAAAGCTTGCGGCTGCTGCTATACAACTCATAGCCAAAAAATGTAACAAAGCCGTGTGCTGTTCTCCGTGTTAGAATGCTCTGCGTGTACTGTTTGCAATGCATTTAATAGGGGAAATGGTCATTTACCATTGCTGTTTTTTTAATGTTACCTATATTTTTCATCGTGATTATTATGTAATAACAGATTATCTTCATTCTAAGGTCTGTGCGCTTATTTTCTAGCATTAATTGTCACTAGATCTAGCATTTTCGCGTACAGAAAAAAGCGAGTGGGGAAGCAAAACAGTCGGGTAGACTTTGCTAAATATCTCCTTCCATACCTCACTCAAAAAATATTTTATTATTATACATATATTCTATAGATGTATGCGTTTCCAATCATATGAATTAAAAATTTGGAAGCACATTTTATCAATAAACTTTGAAGGTAAATATGGGCATTATTTCGATGGTGGATTTAACAACTGTAATACCTACAATAGATGTAAATGCTATCTTGCTGCCTATCATAACATTATTATTTATATCATGAAAACAAGAAAGTACACACTGTCTGTTATCAAACTCTTTATTCTTTCATAATTTTAATGCATTATATGATGTCCTGTAATAAATTTTTTCTTGATCAGCTTCTCTCCTTTCACATGTTCCGACATGACACTTCCCGTGTGCATGGCAGCCATTGTAAAACCTGCCCGTTAGTAGATCCACCTAAAAATATTCTATTAATATTATTACCAATCATGAAACAGTTGTACGATATTTCATTATTAAACTTTGATAATCAAAATGTGCATCTTCTTTGATGTTTGACAGCGGGTTTGGTAAAAGATACTGCAAAGTAGATTTTGGTTAATATACCAACCACATCTCACCCAAAAAATGTTTTATTAATATATTACGGATGTATGCGTTTCCAAGCATATCAATTATGAAAATTTAGTATAAACATTTTAGTAATAAACTTTGAAAGTCAAAATGGCCCGATGGTACTAGTATTTGACAGGTGTAACAAGAAGTTTACTGTTTAGTCTAGGCTTTATGCATAGCAGCAATTGTCAAATGTTTGGTAAAAAAAAGATGCCAGTAGACGTTTCTCCATCCCCAAAATATGTTATTAATATATTTATTTTAGATATTTCATTTCATCACTAAACTTTAATAGTCAAAATTAGCTTCCCATCACCAATGATTTTGACAGCTGAAACACGATGTTGATAATAACTGTTATTTTGTTGTATTTACGAGAGTAATGTTATTAATTTAATAAAATAACAGGTACTACCACAGACCTTAGAATGAATCATTGTAAGGTCTGTGGTAGTACACTAATTAGAAATCAATAAAAGGAGAGATAACAGAGTCACGCATTGCATACTCAGCTGTAACAGAGCACAGCAGCATGACAGTGTTAACACGGAGAACAGCACACGGCTTTGTTACATGCTTTTTTGCCGAGTTTCCAGTCTGTTCATTCTAAGGTCTGTGGTGTTGGGCAATGTCCTTTTTCAATTGCATTGTATCAGTTTATTTCGCATAAAATGCATAGTAAAATATCACAGTCCATATCCAATATGCTGTGATGTCCAGCAAATGTATGACGAGAGACTCAAAATAACACAGAGAAGAAAGTGGCTTACAATCCGTAATAATGGGCGGCTTAAAGTGGTTGGGCAAAGAATTGGATGTAGCAAGCTGATCCCATTTATGCAGATCTAGCTTAAGATGGAACACACATTTTAGAGTTTCCACGTATGGATGTTACTAAACCCTTTATTTAAATTATTGTGTTGTAGTGTGTTTAAAAAAGGATGACCATATCACACCTGCACTCAAAAGACTTCACTGGCTTCCATTACAACAGAGCATAACATACATAATATGTTTGTTGGTGTTCAAAACCAGATTGGGTGAAGCTTCTAGATACTTTCAAGACATTATAAAACCCTACATGCCCACCTGTTATCTCTGATTTTCAGGAAAAGCAAGAACAAGATATGGAGAAAGCTCTTTCCCAATAATGGTCCCAAATTGTTAGATAATCAAACAATTTCGTCACTGAGAGCACTGACTGATGTTGATGACTTTAAAAAAAGAACTTAAAACGTACTTTTTCGGAACAGCATTTGCCATTTGAAATTTGAGTTAAGCTCAATCGGGTATGAAAATTATCAACCAAAATAATAAAGAACTTTAGCGAATATGATAGCCCTCAGATTACAATTTGACATGCGAATATCTGCCATGATGTAGGCCTATATCATTCAATTCAATATATCTATATATCAAATATCATTTTATTGAGCAGTATTTTGAGCTTTTAGTCGGTTAATGGTAATGATGTTTTATGATGTAGTGTATCGACTAGTGGACAGAATTCGACAACTACATGTACACTGTACATGTATTGGGATGTCGGCGACTGTAACAGCTTTGTTTGAAGAGCTCCAAATTTAATACCATAAACAATAATAAATCGAACTATTATGGGTTTCGTATGTGTATCTAAAAATAGTTACTAAGTGAGTTAAGACGTGTTTAAAAGTTCTATTTCTTATCAGTTATTAGTTCCGTTGATAATCACATTTCAACGTGCAATGTAATTGGGATAAATGTCAACATTCGTAAAGATAATTGCCTGGCTATCTACAACGTATAACATAGTCGTGTATTTTGCACAATTAAATATGATTTAAGACTATGTAGCTCGAGTCCGGCTGTCCCGCACAATTTATTTTTCGTGGACTACAAGTTTTAAGTTCATGATGCAGTTGAATTAGAATTATCATGGCTGCAATACAAAGTATTATTACCACACATACAAATAATGGTGAATGAAATGTATTTGTACACGTGTATTTCATAGCGCCACCTTTGAAGTGCAAAATAGAATAAAAAACACTCTCAAGTTGCAACATTAAAAGTGATGTCCTTGCTTTGAACCTGTGAGTCGTGACTGGACGTAACATCAGCAAGTGAAGAGATACAGATGTCTTGGTACGATCTCACCCACGTAACATTGTTAATTTTCAGTTTCATCTGCGGGCTGAATTACAGTACATCTTAACTTTGATTCCCATGCATTCACCTGCAACCTGTTCATAAAATAAAAAGAGAACCCACTGCATGCACAAAGTCGGTTTGGTTAAATGTTATAGGGTTTTATGAATACGCCTTTATTAGTTTGCCCCTGCAATTATATAGATTCGTCGTATCTTATTACACTGAACTCATATTTTCTACATGTATGTTCACTATCAACTTAAATCTCGTCATAGGGTATCAGGTTATGACTTATACAATTAGTGGACCTGGATTACAGTGGCAGTGCTGAGTCTTACGTATGCTAGTGTTGTATTTTGTTTCTTTTTCCTGTCTTTATTTTAGGACCAAGTTTGTTATTGTTTTTATTTGTATGCATTTCTTGTAGTTTACAATTTATTGTATTTTGTATTAATGAACCACTCTGTGATGAATATTGATATCAATATGATTATTCGTATAATATGAGAACACAATGCATGCACAAGGTCAATTTTGTTAAATTTTATAGCCTCTTATGAATATGCCTTTATTACGTTTGCCCCCCCCCCGCCCATGCACCCCCTCTAAAAATGGAATGTAATGGTAAAAAGGATGGTTATGTAGTGACATGTGCAGTCATGAACCGATGTCCTACCCAGTAACGATATCCAATTAGCAATCACCTCTAATACAGCATATTATCACATTAATAAAAAAAATACTGGTAGCAGTACAGCAATTAATTATAGCTTTGTAGTATCTTATGACACTGAACTCATATTTTCTATGTTAATTTTCAAATTAAATCTCTTCATTGGGTATCAAATTATGAGTTATACAATTACTGGATATAATGTTACTCCGTCTCAGATGCCAGCCATTGGTTGTGTGTTTTATAATTATTTGATATTGCACACGTGGAATTGGCAGGTATCTTGTAATATCCATTATATTTGTCACGAAATCCTACAAGCAGACATACTGTTTTGCCAGCATGACAGCAATTGCAATTCCTATATGCCGTTTATGCCATTTGATACCATGAGAAATATATCTTACATACCATTGTCAGGTTTAAACCTTATTTGTTAACTATAATTTATAGACCATCAAATCAGACAGTATACAAGAATAGGCAATCTCCTTGATACTTTTTACACTTTCGCAAAAACAAAAGTTGATTTGTTAGATAGTAAATATCAAGTCAAATTACAAATTACAGCAATGTAGGAATATAAGGTTAAGAATGGATGTTATTACCTTAATCGTTTGTTGCCACCTGTAACGCTGGTAAAGTAGACAACACCACAACTTGAATCTCTCATTTTGCAAAAAATAGATTTAGTGATTCGGTTTATTTAAATGCGAAAATTGATAACCGTATAATATCAGCTGCCCCAGATACGAGAAAATCAAGTTTCTCAATTTTATAGTTTTATGATAATAAAAAATGTGACAGATTTTAGCATTGTTTGATACCTACATAATTATATGCATATTTGGCCACTTAGATTATTACATGTATATGCTTAACATGTTAAATGTATTGTAGAGTAATTTTGCAGAGACACACTGATTCCCTGTACTCCTAACCCTAGTTGTTTCGTTACACCGAGGTCCATAGACTTTTGTTTTGACTAATAATTATCCAAAAATATCCAGCTGTCAAATTGGTATAAACTAATGTAAATAAATAATCAGCATTTTCACAAGTCACAAACCACTCCAATGTCACATGTGTTATCCCATTGTATCTACACATGTGGATGGAAATCTACGTTTACTCTATATGCCATGGTATCCCAGATCTATATTGGTAACATCTGCAATAATATGATCAATCAGCTTACCCTAATCACTCTAACCATCTTCCAGACCACATGGGACTCACACTCACTATTGCAGGGTCCATATCGCACTATCACTGCCATTCATTGTAATCAGCCCTCAGACTATCTGACCACTGCTCTAGTAGACTAAGGCCAAAAGCACTGAAACTCATTGCTGTATCAACCAGTCTAGGTCTGTCTCAAGGCCCCTATCCTCGTGCTGACAGTGTGTGAGTCTAGGATTGGTATGTCAATAAATATTAGCCACCAGTGTGTATTATTTTGGCTGCATTGTATTACTTACGCTCTAGCTGGCTGTTGTGTTAGATGTTAATTTGGTAATGGTCTTCTTGATGATTTTCCTGTCTTGGCACACATGAACACTGAGCCTTATTGTTGGGAATGGATTAATATACGCATGGCACGGCAACACATACGCATCCAGACGATCTAGAGACAGACACAGCCTCGTCCACCCGCTTGTTTTCTAAATGTCTCGTGTGTGTTTGGTTTGTACATACAGGCTCTGTGGTAGAAACAAAATGCTCATAAAGATAATGTGTTCCGTAGATATGACACGGAGATATATACCTATTGCTGTACATCAGTACACTTATACGTTGGTTTAATATTATTTATTCAGCAATTGTACATTATATTAAGGACTTGTACCTTGTAAGAGAGTTCGGGTCATTGGCAAGGGAGACACATTCGATTTCGAAAGCTAATTAAAGCGTCGTGAATCGATTATATATTGGTGGAGAGCATTGAATAGTTTAAGATTAAGATTAATTTCAACCCGTTCTTCTCCAAACAGGAAAGTAGTAATTGTTGGGCGTATCTGCTGTGGTATCGTACGTTCTTCCATATAACATTATTAAACGTGTGAGTAGGTGTCTAAGTGGCAGTTGGAATCACGACTAGAAAGCAAAAGTCGTGATTTTGAGTGTTGATCGTGCATATAACTGGGTGTTGCTTAAACTCATAACTAACAGACTGTATAATGTTCATTTACATCCACATTAAAACAGCACCCCTGATGACTACCGGCGTACACTCCCCAGGAAGTGCGAGACCGGCATTATACATGTAGATCTGGTGTGAATGATGCTGGTCCACTTAGCCCTGCAATGTGCTATACATGTACGTGGAGTGAATAATCATTGGTATAGGCAAACATTGTACTAAGTTAAAATAGTAACCCAATTGCTTTTTCGTTTACACCCACCATTGTTGCAGCGTATGACATTTACACGATCGACTTAGCTTATTATCATGTTTACTGTCTAAATAATGCAATCACACTTTAAAATGTACTCCTACATCTAAAACACGTATGGGCATGATGTCAAATTATGACACGATGTCGAGCAAATTAAAGCGTTTGATTGCATAAAGTGCGTGAAGTCGTTCTTATGGACTTCCAACAACAAAAATGAGTTCAAATACCTAGCCACTGTACCTGCTAAATGGGACTGGGATATAACAAATCTGACGGGATGCATTACATATGACCATATATCAAATAAATGTGCAGAATGTGTGTTCTACGTTGCAAATGGGTTGCCGTAAGTGAGACGTGTGGAAATGTTTGTGGCAAACTGAAGGTGTAAATCATTCACGCCCGACACGGAGTGTGATATGGCGATGACACGCGGGATTTGATTTGGTTTTCTAGATTAAAAGATAAATTCTTAGATATGAAAATAACGGGCTTAGTTTTGTTGTCAATCATTCCAATAGGTCACGCAATAAAAAAAACATTACTGATCTCCAATGTTTTACAGTTCATTTCAATACAGTTCGTCAACAACTACAGAGAGGTCTCTACTTATTATCTATATCGACAGTATGGAGAATCATTACCTGATTGATAAATCACTAACACAGAAACAAAACACTGTAGTGTTATACACTACAGTGCTAATTATGATATCGGTTTGCAAAGAGAGCTCTAAATGGTGTGTAATACCCAGGGTATAAGAAATACGCGCGTCTTGTCTTGTCTCCTTCTGACCTATGTGCATATGTCGTCATGGTCGGATGTGTGTATTTGTAAATTGATGAATAACGTAGCTGTAAAGTTCAAAGTTGTACGTGCTAATTCATGTCACAATTGTGGCAGGTAAGAATGAGTTTGTTGTCCCCGACCCATTGGATGCCTCTTTGTACTCCCGATAGGTGAATTCCCGTCTTCGCACATAGTTGAGTCATACATTTGTTTTACTGTAATTGCAAAAGTACGGTTGCGATTTTTACTTTGTTACTTACAGTCAAATGCAGCAATAATACAATAAAACATTTCAATATATTTTTTTCTGCTTATCATGAAAACAACAAGGCCTGTACGTAGTCTGGTCCTAGTGCCTTCGCGTAAAGTACATTTGCCTACACTTACTATACTGTATTTGTACATTGTAAGGAGAAATTAAGATAATTTTGATTTTCTCGTGATATTTATTACTGTCGAAAGTACTCCCTGTTTATGTATATCACTATATTCTATAACATATTCTATACTATAAGCTTATTCCGTAATCATGGTTAAACAGGTATCACGTTAACCGTAAATAAGAAAAGTAATGCCCGCCGTTCGGGTCGAGCAGTTCAGTGTCCATGACCGTAGGTCCAGTACAGATCATATTCAAGTGGAACCTACTCTTTGCTGCCTCTCGTTTACCTCTACTGACCTCAACCCTGACCCCTCCTGAGCAATTGTAATAATCCTTCACGTTATCATGTGTGGTCGTTTGCGCTGAGCAAATATCTCTGATTGCTGGCAAAGTTGGGCAAAGCTGTCGTCAATACACGATGCTCTATTAGCCGTTTTAGTAGTTGATCTGCCAGGCTGGTGTTGTGTAATGGTCGCTTGACCCCCAATCATTTGATGTAATTTTCTTTTCAATTCATGATATTTCTGTGATACAAATACATTCATATGTTAAGTATGACGGTGTCAGGTAAAAATAACAAATAAAGCGTTATGTTTTTAGTATATATATTTTAATAGGTCAAATTATCGATCAACCCTGTGTTTTCTGTAATCATCTTGTCTGGGGTCCATGTGGACCCCGATAAAATTGCTTCGATATTGGTCTTTACGTATAACAAAATAAAATAATTTTAATTTTTGATAATGGTAAGGTATGAGCTGACAACTTCATTAAATGACTTCAATCAAATAAAATCCAGTGCACCCTGCATTTTCTGTTCTCAACGGGTGTGGGGTCCATGCCGACCCCAAGCAAATATTTTTATGTACATGTACGTCCTAATATTTAACCAACTCAAACAATCTTCGATCCTGATAAAGGCAAGATATACGGTGACAACTGCTTAATTAAAAGGAAAAGAAGAAGTACCAAGCGGATAAATATATATCACAAACAGCACACCCCTGGGTTCCCAACGGACCCCTAATGTACTGATTAGGGTTAATGTCCATTCACTTTGTTCACTTCTTGGGGGGTATTAACAACTGTATATATCGGACGTTTACAGTTCTAATATGCATGGGTGTTTTGGTGTCATTGTGCATACTGCGACTGCAAGTATTGCGTCTTCGGCAAACAGGAGTTGTCAATAGAACTGTGCACTTTAGGTCTACATATTTCCATTACATATGTGTACATTTGACTTGACATCAGCTAAACCATATGTATTGCTAAGCATAATGCTTCTACCCCTTACGGCTGAAGCAGTGAGCGCATTGTGCGGGTAATATGACATTTGAACTACAGTTTACACACGAAAACATACACAACAAGAATTGTACAGCGTGCACTGCTCTATATACCTAAAACGGGATTGAAGATGGGTTCACGGGGCATCACACCCATTTTTTAAAAGACAAAACTAGAACAAGTTCAGTTTCATAAACATGATGACGCCGACTAGTTTCCATCTCGTGACGTGCACAGGGTTCATTACAGCCAAAATAGCCCCCGCTGTGCACACGGCTGATGCCGTGTCACACACACGACAGATGTGATAAGCGGGCGCTCTATTGATGGCGTCACGTGACCACTGTTTGCACAGTACACGTGACCCATCGATCCTTCTATACTTATATGGCATTTATAAAGGTCCAAATAGCAGTATATACACCAGAATAGTAGTTGTATCATGGTGTTTTTCATTCGGCACTATTATTCTCTAAGCAATTAACTATTCACAATCATTCAAATCAGAGGCCTGCTTGGGGGTGGGGGTGGGGGGGGGGGGGGCTGGGTCAGAAAATGGGAAATGATGTGCCATGGACGCGACCTAATATACCAATATCTGAGAAAGATGTGACATAATATACCAATATTTGAGAAAAATGTGACATGGATATACTAAAGTTGTGAGAAAATGTGAAATAAATGTGCTAAAATCTGAAAACAACATCCAGAATATTACAAAAATGTGAAAAAAAAACACCCAGTTTCGGGTCACGTCTGTACTCACCGCGATAATGTGAGAACCCCACCCCCCCCCCCCCCTCACCCTACGGGATTATATTATTACTAAGATTAGACATTTTAGCAGGATGCCCCAAAAATATATTTAGATCTAATTCATAAAACAAAAAATGAATTATGTACTACATGCACCTTTTCAATTCTAACGTTTTTATCAAAGACAAAACAAGTTGCCTGTTCGGCCTATTTGGCAAGTAAATATTCACATTTTGTATTGTTTTACAAAGCCCCACTTAGTGCACTTGGATTGCTACCTAAATATTGCTAGCGATTGTTTAAATAGTGAGCTTAGAATGACGCACACTTCTAAAATTACATTCGTCCAAATAGGGAAATCTTGAAAGATATATGTGAAATTCTAATAATAGAAACCGTCAAGTAGGACAGTGAAGACCGTGGATTGATTATGGTTATCAAATAAGGACATTCACAATCAGGATCATGAATATCCATGTTGCCGACTCTGCAAATTCTCAAGCCAAATTTCCTGGGTGGATTATGTTTGCTCCCTGACTCTGTATACAGGACCATGTTTACCATCCTTCATTGCCTGCCATAGTGTAAATAGTCACCTGGTGAGGACAGAGTCGAGTGCGTGCGTGTGTGGAGTAAAATAGGAGGACCGCATACTCTAAAGCAATAAATTAAGCTTGAAAATCAATCAATTGCATCTCTGTCTCAGTTTCCTCACCATAGATTTAATTTGGCAAATGGATACATTCCTCGCGTAATCTGGGGGAGCATCAAAGTATGTATCAATGACTTTCAAAACCTCTACAGCCAGCTATATCGGGTTGGTTTGTAAGGCATCGTATCCCCAGTGTGATAAAACACTGTGACCATGTTCTGATAGTTCGCCACACTTCAGTCTCTGCCATAATGCAAGCAATGCTTAGACCGCTGTATGCGACATTTTCAATCAAGTGTTCTTGTATGGTGTTACCAGCAAACAATTAATTAGTTCTTTATGTATAGTGCACGTATATTACTGTCGAAACTTTGCTTCTGCTGAAGTTATACACCTACTGAAACTGTATAAGAGTGGGAATTTTATATATTGTTTTACAGGGGAATACATTATCTGCACTAAGTGAAGACAGCTAGGTGGTTATGTCCAAAGCCAACTGCATCAATGGATGGGTTAATGAACAGGCTTTTGAAAGAAGCTTTGAGAGAATTAATAATGAAAGAATGAATAGGTGAAAAGCAGATATTAGCAAGTAGCCATACCCGAAACATTTACTGTCATTTCAATTTTTATTTAACTTTATTCTTCTCCTGCTTTCTATGTTCTTTTATGACAATCAAGCTTAGTTCCTACCACTGCATTTACATAGCTGAAGATAGATTTTATAAAAATCCTAAGCGTCCATTTGATTGGTATAGTCAAATGAAAGCTTAGGGTTAAAAACCCTATCCTCAGCTATGCCAATATAGTGATAGGAGCTTCCTTGGCTTAGAAAACACAGAGAGATATAGAGGTAGAGAAGAATAAATTTAAATCTGCAAACATGGGAATACACATTAGAATCTTCATTTAGAGCTTTTCATAACAGAACATCAAATCGCTCGGACAATTACCATACTCTACTCCGAGGACGTCATGATTTTAGGTGTATTCAAAGACCAATGATGTAAAAAAAGAAGACATTTTTGAAACCTTGACCTTTCCATCAACTCAGTCACATGTTTCAATTCTATGAGATTATGTAGGACAAAATAGCACTTAAAGATAGAAATTTGTAGAACATCAGTAGTTATAACGTTATTGCACACTGGTTTCCATACCCATATTATATTCAATATATTTGTTGTAATCTCTTGGAAAATAAATACTAAGTTCATTACAGTCTCATGTTACTGTATTTAATGAGTCAGTTGGTCTTATGTGAAGTGCTTTGGCCAGCGAGAAATACATTGTATCTTTTTGCTCAAAAGGTTATATCAAATCCCGAAAAAGTAGCTATCAACTTTTATCTATACTTTTTTATTCTATAGTGCAAAGTATGACAATGAACTGTTAATCTGGTGTACATGTACATGTTGCAAATAATCCATGCTGATTTTACTTTGTAGGATTGCAACGCATTTTACATGAGACACCAAGATTTACTTCCTCTTAAGTACCTTGATGTAAACAGTTCTGCAATTTCGAATCAAAATACATGATAATGGTAGAGAACAATCCAACGCAATCCTGTTGCAATCCTGGTTCAACACGGACATAAGTATTAATCATTTTACATATAGTCATTTGTTGTCAATCAGTATTTCGTAACATGAATTTTGAAGCTGCTTTGGTTTTTTATCTGCTCACGTCTGTCATATGCAATCGATATGTCAATTTATATTTCTTCTACATTTTTTTTTCAATTTAATACGTAAAGTGTATTCACATTAAAGATCTAAATAAAAAACTTTACTTAATTAGTCACTAAACGCAGAGGTTAGCATACGTAGTTACCTGTAAACAAAAAATGTTGGGATTTGTGATAGGGTCTATTGTTAGATGAAGATGATTAATAGAAAATAATTTTGTCCTAATTAAGTGTCATGCCAAACCCTCAGCAAATAAGATGTTACGGCTATTGAACAATCTAATAATCAATCGATATCAAATTAAAAACAATAAAAATTAGAGCTACAAAAGTTATTAGACACACATGAAAAATCTGTAAATCGGAGCTTCAGCATTCGTCTGAGCAGTTACTTAAAGTAGAACCTTCAATTATTATGACCACCTCTCTAGTTAGACCAGTTATCGAGGGTCATCTTAATAAAGGTTCTACTATATCTGGAATGTATGATTTTGAAAGTCTTAGAACTGTACTGCTCCCACTCATTCTACAGATTGTGAGACCTGTGAAGGTAGTTAAGTTGGATGGTGGATAAATGAAACGTGGGACGCTCCCCTCCTTTATCATGGTGACACCTTTAAATAGGCAATTACAAAGTACACAATGGGTGACAGGAATTTTGGGTGATGGACTTTGAAAGAGCTTTTTAAGGTAGAGAGCTACATGTATAGGGACAAAATTATTATGGTAGAATGACCTGTAATTGTTTGATATTCACCTTCTTTCATTCTAACGGTTGAAAATGTTTTCAAAGCCACTTTCAAAATCCATTGATGCAGTCGCCTTTGGTTCTGACAGGCCACAAAATACAGATATAATGAACATTCCAGGAATCTTGCTTACACTGAGACAGATATCGTGCCTGCTATAAACATACGTAAATGTCTCTTGAAATTATTAAACTTTGCCCTCTCAGACGTGTGATAAATGCTGTTATATCTTTAGTGAACGTTTTGCATTGACAGTTTCGTTGTCATATCATATTTTTGAATTAATCGTTTATCTTAATTATGTATGATAATCTAAATGAACCAATACTATCTTTATCTCTCTTTTTCTATCTTTTTCTCATTTTCTCTTTCTCCATCTCTCTCTTTCTCTCCCTCTCTCTCCATCTCTCCCCATCTCTCTACCCATCTCTTTATCTCCCCTTTTCTCTGAAGCAATCACCACCTTCTGTATTCAAATAGCTGTAGGCAGGTTTTACAACCCCAAGCTTCCATTTGACAATATCAAGTGGCCCTGACGAAAATCCAACTCACGACCCCAATGTTGTGAGACCAGGATGATACCATCGTAGAAAAGAATAGAATTGAAATTACAGGCAAACTTGGGAAAAACACAGCAAAATACACAAACCAAAAGTCTTGCAAAATCACCGTATCAGAATGCCCCATGTTACTTTTACACATAAAAACACTGTAAGACATTCCAATAAAAGTGACCTTAGCATGTTAAAGTGTGCTCATGTTTTTGGTGATACTACATTTTGCATTGCTGACTACTGCTTTAAGAAAGTCCTAAGTCCGACTATATATGTAACATCACAACAAGACATGAGCATGATTGTCAACCTTATCAATAACTATAGTAAAGCATTTTATCAGCTATGAAAGCACACACCATAAATCCCCCCCGCCCCAACACACACACACATACGTACATCTTGATGTGAAAATTGGTGCGCATGCATCAGGTCTAACTCGTATAATAAACTTCTGTCAATATTTTCGAACGATATTGGCGGTGACGATATTAGCGGATTTTGAAATATTTATCACAGTTTTTATTTGATACAAGCGGTCCATGGTCTTACAAGTTGCCTATTTTTCATTTGTTTCAAGTAATTTCATTGGTTACCATGATCCAGAAGTATCCGATAACTCAGAGAGGGTTATCACCCCTCTTCGAAGAGGATTGATACCATGGTTATCATGCTTGTACTCAGCTTGACTACTTTTTCACATTTTTTAAAACAGTGGTGTAATTGTTTAGAAAAGAATGATAAATACAAAACCGGGTTCGTAGTGTAACATGAATTATTTCATCAGGATTCGTTCTTGTGGCGCATCAGACTCGCCCTTCGGGTTCGCCGTGATAAGCCACAAGAACTCACCTGATAACATAATTCATATTACCAACTCACCGGGTTTTGTCTATGTATCAAGTAGTTACTAGAAACTCTGACCACCCTTACATGTTTAATGTGTTTCTACAGCAATGCATTTATTTGAAACTCATACGATAACCACGTAACTATAGAGGCAATAGCATGCCTATTATCAAATGCTGCCATGTACAGGCAGGCCCCGGGCCCTTTGTATCTATTTGTAGATTACACATATGGTCAAACTTGATATTGCATCGTGACTGTCTTGTACAAATGGTCATCCAAGGCATAGCCATTTGAGGTTGGGTTGTGTAAGCGGGAGCCTGATCACGTGATACACGCTATCCAGATCACGTGACTGGATGACATCACTCACTGTTAAGCCCTGCCCATAACCCAGATACGTTATAGTTAGTCAAATTTTAAAATTGTCAATGGGAATTTCATACTCACAGATTATGAATTAAAGATTGAGCTATGGCACATTGATAAACGTTGATTACGGCATAGCGTGCCAATCGTTCGTCCATCTTCATAGGGGATATATTACATATCACGCTTTTTGCATATTGATTTCAACCAGTTATAAAGTATAATGGACAGGCTTTGTGTTCAAATTATGATTACTATCATTATTTATTGTATACCAACAATACAATACTGTTTAAATGTATCTATTTAATATTTTCAGGAGCATTCAAACGGATGCTTTTATTGCCATGAGAAGGATGAATCTGTAGAGAGAGAAAAAGAATATAAAAAAAGGAGGCGTTTCCAACGTTTATTTGGGGAAAAAAAAAAAAAAAAGTTTTGGGGGTCTTAAAAAAACCGACC
>CM032667.1:12996549-13071433 GCA_019095985.1 Streblospio benedicti | reverse complement strand
TTGAAATATGTAAGAATTGAGAAAGTAAAATATTTAAGTCTGGCATTTATATGGTTTTTCACCACTCAAAAAATCTTGTTTTGCTTATTTTGGGCCATTGGCCAGTTTGCAGATGAAAAAATGCAAGAAAGAAAAAGTAAAAAAAGTAAGTAGTGTAATGTGACACACATATGGTTTTTTTCACCACACCAGAATCTTTATTGTGCCTATTTGATGTCAATGCGTAGTATTCTGAGTTTGAAATATATAAGAATTGAGAAAGTAAACGATTTAAGTTTGGCATTTATATGGTTTTTTTTTTTTTTTTTGTCCTTGAACAGCTTGCAAGATCAAAGGAAAGAGGGGGAAAGAAAGTTTTTTAACCCTTTAGCTGATTTAGGTCGCTCCAATGTGATTCTCCAATGTCCAATTTCAATGTAGCTTGTTTTGGTAAAATAAACTGTCAAATATGGCTGTAAAAAGCTTTATGCAGCGTAAAAAAAATTGAGGTTCATTAATCTAAGAAAAAAGAATTAGATGTCAAATTATTTCATGAAAAAAAAATTGAAGCTATGGTGAAAATAGCTGCCCCCCCTGAGATCAAATGGTCGATGCTAACAGGTGTCAGGGTATAGGAGCAACATTTCTTCGGCCGTATTGTAATATTCCGTTCTTAAAATAATTGTTACAGAAGATTTTAGAAAGCAAACTTCCTAACCCTATTATACGTGGAGAGTGTGATCTCATCGTAGAGGCGTGTAATTCAATATATTTATTTCAAGCAACATTCATCTTATTTGACAACCAACTGCACCTTTCCATACAACTTATTTCTTTCAAACGTATCTAGAATTTAAAATTAAAGTTTAGGGATGAAATATCGAGTCTCTGCTAGTGCAGGACTATTAAAAGCATGTAAATCAGAATCTTGCAGCTGATGAAAGTTCCGATGAGCGTGACGGATTGGTATACGTTGTGAAAGGAAATTGAGCCCAAATGAATAGGTTTTGACGGATGTGTTATGGAAATGTATTAAGAAACTATCGTAATCGCGTAAGATGAATGAGTCACAGCACCATACACAAGTAACTCACATACTGCCTGAAATATATATGACGTATCACATTTCTTGTTCAACCTGAATATCAACTTCAGTTTCAACCCGCACGTACGATGTTATAAATTTATACATATAATAGCACCACTACAGCAAATGTACTTGAATAATCGACGAATGTATGTTTGTATCGGGGATTCATTATTCAAAATCAGAATCAGTGAAATAGATACATGTACCGATTGAAAAGTGTCATTTTGTCTTTAGCAAGATTTTCCCTCTTGTCTCAATAACTTCGTCAGTTCTAATAACTAATGCAAAAACCTGCTTTACCCATAAGTGATCGTAGAGGAACCCCTGCAACGTGTAATTACACTGTATTGTGTCAAGTTGTCAACTTGGACATGTTGCGGCGACATAGGACGTAGTAAAATCCATGTTGCAAGGAGTTGCTGAGCCAAACAAAGTGCTACTTATAATTGTGACAATTTTGCGATCCCCGGGCGAAACATCCCTATTTGTAGGGAAGCTTAACCCAACTGCATATTCATCCAAAGTTTTGATCCTAATCAAAATTTTCTGACGAATTTGCCAGCTCGCCAGTGCACTGAGAGGTGAAAATCGCCATTGTGTAAGGCAGGCTTCAATTTGTGTGGCACTAGAGGAAATATGAGAGCGCCAACACCGGTCGATCCGCTACACCGGCTACGACTCCCCCCCCCCTGTCCACTCGACACTGTTGTCACATGACCGCCACCACCATGGTGGTCATGTGACCAACTGAGAGGATCCTTGCTTTTGGCGTGACGAAAAGCTCTTGAGACAAGAGCGACATTTTTGCCAAAAACAAAATAACAGGTCTCAGTAGGTATCTATTCGAGTGATTTGGTTCTTGATTAATGTCTACATGAACGTTGAGGAAAGTTATGAAAATCGAACATCTTGGCCATTCATGGTCACGTGAAAAAAAAGCTAACCAAGAAAAGCGTCTACATCTAGATTGACATTCATGAGCATGAAATCGTTACAAAACGCAGTTTTTCCATGCAAGCTCAAGTGCTGAGTAAATAATCCTTGTGCATGAGTTTTATAGACTACGTCTCGTATGGTCAATCGATTTTACAAATACACATGTACAACACGCCATTGATATTCTTTAAAGATTATATTCTTCATCGTAACTCCTTGAGAAGCATACATCTCATTGCACCAGTAGTTTCATCACGCAAGGAGCGCTGGAAAGGAAACATGCCCATCTCTCATAC
The DNA here is from genome assembly GCA_019095985.1 of Streblospio benedicti. NCBI lineage: Eukaryota > Metazoa > Annelida > Polychaeta > Spionida > Spionidae > Streblospio > Streblospio benedicti. Next base: position 13,069,132 of record CM032667.1, on the reverse strand, counting down.
CTTACCCCAAACCGAGCCTGATGCATGCATTTGTGTAAAAAAACACAAAAAAACTTCGTCGATGCCAGTGAATTCATAACTGCCAGCAGCACGCGGCAGTTGAACACATACACAAATGGTGAACATATAGACACGTGTTGCCTAATGACGTCATAGGGTTGTCTCAACCCACAACGAGGCTAGACTGTGTGGATTGCACAACCTGTTGAGCGGCAGATGTCTTCACTCACGCTGAAATGTTTAGTACGATGCTATCAATCAAGCGCAACTTGTTCAGGCGACATATAGTTTTATATACAAGCCGCTTTCAACGCGAAAGCGGACTCGTGATTTGCAAAGCTGTGGTCTGTAACTGTGCCATACATCATGGTATATCTTTCTGCTGTGCAGTTTTATAGCAACGGGTCTTTGTCAGTGCCAGGCAACCCCCCTTCCCCCGATACACGCACACTTTTCCTGCAATGATGTTCATGATTTTAGGCATGTCTTGGGTCCAATGCACGGGTATCTGGTGCTCACATTCCGCACTCGATTTGACGCGATAGCCGCGTGTTTGGAGAAATTCCATATCTGCCACTGTATGCTGCGTAAAACGAATATGTATTTATCAAATATGCTCAAACTAAAGTAAACAACAAACACGATAGCATAGAAAATGCACATATGTCAACATGCCCAGACCACCCTCAGACGAAATTACATTTCCCCTGAGTGCTAAAAGTGTGGCTTGGTAGGCTAGGATAGCTTCTTGGTGTCTAAAGAGATTTCCTGGAAACAGTGGATGTTTACTACTGGTGACCATTTCAAACATGCATACTTGTAAATAAGGTATTCGTGAGAGGTTTTTAATGCCCCAGAGCCATGGAGGTTCCATCACGGTATATCCACAACTCGGAGTTCAAAAGAGCAAGAAATTCTGTGGGAATGTTTCAGAAACTATTTTGAACCAAAACTAGACTACGTCGAAGCCCCAAAATTAAATATGCATTTATCTAATTACAGCAGCAGGTGTGTCAAGCATGCCACTAATCAATCGAATAAAAAGGGCTTTAAATCTCACTTCTTCAAATGACACGTCAATGTACGTGGGCAAGGCAGCTGTCAAAGTTCGAATCTAAAATGATGTATATCCAGAAAGAGAAAGGGGCGTTTAGAAATCTGTGAATGGGCCCTATAGAAGAACACGTGGGCACATTGAGACGGCAGTAATTACTCCGTGGAGCCACCTATATAAGCCCCCCTCGCCGAGAGCACGTCATCAGCGCTGAGGAAGACGCCGAGGACAAGTTCTACGCCGTCATCACCCTGCTGCACTCAACGCTACGCCGCCTGCATCTCGCCTGCTGCACCATGAGGACCGCCACCTCCGCCGCCGTGACCGCGCCGCGCTGCCTGCTGCTCGCCCTGGCCCTGTGGACCGTCGCCTGTCATGCTCGTAAGTACGATTTATATTGAGAGGTCAAGGGTTGTTTTGTTGCGCAGTGTTTTGAGTGTTATGCTGCGGGTTCAAACTGTTTTGACGATAAAAAGTGCACGTGTGTGTGGAGGTGGTTGGGGGAGCGATGATCCTTGGGGCCTGGAGTTCAGCATGATGCCGGGGTTTGGGGGTGGGGGTGGGGGGTATCGTGGCTTGTCATCTACGTGTTAAATTTGAACCAGTTTAGCTTGACATTGAAACGGACAAACGGTGAATTCGAGACACATGGAATTTCCCGTTAGTCAAAATGATTGAGAATCATTGTAGGCAAATTGACGGAAAGTCAATTGTCTTCTTCTTTCCATTACCCGTAGATTCGTTTGATATCAGAGTTTGAAAAAAAACTTGAATCCAATGAAGGGTTAAGGCATCATACACATAGAAGTGATATACTTGAAATATAATCTATGAAAATAGATATGACAATAAAAATCCCTTGATAGTAATGACGGCGTCGCATAAGTGTAAATGTGTGTAAATCAATCTGACAAAGAAACCATATTCGTGGGGCTGGGGTAGAGACGACTGAACCCGGGGTGAGTTGTTCAGTCCTTTTAGCCAATGTCCAGTGCTTTTAAAGTTAGTGTAAACAAAAGTAGCTCGGCCGCAGCGCATGTTGAATGACCAGATTACACTGGCATCATGTACACTCCCGTCAAAAATAAATAGCCATGGGGGTTGGTCACTTTGATTGCATAATATGGCTAGAAACCGCCACACTTTGATTCTACTTTCATGTGACTGTAAAAGTAAAATATTACAGTATATAGCTACCCTATTTTTATTCGATAGCTATTGATAACTGCAAAGGAATAATTAATCAAACTATAGTGACTAAAATTTGATAAATATTTTTTTTCTTATTCTGAATGAATCACCCATAAAGTCACTCTATCGTGTGCGATATTCCAGCATGAGTTGTTAGATTTAATTATGGGATCAATGAAGCACTGACAATCATACAAACGCAAAAAATACTGAACACAGACCATTTCATGAATTTTATAATTCAAAGGTAAAATGGTTTGGTGTATACCTTAATAATTGCAGTATAATTCCACATTATGCCCAGAAGCATAATAAGACCTACTAGTCGTTAGGGATCGTTCATAAATGACGTCACGACTGCTTCAGAAATGTTCGGGGATAGTGACAGAGTATGCGACAGAAATAGAAACATACGTGGCAAGAGATTAATACGAAGTGGATTTAGAATTTGACGATGTATTAATACTTACCAAAGCCGTATGGAAGGTTGACCTAACGGTCTAAGGCGTCTCCTCTGTCCATACACATGACTTAGTCTGGTGTGAATGAGTTCGAGTTCACGACCTTCCAAATCTTTACAGTGGTTCCCTTAAATTTCACATTAGAACAAATACATTGTGATTACCAAATTACTAAAATGAAAGATGTCTTAAGAATACTCTGAGAAAACTTTCGCAAATTGAGTACTGTAAAATTTGAAATCTAGGGTGATATAAAAATCAGCCAGGAACCTCAACCAACCCTTTACATATACGATTCAAACGTGAATATTGCCTTTCATAAGTAAACATCATAGTGGTTCGTTTTGTGTGATTATCATTTACAGTGCTAGTATGTGAGTATTTCCCTTACATACCTTACATACCTGCCCGGCACGAAACTTGAAAAGAACCGCTCATGCATAGAATTTGGGCTAGGGATTGGGTTTCTCTGAAATACCAGTATTAAACCATATAGATTGTATTGCAATGGACAAACGATGTGTTCTTTTAATAAAACCCCATCTTAAGTTATATTATTAGTTACATTATTACATTAAATCCCTTGAAAATACTGTGTCGACGATGTTGACTACAGGCTGTTTCAAATATTATGACATTATTATGGGCCTATTATGTCTTGCATATGCAGTTGATGATACAAATATTGAAAAATTCTCTAGAATCTACGGAAACACTCGAGGACCGTACAATGTCTGCCAGACAGGTTTGCTTATATCTATTAGCTAAACTGATGTATCTGTATTTCAGAGGTGACGAAGGATGGGTGTCCGGAAGGACAGACCTTGATGTGCGATGGAGAGAGCTGCAAGATGCCCAACGTGAGTGCGTTATGTACACGTGCACGTTTAATGTCAGTACATAATTACACAAACAAAACTGAATCTTTTGTTGTGAATTTGCCACGTTTGTGGCATTAAATGGTGTATAACTACGTATAACTTTATCAAAATCAGTTGTTAGATTCGTGGGTATTTATCAAAGATATAAAGATGATCGATATTACCCGTCGGTTCTAGTCTGGTTCTGTTATATGTTTATTCCCCGTTTTCAACTTACTAGTATTGTTTTGGCCGTTGATTTAGAAGAAAGGTTATTTGTAACGTGCAATAAGTAAATCTTTCACAAACCATTAATTGATCAACAAAGCTATGCACACAGACAGTTGAAAGTGTTTTAAATGCCGCTTCCAAACTCTACTCGCCAGCACGCCTGCGTGGCCGACTACTGGCCCCAGCAGGAGGAGGTCTTGGAGATGAATCTTTTATGGCCAGCTTAAGGAGAGCATCCGATGCGGGCCCAAGCAGAGCTGCGACGACATGGCCGAGAGTATGGAAGAGTTGAACGACCTTAAAGAGTTGATCTATGAAAAGCAACAACACGGGGCAGTGTGTATCATGTTCACCAAAGTCGGTGTTGAGTGCTCCGGGTCTGACGCTGCATCCACTGGCCCGGCCGCTCCTACAGTGGCTCCGGGTCACTGGCCAACCTCCAGCCACTGGCCCGGCCACTCCTCCATCCACCACAGGCTCGGCTAAATAAGGTAGGCCTATGCTTCAATAGCGTGTGTACTGTCGCTCTAATGGTTGTTTTGTGACCGCATTGTTTTCACAATCGAATCAACAACGATGATAGAATATGTTTGACATTGCTGTGTAAATACCAACGGCATTAACATGTGATTGATTTTTAGCGTAAAACGTCATTGATTGAATTTTATACCCATCGTACACACACCCAATGGCGCGACCATGTATATTGCACGCCGCAGAATACCATCTGCCTATGTTGACTCATTGTTCCTCACGATTCTCACCCTGTTGTGTTCCAGGCCTTCGGCAGCCCCGGGTCGTTCCGTGGACTCTTTCGACCGCGCGGAATTCGCCTCTCCCACAGAACGACAGCGAACATCACTCTCTACGCGACGCGTGTCATCATTTGTGCATTTGATTAGACTCAAAAGTTTTACATTTTATGTTAGATAAACCATTGGATTACTTAAAGACTCTTTTACGTAGACAATTATAGACAATTAATTAAAATCTGGTTAGATAGAAATAAATACAATCTGAATCATAACTAAATGAATCCGTTTTTGGCAAAGTACAATGTACGTAGTTTAATAGACGAAATTATATGTTATGAATATATTGGTTATTTTGGCAATAATGAATAAAGTAATTCTTTTATGTAAAATGATCAATACTAGGTACTGAAATATTATTTTGTGAAATAAATTTAACAGTAATATCAGCATGATGAAAATCATCCAAAGAGGCTTCTCATAGGGAGTGATTGTCAATAAATATTTTGGCAAGCATGTATGTAGTTGAGTGTGCTTTTTTTCCATTTGAGACATTTAAATGTACAATAATACACTTAGAACTTGCGATTGGCCCAGATTCTGTAGATTATGAATGCTTCAGTTTAAACACAGCACGAACATATTCATATTCATTCATAACGTCCTGGTATTTTACTTATAACTTGTAACATGCCGCAATTTACTGAACTCCCAATATTCAAATACATATTTAAACTTTACACATGCAGTGACTATGTGTGAATAGGTATCAATGCCATGTACACACACCCAAGTCATGGTGTCACCACAAATAGTATAATTCGTCAAGCGGGAACCAGTCCCCAGCGCAAAAGTTTACTTTTTAAAGTTTTAAATTTCGATTTTAATTGAATGATATAGAACTCCATAGAGCGAATTCAAATTGCCTTCCAATCCACATAGAATACCCACAAACAAAATCCAAATGTTCAGAATACACACGAATTCAGAGTTGTACATAAATACATTTTAGATTCTAAAGTTTCAGTGAAAGCATTGCCCATGTGTACTGGAGTTCAAGTACAAGTACATGTACATAGACGTTTTTTTCCGCCACTCACACTTAAATATATGATGTACAAATCTGGAAGTAAGATGGTCAGCCTAAATTATTGAAATCCAAGAAGTCATAGTTTATTTACAAAATACAAAAGACACACACACAGCAGATGATAACAACTTTAACGTACACTTTTCAGGTTGAAAACATCTCCTGTACTTGTTATTAGACAACTAGTTTTTTTGCTGTCTTTACTAACAACCACTTTGTACAAGTTGTTAGATGAAAATGGTCACTGCTGCTGGTCATACGGTATTACATTTGTAAAACAGTACAGGCCACAAACTAAACTATGTGTTTAAGAAAATGGACTTGTTAAAAAACACTCATCACCAAACCTAATTAATTTGGAATTGAGTTTACAATTTATTTTTTCTCACAAGTCCAACTGCCTATCCATTCGGCTACGGAAGTACAAGTATGGTGTAAACGGATTTCTATTCCAATTAATAACATTACTAATTCCTAGCTACTTTCATGAATCATTACATGCCACCACATGTCAATATCTACGAAATGAGTCAAGTCAGTCCCCTCCATTTTCTATAAATCTAAAACAGTGACAACAATGCAAAACAGATTAATTATTTTCACACTTCTCTCTCACACACTTCTTTTTAGCAAGCATATTTCTATAAGCAGCGAGCAGCTCGCTTCTTGGGATGATGGTATCATTCTGGTCTCACAACCTTGGGGTCGTGAGTTCGAGTCCCGCCAGGGCCACTTGATATAGTCAAATGGAAGCTTAGGGTTGTAGAACCTATCTTCAGCTATATCTATCGTTGGTAGAAATATGCTTGCTAAACAGATGTGTGTGTGAGAGAGAAAGAAGTGTGAAAATGTTTCGGCAAGCACTGGGAAACACATATATAAGATTAATTATTGTGTATGCACAATTTAATTTCGTTAGATGTAAAGCTCGTTGTGACCACAAGTAATGTTGGGACATGAAATAGATCATAAGCTCTGCGTGATGGCCACGGGAGCAAGCAGGTTTTGTTTACGAGCATGTAAAGGGCGTATATTGGTTTTTCTATAATCTATGATTGAGAAGTGTATAGACACAAATGCACATGCAACAACGACCGTTTGCATACCTTTATAGCATACAACACAGCAATTACACAACAACCACCATTCAATGCATAACACATAACACACTAACACAGATACCGTTCACTGCTCCAAATAAAACTAATGACGTGATATTGGGAACGAGGAGAGATATACGGGATACTTTTTTGTAATCCATGCCATGAGAATAACAGCACACACAAAGTCAATTTACGGTTTACATGCACAGTTAAAATTATACAGCGCAGTTTCAAGCTTTTGCATTTGCATTCTATTTCCCCTTCCATGTTTGTATCTTGATTGAGAGTTTGTTCAATTTCCCGGATTCCTTTTTCTTTGCCATGAACGTAATAAAGATGTGAGGCTACAGCGTTTACAGTACAACTGTAAAATTTGCATTTGGAAGAAACATAAAACCCACCATTTTGAATTAAAACTACTTGTATGGTGAGCTACATGTACAGATTTGAATATGTGATTTTCCACAGTTATTCAATACACCATTGCAAATCTCATACCATATCCTCTTGAAGTGTGCAGTGCCCAATATAATGGTATGTTATTTCCTGGTTTAATGTCTTCAAACGTACATGTATAGCATATAAATTCTATATTTACTGAGTTCACAATACGTTGGTGGTCAACTGGCCATTAATTCATTGTTGCCATGTACATATAATTTCTCAAAATTTCTGGCTGTATGGAGATGAAATTAACTTATCTTTTTAACATGTGTGTGTTAATGTTACTTAATTACGAACTGATTATGGGAAAACTTCGTGTTTGGCAATCAATTATTCTGCTGTCTATGCAGATACATGTAGCTCTTTTCAACTATCTACGCTTCGCAGTTAAACACAATGCACCCGGATTATTTCTGGGCCGTGACTTTGAACTTTGAAACATTCTTATATACGTCTATTGTCGATGTACTTGTTCCTACCTGCTAACAATTCCTTTACAGTGTCCTCTAAAAGCCGTACTGCAAGGGGGTTCTTGTATAGTTTAGCGGACCCTAATTATAAGTTCAATAACTTGCCAAGAAAAACATCGGGAACCAAATTTCTTTCTCTATTAGAAAGAGAAACCTTTTCTATGTGGTTTCACCATTGATCCACATAATCCTTTGAAACAAATATAGCAGCAAAATTAATAGTGCCCCATGATAAAAATTATTATTAAAATGATTGTCATTGTATAAAACAACAATAACTACTGTTTTAGATAAAGCCATATTGTTCCACGATGATGTAGCTGATGTTTCAATGCGATAATTCATATATCACAAAGCAAACCAAAGGAAATCAGGACAGTTCGATTAAATGAGCACACATTTTGGGAAAATCTTGTAATGTTCAACACGGTTACCATTTTTTGTTAAGTCTCATCATAACACAACAAAAGAATTATCAGTGTGTATTTCTACAATGTCTGTCTCAACACATAGATAGTCTTTTATTGATATAATAAATCTATTGATATGCAATTTTAAGTTCTCTATTTTGTTTTCTTATATTTTTCACACGTTTAAAATAGTGCTGAACATAATTTAACTATACAATTGTAATATATACTCTCCTATATGAAAAAAAAAACAATAAATACACTGTCATATAATATACACTCGGGTGTACATGTACACTACGCACCCCAGCACTGTGACATTGATTTATCAGTTTTACTGGGTGACACTACGGTGACTACAGAAACGTTGCCCAATATCAAGTATCACATTGAGCGTTTATACATGTATCTTTGTAAGGCGTGCAATATAAGTTGCTCTCTGGTTCAACATCCTCACGCGTCCTGACTTAAGCACAACGTTTATCAATTGCATATTAATATAGCCACAAAACCATAACCACAGTTTGAATTTGAGGGCCTAATTTATAAATGTCCACATAAAAGACACCTAAAGATATTTAGAAGAAGGGTAAGCCCAGTCCAACAAAAACAAGTACATGACAAGCATTTGTGCTGTCAGATATCACGTTACACTTCAGGAGCCACCACCTACTAATCAGGATTTTCCCTGGTAATGAGCGAATCCTGTGTCACAATGTGGCAGTTTATATTGATTTTTTCCTAAAGCCAGCTAGGTAAGTAGTGCACATCCAAGTAGTGTGTCTCCCAGCTCCGGTCGGTCGTGATGTTGGCCGATTTGCTGATGGGAATCTGGGACACCAGCTCACAATCGTGTCTTTCTTGCGGATCAGCTGTTGTGTTAAAACCAAACCCCAGGCAATCGGAATCCTATAAGTACAGAATGATTGCACTGAAACTAGGGCTATACTATAAGGGCGAAGATGTTAGCTTCTCCAAATACAGTAGTTATACCTTGTGACTCATACTGACTGTGCACATCACCCACCCGGATTTACTATTATTATTATGAAAGTTGTTTTGACACTGTGACAATTTACTATGACTGAGCCGGATTGGGTTAGCAGGCATGTCTGACTCTGGCCTAACTTACCAGCAGACAGAACTGGGAGCACTGGGAGCGCCTCACTGCACTCGTGGTGAGCGTGATGTTACTGGTCATCCTCACCCCGGTCTTCTTCACAAAGTAATCCTGTTTGTAAACCTTTGGCACTTCTGAAACGACATTGGTATTGATTTGCTACATAGTTGGTGTTGAATTAATAAACTGTTAACATATTTTTTCAGACGCATATCTTGCAACAACGAGTTCTCATCTATTACCATAATCGTCGTAAGATAGGTTCCTATGAAACTCTTGACATTGGAAGATGGCAGGCGGGTTGCATAACACCATCATTGCCCAATTTAAAACCATGATCCTTCATGGACACGGCAGCACTATAAAAAAGGTATGGGCAAACTGGGCAATTTCAAATTGCCATGAAAATTCGCCCAAAGCAGATTGACAGGGGTTGTTTCTGTGGCATCATATATTGCTCATTGAAAAAATAGAAACGTGATGCCCCTTGTTTTTGCCCAATAGATTTATGTAATAAAAGGACTATAAGTAAAACATCCATGGTAAGCTATTATTAGGAAGATGGGATTATTGCAGTACATATCGTGTAGGTGCTTATATAGTGTATTCAATCAACTCCTTCAGCAATGGTAGACTTTCAACAAATACAGTAACACCACACAAGTAGGGACACTTACATGTATTATAAAATAGGGACATGAACGACATACAACGGGAGATTAGAATGGTGTCGCAGATCCGATGCTTTCCTATTGTTCGTGGGCACCAAAACTTGCACATAAGTAAAGTCTATATTTAATAGTATAAACTTGTACATAGCAGAGAACGACATACGAACTGGAGTTGTGTGTGAAATGCTTGTTTCAAGATACTCTCTAGCAGCTACTTAATACTGGAATTATGTGCAAAAAGAATGTAGTGTGGTTCACGGACATGATGAATAGATTATGATTGCATTGATTTGCGAAGTAGAGCTCTCGCTCTCGACCATTCAATATGTGCAAAGTACAAATGCACACAAATGGCTATTACCGGTATATCCATTAACAATAAGTGTTGGGTAAAAACGTTTGTTGCATTGCTCCAGCTGCTGAAGCAAATCATTGTGTTTCGTTTGTCTGTAACTAACTATGTATGTCTCCTGACAAGCTAGAAAGTTTACCAATAAACTGCTTGATTTCAACCATTAAACAATTATGAGGTATGAGGCTACATCGAAGTGACTCGATTTTGGGCACACTGCCAATTAAACTGTGGTTTCCACAGGGCCATCACGGTCCATTTTCGACACTCTTATGAGTATAGAATGCACAATTACAGATCAATATTCCTCCAGCTGCAAAAGTCTACTTGGTTCTATTTGTTATTTGCTGCTAAGGGATATATTATAGCATGACGAAGCCAATATTAGGCAGTGGTATATTATTTGTGACTGATTGAATACCCGGAAATATTGTAATTATGTACTGTTAATCATGATTTCTAAATCATTTTAGTAAACAGCTTTATTGTCCATGAGTCAATATTGTTCTAGCGAGTATACATCTTTTCAGGACTATAACTTAATTGCCCATAAGTCACCTCTGTTCTAGCGACGCCTTGTTCTTTGAACACTTTTGATCTAGTTCTGTTTTGCGTCACTTCAGCCGCTGGTATGAAGCCGAGACATGCGATTGTTCACATAGTAAAAGCTTAATAAATATTGTGGATAATTACATGAACATCATGAATATATATTGATAAGATATTTGTTTTCTCATAGGGAGATTTGTTGGACTGCTATGCGGACCTTATCAATCATACCCCTACGATTATTAAAAGCTATTAAAACTGGTTCAAAATTAGCATGCCTATGCTTATCCAGGTCCCTACGATTATTAGTATTTACCTGCTAAAGTCACGCTCATTGTCATAGTAAAATACATTTTCCAGGCCTTTTGCGTACGTAACGTCTGTTTAGACTGGAATTTTTTCTGTAACAATAGCCATCAACCAAGAACATGAGCGGGGCCTTGCTGTCATCTAAGACAAAACGCTGACAAAACCATTCAATAAGTGATGCTATACTAAGCACAGATAAAAGGCAATCACTGACTAATTCTTATATGGAAACTACGATTGTACACAGAAATGTTGTTGAACATAGTAGCACACATAAAGTCAAAAGGAGGGAGTTTATCATAAGATTAATGAACGGAGACCTCGATGGGGAATCGAGCTTTTGTACCTAATTAAGATTTTATGATTCAGAAGGAACTTTTTTCGGATATTGACAAGCCGCAGCAGTAATATCAAGGAGAAATCACAAGCTGGTTTTCTAAGCTGAGCATCTATGGCCAGATGGAATATGACTTTTGTACCCTTATATTTGTTTAAAGCAAAGGTAACATACATTAGCAGATAGTAGAATGTTTCATGCATGTCAGAAAGAGTATTTGAGAGACACGCCAAAATCCTCAATATAGACCAAACGTGTAGGCCAGGCGTTCTACTCCATATAGGGCCCTAACCCGGAACAAATTGCAACAATATTGAAAACACTTGCATATGTTTTTTACAACCTCTCTAGTATCACATACTGAAAGTCTACCAAAATCAACCCTTGCATAATATTTCTAATTTTGTTTTTAAAAGTTCAACTTTTTAAATGCGGATCAGCGTGACATACTTATTATTTGCAATTCAGAACTAGAGAATGTTTTGCCACCACAAATGTCAAATAGCTTGATGAGTTGACAGAACTTGACTTTCTCATAACCATAAGAGTTATTAAGTACTGATGAAAAGGCGTCCCATTCGATGAACTGACCTTCCAAAGAGATAGGTTAATGGTCAGAGAGTCTCTTGACTGTAAAATAGAGTGATAAGAGAGAGACTTCCCCTGACACAAATACAATAAAAGTTGATCATATTGCTTGCTGACAATATCATACATATTCATGATTGTAACTTAAGAAGAAATTGCTATAAATTAATCTGACAGTGCTTTCTCCATTTCTGAAGAATACGCTGATGTCTAGATACTCATAGTACATGTAAATGATAATTATGCAAGAGAAGGCACAAATACATTGATGTTATAGTCAGTACTGCCAATTAAAGATAGAAAACCAGCACAATTCTTTCATCATTGCATTTACTGCTCATAATTTTGGTTCAGCAGTCCTAAAAAGGGGGAGAAATCAATGAGTAAATGTGTGGATCTGTTTCAGTAGGCTTCATATATTTCTGAAATCTCAAACTGAATCTGCCATAAGTAAATAACAGTCGTATGTTCTTGAAGAAGCTTGTGAATATGACGTATGAAAAGTCAAATACTCGGGTTGGCAACTCCAGGGGTTGATATCTAACTCAGACACAAGGGGGCCAATTAGATTATTCCTATTTACCATAAGCAGAGCCTCTTAATTATAGCAATATGCAAAAGTGCTTTGTAAAATGGAGTCAAGCATTGAAGTGTCACCGTGATGTTACCACCTAGAAATGTACCAGTAAAGTTGATAATTACACATTATTGTGAAGGCAATCTTTATTAATTGTGATCACCTTTAAGTCATATTACACGTTTCCATTCAAAATGGCTAGAACTACATGTCTGTATGACAAGGACTACGAAAACCATCCATATAAATGTAAATGTAAATGTCTGGTTTATCGCTACCGTAGCGCAGACGTGCTAATCACTCACATTAGCGTTCACTCGCCTGACCTGTACCTATTTAACGTGTAGGTACCACGGAGCAGTGTGCAACCTGTTAGAGGTAGGTTTGCTCAACACCTACCATCAGACCCGACCGGGAATCGAACCCGCGACCTTCTGGTCACGAGTCCAACTCCCTATCCACTCGGCCATGGAAGCACGAGTGTCTATATATGTGACAAAATGTGTTCTTAATAACCAGAAAGGAAAAGATATTGGCAATTTTGAACAATGTCGACCATCTTGAAAATGTCCACCACCTTGGAAATTGTTGGCCATATTAAAATATTGGTCCATCTTTAAGCCACATTATGTATTTCAAATCTCCATGACAAGACAAATAACAATCAATGCTAAAATATACCACATCCATCAAGAGACTCTCTATGTGTGGAAAAGTGTGTTTGGTTTTATGATGAAAATGTCAGCCATATTGAGAACTATGGTCATATTGAATTGATATTGCATTGACATTTATAATCATGCTTTCATCGTAAATCTTTACTGTAAAATACATTCATATAGACACAAACATATGACAACTTAATTTGAAGATACAAGGATTTCAACTAAATTTGGCGGCCGTCTTGGAAAAATCAGCCATATATGAAATATATGAAAAATTGCTTTATACTATTTCAAAGTCTATGCATTGTTGTATAAGTGGGCAAAGTTTTGTGCTTTTAAACAAAATCCCATGATTTCTATACATATATGCCTGACTAATTTTGTAAATTTTCGTGTGGTTGGCGGCCATTTTGATTTTTCGAATTTAGAGGCTCATACTTGGTTGTAGCATGCGACATACACCAAAAATGGACTCAGCAACCTTAAATTAGTCTAAAAAGTGTTATCTAGTCTTTTTCTTTCTTTTGCTGTTCACTATTCCAAAAAAAAGGATCAAACCTTTTCATTTACATATCTTTATTATATTAACATGTTTCAAGTCAACAGACAAATTTGAAAAGGAGTCTGTTGACTTGAAACATGTTAATATAATAAAGATATGTAAATGAAAAGGTCTGCTCGTTTTTTTTGGAATGGTGAACAGCAAAAGAAAGAAAAAGACTATATAACATGAATCCATATGCTGTATACCAAGTTACTAGAATACTTTTGATAAGTCTAAAAAGTGTGTCAGTCAATCTTTCCTCAAAAATGTCTCTAGGAGCTAGAATTTGAGAAAACCCGACCTATCTATGTTTGTAGTCTATCGATGCAATAGGGAATGAAGGTTACGAGAACAGGAACTACCGTTACAACCAGACTAAACTCAACTGGATTACGGACCGAGCGATGATACCGGACGTCGTAATGTTATGCTTATGGGAGATATTGCGCAATACATTTTGAACGCACACAGCTCAATAAAACTTTAGACTTCAGCATTCTCACTTACATACATCACAGATAATATAGGTTCCTTTCGTCCCATAGTAAAATTACCTATAAGCAATCGAATTTAGTATGTTTAATACAAGTTGAAATGGTGACATCGTTGTGTGATCCTAAAAAGTCTACTGACAATATCAGCAGGCGACGACAGGTGTAATGACAATGAAAAACACCACACATATATTGGATCATATCTCTGTTGTACATTGTCGTATTAATATATAATTTTGATGGAAATAATCTGCAGTAATATGCAATTCCATTCATATGCATAAGTCTACCGTATCCACTCATTCAAACGCCCAGGGCGTTTGAGTTCAAAATTAATCAATTTCGGGGGTGGTCGGATAAACGGAGGTGGGCGTTTAGCATGAAATGTTTCGGACCGGAAGGGATGCTGCTTGGAGGTTGGTAGTAACCACCAATAGTCGTTTATCGCTCAGCCGTGTACATTTTCCTATGATTTTGGCTGTCATTTCGATTGTCGTGGTATTAGTCAATTGTAGTTCTCAAATATACAATTGTATAATCTGTTAGTAACATAAACCTAATGATCTATCACGAATGCTCGTCAGAAAATCAAAATAACTTACTTATTTAAGAAATAAAAAATGCACATGACTTTTTTGTCTCAGTGCGCATGCTCAGTTATTTAAATGTCCGGCGCTGTTGCAAAAAGGAAAACGAAAACGTTAGATGAGTCTTCGCTGAAGAACTTCCGACCGCTATTAACACGAAAAGCACAATCATAAACAGTTATAAAAACGAGTAGATCTATGAGCAAATCACATACAGTGTATACTACTTGCCAAACGTCCAGTTACGAGGCACGTCATTTGTATGTCACCTGTGACTTGTTATTTCCCTACTTTTATTCGGCCACCTACTTTTATTAAATTTGAGATTATTTCCACCCTCACTTTTATTCCACATGCTACTATTACAATGAACACGAAAAGCACAATCGTTATAAAAACGAGTAGATCTATATAGTAGTTTGGCACAGGGTGTATGGTCATTAAGTCATTTCAGGATATAAATAGAATCTATTGTGAACAGATATTTTAAAAGTTTCAAGCCTAGCTGCATAGCGTGAAAATGAATAAGAATAAACTGACCAACTGGGAAGAAAGATCCATCACTTTCAAACGCCTGCCCATGTCCCTCAAGAATCATGTAGCTAGATCCAGACCATCCAATCCTGCGGATAATGATAGTTTGAAACAAACTGGTTAGTGGAGGAACACTATAAATTATAGCAGAGATACTGCCTGGTTGGATAGTAATTTCACATGCACTTAGCCGAATGGCACATTACCTGTAAGTGGGATAGTTGAGAGACGTGAACCACACAGATCCATCAGGATTGGGGTGCATGTTGTACATGAAGTGTGCTCTGCCATCATAGCTGTGTTGGTGCATCACAAATCCACCATGTTCCAAAAACTTGCCAGGGTTTCTGACAGACTCCAGTAAAATTGTGGTGGCTGTTAAATGGAACAATTTCTTATCATAGGATCTATGATTATTACAAGCAAAATAAAAACAGAATCACGCCCATATAAAATTATAATTCATTGCTATCTTGATTTATGATCAACACGCTTCTTTGGTGTCAACACAATATAAATTTGCAATTTACAGTTTTCTACACAAATCTCAATCTATCATCAGAATCCACTTGAAATGTTTGCTCACCACTATGTTAATTAAACTGGTATGTGTTAGACAAGATGCTGATGATAGACAGGGATTGGTTGCCTGAACTATAAAGTAAGTAAATTGCGTACTGTGAATGAAGAATCATGTCACTTATACATTACAAAACAGCACAGTGACCTGATTCAAGGGCATCTTTATTTTTGTGTGTCTGCTGCTGGACTACCTGGATAGCCGTGCACCTCCCATCTGAGTGAGATGTGGCCATACCAAGCCACTGGGTGTAACCTCACTCGGCTGCCGACAGCAGGAACCGCTAATCTGTTGGTTACCACCGTATTTCTGTCACTGTTGCCGTTAAAGACCTTCCGTTAGAACAATATACACATGTATATATGCATGCATGTCCCCTCCACTGCACGGATAAAAATGCTCCGGCGTGGGCACACATGTTCAGTTTAGGTGAATTGCTTCAGTGTTTAGATACTAGTTATCATGCTATCTGGGCGTGTCTCGAGTACAATTTACTATTCACTAACACATTGTCACGGAGGCCTCAAATCTATTAATAATAACGCCTGTTGTTGAGAACACAAATCATGTTATAGAACAGAAATGTAATTGCTGTTAATGTGCATGCTATATTATAAATTAAATAAGATGATTAGCATCGATATAGCTTTGTCGGTGCATGCCAAACATCATGATGGACGCACTTCATACGAAGTTGTGTCAAGAAATACGCAATTGTCAAGAGTGCAGCAAGGTGATAGGTGGCGTGAGCATCCAGGTGCCACGATACACTGGATGACACGCTATGGGAATAATGGATTGATAAATTAGTAGTGTTTTCGATATTTGATTCGGTTGCCAATGGTCTAGCAGATTCTTACCCTGACCTCTCCGTTTTCCATGTACGTGTAGTGTGTGTACGGCTCAAAGTGAGAAGATCCGATTGACAGCTTGTAGCTGGTCACCCACTGACTGTGGGAGTAGCGACCCTGGGTGGATACGGCGGTTATGGTTAACAGCCTTCCCAATTCCACCTGCGTGCATATAGGGACACAAGCATATATCTATTCTTATGATAAATGTGTTAGTTATCCACGTGCAATTTTTACATAAAACAGCAAAGTCGCACATGACGTCAACCTCCAAACCGAGGCTATTTTAAAGAGGACGTTAGGATTCCTGCTTGGAGGTTGACATGACGTGTGTTTATCATCAATGTTAGTGTTTGTATCGTTGATTTGGGGGTGAGCCTTTTTCAACTCTTTACACCAATATTTAATTACAATGCTATCAAAGGCCACTTTCCCAAGGTTATGCTGTGGCTACCGTCTTTTCCACGATTTAATAGAATTTTAAAAGTTAAAAGTCCAAAAGTTAGCCAGAACATGAAAAGAAAACACCTGCAACCAAACAATACATCTTAGTATTTTTCCAAGCTTAGTTGAATATTCTCATGCGCAACCACCTGGATCCACTGATCTACACCCACCTGTATCCACTGATCCACATTGTTGGCCCCCGCGCACCACGCAGCAGTTCCGCCAATGTTGTGCAGACGAGAATACTCTCGCCCACACACTTGTGAGCTGACTGTCAGCTGGGAGTCGCGCACGCCGTACATTCCCCCGTTGATCAGGTCTGCCTCTCCCACATCTAGAAGTGCAAACGATGGTTCTATAGTAACTTGTAGCTACGGTCGCACATTCACAGATATACATAAAAGCTAACGCTTTATCACCAAAATCATAGAATATGCATTATTTCATGCAAGGTGGGATCATTTAGTGACATTTAGAAGAAATGAAACTGTTCTAGTGCAGTCATAATCGACCATGAAAAAGCTTTTTGAGAACAAGTGCACAATTGGATTTTTGCACAAAGAATTCAATCTTGTGAAAACCATAAGTAATAGAAATTCTGCATCAAGTTATTGTTAATCTTTAAAAAGAGCTGTAACAGTGATCTAAAGAAGTCGAAGGTAATAAATACATAACAGTATAACCTCAAATGGAGACTGCCTGGGATAGACCTGGTGGCCTCAGCAGAGATGTGAACTCTGCTAACGAATTTTGAAGTGGTCTCTTTATGAAGATTTAGAACTCTGAAAATCGTCTTACTATTGCTGTGGTTTCTTCATAGAGGTGCTTTAAATACGAGGTTATTCCAGTGTTTTATACACTTGCTAAGACCCATTAATTGCGTCAGACCGTAACTTTCCGTCCGTCCGTTTTTTTTCATACAGAATATGTATGCATGAAAATTGAAATATTGGATTATGACCTTATTCACAAAATAGTCATCAAGAATATATATTTTTGCAAAGATATTTATTCCAATGATTTAATGACCATTCCCAACGAAATGGAAACACTATCTTGTATTTTCACACATGTGAGAACATATAATTGTAAAATAGTCTGATTGTAGCTATTCTTCCCATCAAATTTTAAGTGAGGCGTCCATCGTGGTTTTTAAAGCATGTGGCAAGCGTAACACTTCCATTTACATAGTGCACGAGAAAGCTTTGAAACTTAGAAATTCACTCAATAATATTCCTAAATGTTACACTCGATGTTAAATACAAATCATGCCCAAGTTGTTGAATATGTATTATCTGTGATGTAATTATTCTGTGAAAAATCTTTTATATGAAAATCTACTGACCTATATGATTTTCGCCATATAACTCCCACCGCATGGACATATAACCAGTCCACGTGACCGGATGCAGTCGCACTTGGCTGGCCACCATGGGACTGGCCAACTTGTGCATTACTACGTGGGTGTCTTCAACGTTACCAGCAAAGATCTGTAATGTGTATTATAACAAAATATGTACTAATACCCAATTTCTCTAACATTGCGTGCACAAAATGTATTAGTTATTAACCCCCAAAATTCAAAACGTATAGTGTCAACCGTTGCACATTACCGTCTCGCAGCCAAACAACAACACCAGGAGGAAGAAAAGAAGAGAGAAAAAGGAGACTGAGTCATATCATTAGGCTCAATGTCATGCTTCGTCTATCCCCGGCCATTCCCCTACTACATTATACGGGACACTAGGACACATCACCGTCGTCATTGTCCGGTAATAGCTGCTTCATCGCCTCCGGCGGATTGAAAGGCATTCTTCGTTTTGCAGACTGTTAGCCCCACTTTCACAGAGATTTAGGTAGTTCCAGATGCGCAAAAAAACGCCAGAAGCTCAGTGTCATGTCGATGAGGATCGTGGGTGAACTAGTCTCAACTTTGGAGTGATCGGGCTGGTTCGGTTGGGAATGCCGCACTTCTGACTAGTTCTGGCTCTTTTTGCTGAACTGTGATCCCGTCTGCTGCTTTGGTAGGGTGTATGGTTGACAAATGAAACCGTAAGTTCCAGGACTGCCGTTACAATCTGAAGCGATGGAAACATGAAACAAAAGCATTTGTTCCAACAGTTGGGTTTTTCACGATGCTCCATGATTAATGTTGTCTTCCTGGAGGAAATGACACACTTCTGTCTGGTTCTCGACAAAAATGGTTTTTACTTCTTCAGAGAAATGACTGTTTTTTTCGTCCTGTGGTATACATTTAGGATTACGGACTAGCTTATTTGGATCACATTTCTACTTTTCTAGGTCATATAGAGGGCTAACCTAATCCACGTAAGGACGTTCCACATAAAGTTGGTTTTGCTGACGATGTTCATAAAGACGTTCCCATATTGTGGTGTGCTATTCGCCAACTCATCATGTGTTAACGCCTTCTTAGAGTTCTACATTTCTGGTAGGTCTGTATTTGCTACAATATCTATCAAATTTCCTGTTGAGTAACTCACCACACTTTCTCAGGCAAAAATTCACTTAAGTGTTTCACTCACCAACTCATCATATTATGTAATTGCCTTCATAGTTAGTAGTTTACCTTTGTTTCTTCCGTCTCTTGATATGGAGAAAACGTGTAGCTGTCAGAGGAGAATGTAAGGTAGTAAGAGCTCACATATTGGTTGGTGCCCTGTCTGCCTTGTGTAGCCACACTGGCAACAGACACCAGCCTGCCAAAGTCTACCTGGAATGGAACAAACCCAGAATATAGGACACTGAAGCCTCTACATGAGCTAAGGGTCACACGCCGACACGGTCGTTTTCTAGCCAGTTTAATTTTCAAACGTGTCAGTTTTAAAAGTCTCCTTATCTGGATGTATTGACGTGAGATAAAACACCATATTTCGTCTTTGCCGACATCGTAATGAATTATAACATAGGAGCATTTTGGAGGGGACACAGGGACGCAATACTTTCAGACCCCACGTTGGTTCCTGTTGGATAGCAATGTATCATTTTGTAGGATAGCGTCGGGTACAATTTAAGGACCCAACTGGTACTTGATTGTTAACATTAAATTGTAGTCAAAAAAGCCAAAATATCCTGTTTCATCAACAAAAACCTGTAAATACAAGTGGTCTAAACTCTATTTCAAATTCTAAATTGTAATTCCAATTTGCGCAAATGCCGGACAGCTACAATACATAAAAGTTCACACACTTAGTCCAAAAGCTTCTTCAAAATCCGGGAAAACCCAAACTACCAACTAACAATGGTCCGTATACAGTCAATATGCGTTTGTTATGATATAAAAGTCAGAAATTTATTACTTTCAACATAAAGTAGATGAATCTATTACATGTATCCGCTATACCTGAATCCACTGGTTTACATCGTTGACTCCAGCGCACCAGCCTTTACTGCCCGTTGTTTCGTGCAGGCGACAATACTTTGTGGGGCACGTCCCATGGATGGTGCTGGCTGTGAGCTGAGCATCCAGCACCCGGTACAGCCCACCGTTTATCAGAGGCTCTTCCCCACTGACTGCATGAAAACACTCAATGGTACATTCATCACTAATATATATGGATATGAATTCAATATTTTACTTTTTGTTTGTGGGCGCATACATGCAATCTCCCATTTGTGACATGTCCCCGTATCCCGTTTTTTTTTACACGCCAAATATTTTCGACCCACATCCCACTAACCGCAGAACATGAATCCATTCTAACCTTTCCCACATAATTTCACTGCTTTCTTGTACCCCCGTATTGTCTAAAATGCGTCTGTGAACTTACGTGGATAGCCGTGCAACTCCCACCTCATGGAGATATGGCCATACCATGTCACAGGGTGCAGTTTCACTTGGCTGGCAACCACAGCAGCCATCAATGTGTGTGTTACCACAGTATTTCTATCACTGTTGCCGGTAAAATCCTACAATGAAAATCATTACAAACGTTGGAGTCCATAGCTTTCCTAAAACCATTCCAAGAGCAAACAATATATAACCTTAACCATACTCAAATTCAGTTACTGGGATCCCCTTAAAAAGTACCCCATTGAAATGGCACATCCATACTAACCGACATAACGTACATGTATATACATAGCCGAACCCCTAGCCAGAAAAAAAACCTGGGTATTAAGTTTCATGATTATGGGCACTTGGCAAAACTTTGACGAGAAATATGGCATTGCCCTTCATGCATATATTTACCCGTGCATATTTTCTACGTTATTCTAAGGTAGTCCACTCAAATTATCTAAACACTTTTTTCTTTATTAGCTAACCTTGATTGTTCCATCTTCGGTGTAAAATTCAAACACCGAGTCGCCGGAAGAAAACGCCAGCTGGTAGCTTGTCACCCATTGGTTGTAATCCCCTCTACCTTTTGTAGCTATGCCTGTTATACGAAACTTTCGGCCAAGGTCTACCTGGAAAGTAGAATTTGTGCATAGAGTTGGCAGGGTGTTTGGACAATGGTCAACTGAATGGGAATAGGCCTCCATATCAAGAACATGTAGCTGGAAACATTTACTGCTCGTAATTTAGGGGCTACTTTTGACCAATACATGTCACTTCAACTTTATGTGTCTGTCCTTGTTGAATCATGCAATTGGCATCTTCGTCGTATTGGACAGATTAGGAAGTTTCTCACAATTGAAGCTTCTGAGAAAATTGTTCATGCCTTCATAATTTCTCGCATTGATTATGGAAATTCACTTATTTATGGTTTACCCGACTGTCAAATCCAACGTGTACAGTGTGTTCATAACACTGCTGCACGTATCCTAACTCTAACGAAAAAGCATGAACATATAACTCCTGTTTTGAAAAGCCTTCACTGGCTCCCTGTCAAGCAATGCATAGTTTGCAAGGTTCTAACACTTACTTTCAAACGCCTCACTGGTCTTGCATCATATTACCTGTCTGAACTCTTACAACCATACCCACAACCTAGATTACTGTGGTCATCTTATAACCGATTGCTTAAAGAATTTAGATCAAGAACCCAGTCATATGGCGATAGAGCATTTAAAACAGCAGCACCTGAATTATGGAATAAACCCCCACTGTTCATTCGTCAATCGAAAACTCTTTGTATCTTTTAAATCTCAACTAAAGCACCATTTGTTTAAGGAGGCCTACAAGCGTACATGAACATTTAATGGTCAGGGCTGTATGTTTGTATTGTACTGTATTGACTGTTTGAGTAAATATTGAGAATACATGTGCTGTGCTATGAGTATTTTGATCTAGTTGAGCTAGTAGCTAACTGCTCCATGTTGAGGACATATTACAAAAACATTAACTGTTAGAATAAGGAGCATTTTGCAATGCTAGTGCATCATTATTTATTTTCCACTGAATTTATTTAGATCACATATTCACAGGTGTCATTGTAGATGGAGTTATTCCCCACGGATCGATAGCCAATTTGGGTTTGTGGCGTTATGCCAATGGGTTTGTGTTATGTCACTAGGGATAGTTCACAAATGACGTCACCCTGCAGGGGGAGAGGGAGGGAGGTGTAGCGAAAGAAGACGAAAGTTAACAGGGGTGGTGTGCGTGTGTGTGTGGGGGGGGGCTAGTACTTGGGTGATGTCACCTTTTGATAAAAAAGTTTCAGTTATTTAACAGTATTTGAACGTACTTTCTGACATGTTAAGTGAGTTGTGATATATTAACTAGTTGAAATCACATTGCCATGTTCGCTTTATATCCTCAATACATTAGTAAAATTATGTCTAAATTATGGACATATATATTCAAATGTATTTATATAGCGAAACCATGTCGCAAGGGGAGGGGGGCAAAGATGACGCCACTTACCAGGAGGGGGGTGCTGGAAAGATGACGAAAGGTGACAAGCTGGTGGGGGTGGAGGTAAAAAGTAAAAAAATGAGGTGAAATAAGTTGTGAACGATCACCCGCTCATAAATTATTCGAATAATGAGAGAAAAATAATGCACCCATAAGCTTTGGTCATTGTTCATGGTAAATATATGCACTGTTACCATAGTTTGTTTCTAAAGATGAATTAGTCACATCTCCTTACTACTCTTGCTATCATACTAGTACCATAACTGTTACGTATACTTAGTACTTACTGTACACACAAAGCATTTGATCTATTTGACGTGTGCCCCGTCTCACCTGGATCCACTGGTTGAGGTTGTTTGCGCCAGCGCACCACCCGCCGCCTGAACTAAAGTAGGAGTTGGCCTTGGTGCAAGCCGCACTGCTGTCCAGCAGCTGGGTGGTGTCCACGCTGTACAGCGGGCCGTCCAGCAGAGGAACCTCAAGGGTCGGCTCCACTACAACGGCAACAGTTTGGTGTCAAGTCCCATGACCATACGGTTTCACCTAGTACGTCCGAGATCTAGGCCTCCCCCGCTAAAACGACAGCACTTTGAATTGTTACAATCGATTACAAAACGTAATGATATTCTCGAAACCAGGAATTAGTCAACTATTCATAGAATAGTCCGTTATTACGATAGTAAGGGCTTAAGCAGTGACAGATTCAGTTACATCCACCTTGGAAATGATCCTCGCGGGTACAAAGAAGCGATGCAATGTGGATATTTCTAATTGTAAAAAAACAAACAAAAAAACTTTAGGGTGCACCACATTGAGCGATGACTACCAAAACAGCACCTTTTATTATCTGAAGTGAGATCTTGGAGGATCAATGGCTATATATATATACGATAGACTTACAGATGCTTACAAGAAAAGTGTGGGACAATTAAGGGTCGCTTCCAGCCGTCATTTAATTGGTCGTTGTTTTGTAGTGTGCATTCTGATTGATATACCTCTATCATTACCTAACATGAACTGGACCATCACTGCGTGTTCAGGTTGTTTTTATATAAACCTCACAGCACGTTACCCGCACAATCAATATCTTAACACCTAAAACTCGCTACATGTATGAACCCGAACAAGCAAAAACGATCAACCATTGTTCATGTTAGAAGTCCCTCTCTGATAGAACAATAGAAACAAAGTCCAGTACAAATATGATAAAAAAACATTATAAAGCCGAGCAAATGTAGAGAATAATGGCTACCATTAACTCAACATAGGTATGTACATATATAATCATAGATATATATTGACTTGTGTGTTGGATTTCCTGAGGAACATCGACCGAATTATAGTATGTTCAGGAAATGGGGCTAGAAATGCATTCGTCGTGCCCAAATTCTAATCTTTTCCTCTGCATTGCATTGAGTATCTTCAGCCATACATTTATTCATTTAACAACATGTCGTCTACCTTGGCCCAATACTAATGGTTCACAAATGATCCCTATTTATGTCCCTCAACTTGTCTTTCACTCGTTGTCATTATTGACCTCTGTAACTGTTTACGTGTCAGAGACGGCACAGATTCGGTTTTGGATGTCCCTATTCCGTATTACGCTTTGCACTGTCATTCAATTTTACTGTATCACAATGAACATTTTTACATTTCAAATCATAAGCTTTTAGAGTGTTGTGAGGGTACATATAGTCAGAAAGTTACCGTTATGTTCCGGAAGCAATCATGACATCAACCTTTAAGTGCATTCGTGATATTTTAGGTGCACCTTTGTTGTGGCCACACGACTATGTGACCGTTCTGCCTCGCCAATGTACGCAGATTTACAGTCATTGCATGGAATCTATAAGACCGGGCCTATCACTCTCCGCGTATCCCCAAGCCCTATATATTGAGGTGATGATGCATGTCCCTGGGTCTAATTGACGCACCAACCTTAGATATGCAACAATCCATCCCTCGTGTACATGTACATGACCACGGCTCTTTCTACACTGTTTTATATTCTGAGTGTTGGGAACCGATTTAGTGTCTTGTTCACCCGGTGCGGCGCATGTAGCGTCACTGTCTGGCTGCCTGTGAACCAAAACTTCTTCCCGAGGTGAAATAAATAATAATATTTACTACTTTATTCACTAACATGTCGAGACTTTCGTCGTTGTCATATCACGACAACATCTTCAGAGCTGATTTACGACGGGATAATTATTCCTTGACGGATGAAGTCATTTAAAAATCTTCGCTAATTCTTCCCGATGTGCTCCTCGTTTGCCTTGAACAGAGATGGTGTATGGCAGAAGCCCCCCTGCGTCTAGAACATCAGTAGGTGTGGGCAGCACCCGCTGATCCAGCGTAAACTCCAGACTGACCAAGTCACGCATGCCCTCAATCTTGGCGTGGTGGGGTTTTTCTATAAAGCCTTATAAGAAAGTGCGAGGTGTAGAGAAAAATGGTTGACAAGGCAGGTTCATGGAAAGCCGTGAGGAAGAGGGAAAACAGAGGGATGGATGATTTCAAGGATTTGGGATGTGGCGTTAAATGCTGAACATTGTGAGATGAAAAAAGTAAAACACAGTGGGGTGGAAAATAATAATAGATAGAGGTCTGGGATTTCTGAAGCCCTCATAAAAACCTCTTGCCCTAATTAAGATTTGATACGACTGAAAATAAATAAGAGCTGTCCCCAATAGAGAAGATGTAAAGACATTGTGAAGAGTATGCTGTTACTTGGTCAGAGTGATTACTAACCTGTTCGAATGTAGAAAGTTGACCCCTGGTCAGTGGACTGGGCAACTGTTGCTCCATCCCCAATCAATTTGGTCTGGTCCGACTTCTGCCACAGCTGTAACGCTGTTTTGGGGACAGTCACATCACATGCTAAAATGGAAGGATGGTCGCACACTATACACAATATAGGTAAATGCATTATGTCAACAGTTACTTAGCACTGGTGTGCTTACCCTTGAAATGACTAGACAAACATCTAAATAGAGAATTTTTAGTTCGTGGTCACTGAGGTTTTGAAGGTTCGTAGGATGTCTTTTTCTGAACAATTACAGTAACATGTCTATGTGTACGATTTGTACAAAAACATAAATGGTTCATAGAATGAAATAGGTGGTGAAAAATACCTTTAGATGTACCGTTGATTAAGTTTCATATCTATAGACTACGTATACGCATATAATGTAACCAATCACAATATACTTTCACGTAGTCTGCATGACACTAATACAATGGGCTTGAAGAGCTAGTATAGCTGTTTCGTGTATCACATGACTAGATATGAAGACAAGTGGCCGCGAAAAAGGGTTCGTTCACGTTCGCATCTCTTTAGTGCCAGTCAACTCGTCGGCTAGACTCCTGACCCCACCCGAAGTCCAACTTTGACGAGGCAAGGATCAGCCAGGATGGTGAAGGAGAGTCCTTTTTAGTGTCATTTTAAAGCTCTCTATATGTACAATAGACCTACACATGATTACAAGAAAAGTGTGAGACAATTAAGGGTCGCTGCCAGCCGCCATTTAATTGGTCACAATTTACGGTGTTTGCATTTTATGGCAGCTAGACAATTTGTAGGAGACTTGTTGGTTGGTTATATTTTACGGATTAACATGAAAGGGCACTGCTAGAACGAGCGTGAAGAGTATGGGCGTTTTGACGTGTTTTTGACGTATCGACTGTCACACACCGAGATATTCCGAGCTGACAGGTGGTCGAGAAATGAGGGGTTTGATATCACGTCTGTGCAGTATTTCTCTACTCCTCTATTCGTGGGCTGGGTACAAGGCGTCTTCAAACGCCAAACTTTTAAGAGGTGTGGATCGGGCCGGGATTCTACTAGAGAGGCAAGTGCGGAGTGATTTTGAAGCTTCCTATTCCTACCGTAGACCTACAATAACGGAAAGTCAGCTGGGTGGGCTGGAGGCCCCATTGAGCCGCGTTTTGGAACCGATTAAATGTTACAACCGGTTGAATCATATATTATTTCCGTATCTAAAGATAACGCTTTATGATGGCAATCTATGACATGACCACGCCTTTTTTTATTTGAAAACATATTTGCAGAAACTATATATATATATATACGAAAATACTCACAGATTCCACCAATCCCGAGGGACACGAGAAAGATTGTTCTGATGAGTCCCATCGTCATTTTTCTGCGGGTCTACTGGCGTCACTCTCAGCAACTGTAACCAAGAAAGTGTATCTGTCTGAGTTGTCAAAGTTGCTACACATGGTTTAATGTGTGCGGTAACAGTCACCAATTACCGCCTTCCGCTCATCAATACGTGTTTGTCTTACGTACGTGAAAGACAAAGCCAGGTCAATAAACAGTGAACATTGGGGAACGATTAGACCTCACAGTGAAGGTATTACATGTGCACGATTCCGGTCGACCTTTCCGGTGTACACAAAAGTCAATACAGCCATTGTTAACGCTGGTTATGTAGCTGCACCGTGGAGTTGAAGGTCATCACAGGGCAAGGGGATCTCCGTAACCCAGAAAAAAAAAGATTGTGAATTATCACGGTTAACACGCAGTTTGGAAAATACTTTTTTCCCCAAATTTAAAGTTGTCTACCTGTTTTAGGCCTGTGTACTATTTACACAGAAATAGGCAACCTATGCTTTTTACATACACATGTTAGTGGTTACAAACTTGTGCTACTGGCTACAGTCGGTGAAGTTAGCCTCAGTACACAATGGCTCGGGGATTCGATGATCACGCGCTGGCCTCGTGTTATGTTTAACCCTAAGCGGCACAGACGGCCTTTTTTTTACCCCGCAAAACCACCTTGTCCGACCGATGGTTAGTTTGGAAAAAGTAACATTGAATCACTCTTAGAAATGTAACACTGAAATGGTTTTCCATTAAAATGATTATTATAATAGAAATATCGTAAGCATACATTATTAAATCTCAGGCATGCAATATCAACGGTTGTGGAGAATATTATCTAAATAATTGAATGATTAATTGAAAAAGTTATTGCGGCTATTTGTTTTATTATGTCTTGCATTCTGATTTGTGAGCATTTCCATAGCATAGGCAGATTCAGGATGTGAGGCGCATGTCCGCCATCGATCGCTAATACAAAACTAATGGGATCCCTTAAGTGCTCACTTTCTGAAAACCTGACAATCCCAATGTACCGTGGTTTAATATCAGTCCATTTAAATATTTAATTGCATACCATGTACACTGTACACGCATATACTATAGTGGCCTTGGCCTTCTCATTTACAACATATTGCAATATCATCGGGATTTCATTCTACCACTTGGGCTCACAGTGTTGCTCAAAACTTCGAGGACATTTTGTCCTCTCTACGACCCGTTTTTTTTCTACAATTCAGAAATAACGATTTAGTTTTTCTCTAATGTATATACATATCAATGTATCTAATGCTTGTCACATTTTCTAAACACCGAAATCTATTTTAAAAAAATTCTAACAGCACCTTACAACACATTTACAATTGACGGTAGTTTGCTTGTCAATCCATATCGATTGAGTTCAAATTAGGTATTGTCACACTCCTACCTGTATTGTTAGATCCAGTTTATCGTGTTTAGATTATGACTTCAAACGCATGTCATGTATAATAGTAGAATGAGACAATCGTTCTATACATCCTGTTATATATATGTCTTGTACAAGGCTCGACGCGCGCATTTGTCGATAATTGTAATCTTGCACTTAATTGTGCAAACAATACATTATATTCCGAGTCCACCGCTTATGCCACCATTTCACATGGCCGATCCTAGCTCCAGATCCTCCAACAGACACCCGATTTGTCATTTCTTGGTGTATATGCCTGATCTGGCCTCAAATGTGGAGTGATTTGGTTGGTTCGGCAGGGAATGGGCCACTTACACATGCATGGTCGGTTCTGTGCTGACTTATTTTTTCGGTTTGTGAGCTCCATAGCCAAGTTTTCGGGGCTGTCTGCAGGGCTTTCTATAGCATTTGCAACATCCTAAGGTCTCTTTGTTTAACTGTGGCCTCGTCTGCTGCTTTGAGACTTTGAGAAGATGTATGGTGACAGATAAAACCGTAGGTGCCGCCGCTACCATTACAATCTGAAGCAATGGAAGCATCTTTTTCAACAGCACGAGGCTCCAACACAAATGGTGTCCATCTGGGAAAATGACACACTTCTGCTGGGTTCTCGTCCGAAAGGTGTTATCACTTCTCCAGAGAAGTTAGTTTGACTTTTTTCGGCCTATGGGCTCCCGTTATGGATAATTGGGATGTTGGTCTGGATCAACGTTTTCGATTTCCGGTTCGTCTGGAGGACTTATTTGTTCATCGTTAGGTCTCTCTGCTAACGGTGGTTTAGCTGACAATTTACACAAAAATGTTCCAATGTTCCAAAAATGTTACAATTATTAGGCAAAGAATAATTACAGGGGGTAGTGGGGTGTCATCGTGTTGTAGCTCAACAAACTAAAAGTCCATATTTACAATTATTAGGGAGAATAATACAAGAGACTGTAGAAGATGAAGATGATGAAGCTACAAAAGTTGGCCTTGAAGATGTTCAAGTTGATGCTCACCAGCAGAGACGACCATATACTTATACGAGATATTGGGTACGGTCCTAGGTCAGTCATGCTGCTTTTTTGAAGAGAAACACGTGTTGAAAGACCAAAGCTGATGGTATTTCACGGTTTGATGGCCACGAAGATGCTATTTGTGGCAGCCGATCATCAAACCTCTTCATCATGCTTCGTCGGTCTCGGCCCAGTCCCGTCACCTATAACGTATCTGACGGCTTGTACGGCTCTGTGACTTTGCCAAGATTCGTCTTCAGACGGTTACGTAATAAATAGTGACACAAATCCGCCGATCCACCCCGAAACGACAAATCGGGCATCTTTTGGAGGATCTGGAGCTAGGATCGGCCATGTGAAATGGGTGTCTAATTGGCATAGCCCCGATTGTAGCCGATTGCGTTTTCCAAGGAAAAAATCGACCACTCGCCCGTACTAGCTCGTACTAGCCTGTACTCTTCCGTACTCGTTTCTTTTACAGAATGCAACAACAACTATTGTTTATCTATCAAGCCATCTTGTTCTATGATAATGTTGCTGATGTATCAATATAATACGTCTAACACGGAGCAAACCTAAGCAATAGATAGGGACGCTTTATTAGATGACATACATTTTGTAATGCTCCGAACATTGTTCTCTCTTTTTCTCGACCCCACTCCCTCCAAAAGTTGAAATATCAGATGCGTGATATAATTGAAAAATATCTACCTATATGTCTAGAGCATCAATCACTGTCCGGCCATTTACACAATCCGCGAATCTTATGTATGACGTGAACTCCGCTTTGTAGAAGTCACTAAAATTTCACGGCAAACGTAAATTCATGGTTTATGTGCATGGCCGGTTTACTATCTCAAACAGACTAGCATGTGGATCTTTTCAAACCAAGTGAGTATGTGATGTTTTTGGATATAACGATGAAAATGTGTGAATCGAGAGTCTACTGCCTATCTTCAACAATATAACTCTAGTGGAAGTACTATTCATAAAGGGCTAGTCCTTTACACATGCAAGGTCACTGCCAGCCTTGCCAGGAGCCGCCGCCGCCTCAGCATGGGGATGCTCCACGTCTAGGGCGTCGACTGCTGGCTGCTGACTGGGGATGTAGCATTTGCAGGCCCCGATATCATTATTTGTATTGAGTAGATGTGCTCACTGTAGGTTATATAAATTCTGGTGTATTACTCATGTGTTATGTGGTGGTAATGTTGGTTTACACAGATGTAGTTCTCAATCTTTTATTTTCTTTACACTAGTGAAAGGCCTGGTGGCAGTGTTTGAGGTTCTGTCACCTGGGCTGTGACAATGCGCAACGCAGCGGCCTAGCTGTGTCTTTTTACTCAAAAGCCACATTCCACCGCACCTCTTGATCCGCAGTGGCCGAGGTCCCCCAACACGACGGATTACTACTGATGCTCACGGCCGAGCAATACCAAGGCCGCTGACGGCCGCTTCGGCTGTACGTCACAGGACGTAAACACATTCCTGTTTACATTAACCTTTTGACTGCCACCGGTGTGGTGTAGACCACATATCAGAGACCACATCCACATCTAGAGATTATTAGTATAGTCCTATAACCGTTAACGTTAACGCACTATACTAATAATCTCTATTGCCATAATGAATCCATTTATTACCCCCCCTTTAGACTACTTTTTGATACTTGTTTATTATAAAAAAAAACTACCATGGATAATGAGTGCATTGTTATAAACAGTTTTATTATGTTCCATGGACACTTGTCATAGAATACTGATGTTCACATTCTATCACCAATACCATCAATAATCTTCAATCCTAAACCATCTTCACCACCCTGTACAGCCTGATTGTATTTCTTCTTATCAATTGTACATATAATTTTTCAACACCTATTCCCAACCAATCATTTCAATCAATGCTTATGTTTTGAAATCTGTTCGTCTTTATATCTGAGGAGGGTGCTTAAGCACCGAAAACGATAATAAAACATTTTTATAACTTTTGATTATTCATACAGCAGAGACCAGAAGACAATACTAATCATGTTACGCTCCCTACTTATCAGGAATTCCCCATTAATTAGAGAATCCTATGTCATAAACATGATAGTCTCTAATGGTTGTTTTTCCTACTGCCAGCTAGGCAAGTAGTGCACGTCCTTGTAGTGTGTGTCCCAGCTCGGGTCGCCCATGATGTTGGCCGATTTGCTGATGGGAATCCCGGACACCAGCTCACAGTCATGTCTTCCTTGCGGACCAGCTGTTGTGTTAAAACCAAACCCCATGCAATCAGATACCTGAAAGTACAGAATGATTGCATTGACAATAAACCCATGCGTGTACTCAATGCAGTTAAATATCATGACGAATTTCGAATAATGATGATACATACCCTTAAAACGTCTTCAAATATACTGGTCTAATATTGTGACTCAAAATCACGAAAAAGATGAAACATTACATATCCGGATCTACTAATTTTGACACTGTAACAATTACCTATGACCAGAAGATTATGACTGAGCCGGATTGGGTGAGCAGGCATGTCGGACTCTGGCCTAACTTACCAGCAGACAGAACTGGGAGCACTGGGAG
This sequence comes from Streblospio benedicti, assembly GCA_019095985.1. Taxonomy (NCBI): domain Eukaryota; kingdom Metazoa; phylum Annelida; class Polychaeta; order Spionida; family Spionidae; genus Streblospio; species Streblospio benedicti. The sequence continues at coordinate 13,036,887 of CM032667.1, read as the reverse complement.
CGCCTCACTACGCTCGTGGTGAGCGTGATGTTACTGGTCATCCTCACCCCGGTCTTCTTCACAAAGTAATCCTGTTTGTAAACCTTTGGCACTTCTGAAACGACATTAATATTGATTTGTCAAAATAGTAGCTCTGTTTTATTTAGAAAACAGCTCAGATATACAATAATAGTAATAGCTCAGATATAGAAAGGTGTTCCTATATTTAAGTGTCCCTATTATACATGGTGTCCAGGGGCCGACACTTTCCTATACATAGGCAGCAAAACTTGCATATAAGTAAAGTCTATATTTCAGCATTAAACTACATGAACCGTATGACAAGTCAGGAAATGCCATACGAATTGTAGTTACGTACATGTGATGTGCTTGTTTACAGATACTCAATAGCAGCTACTTAATACTGGAAGTATGTGCAAAAACGAATGTAGTGTGGTTCATTGAACATCATGAATTGACACATAGTGAAATGGTGTTATTGATTGGCGGAGTAGAGGCCTCGGTCTCGACCATTCATTCTATCATTCCGTGCAAAAATCACCGCCAATGGTCAATCAGCGTGCTCAATTTTGCGATGGAAAACACGCTCCAGAGCGCTCGGAGACCACTACTACGGCGCTAGTCTAAACTCGTCACATTATCAATACAGCCGCTGACGTCGCAAGGCGTGTTCCGTGTAGCGGAGAGCAAAAGTTTAGACTAGCGCCATAGTAGTGGTCTCCGCGTGCTCAAAACAAACAAAATTGACTTGCAATGATAATGTTATAATATGATTTATTTTAAAATAAAATGGATTTTAGTCATGATAGAATGGTGATTGACCACTCGATTGTCGTGTCAATCGCAAAATTGAGCATGCTGACGTCTGATTTACCCTCACTTTGTTCGGGTAAATCAGACTTCAGCATGCTCAATTTTGCGATTGACACTCCAATCTCGTGGTCAATTCCTACAATTGCAACGTGCAAAGGACAAGTTAAGTGCAAATTAATGGCCATCCAATTATAATAAGTGACGGGTCAATATTTTTATTCCCTTTCTTCATCCTGACCATTGTGACAGAATACACTTCATAGTAAGATCCAGGGGGGGCGCAGGGGGCACCCGCCCCCCTTTTTCCCACCAAAATTCTTCATTTTCATAGGGTTTTTCATGAAATCCCGTAAGTGCACCCCCTCTTTTCCTAAATGCACTTACATTGTATCTGACAGATCAATTATTTATAACAAGATTAACAATGTTAGCTCGTTTCCTTTGTGTAAACATGGATAGCGAATACCTCTGATGCACACGTGTACATATTTTAGAACACTCAATATAATATGGTTGAAATGAATTATATACCTGTGTAAGTTATATTCACATGACAATATGGAATGTGAACACAATTGAAACAACACCATGAAAGTTACATGATTAAAGAATTCCTTTTAGGATATTTGTTAACGTATGTATGGTAATTAATTAATTTGAGGATATATGTTGTACACTCTGAGTATCAGATGTCCACACACCAATCTGTTGACATCTGATACTCAGAGTCACGTACATGTAGTATCTATCTAGAACAAATATTTGGTGAAAGGTTCATGTCTAGCTGCAAAGCATGGCTAATGAATAAAACTTACCAACTGGGAAGAAAGATCCATCACTTTCAAACTCCTGTCCATGTCCCTCAAGAATCATGTAGGTAGACCCAGACCATCCAATCCTGCAGATAATAATAGTTTAATATTGTAAGCAAAACATATGCTACGACGGACCCGTATGTTTTATTTTTGTGATTACCAGTAGGCAGTTTACGCGCTGACACTTATGAGCGTACAGTGCAGTAGGAAGGTGCCGTTATGGGGGATTTGGACACTTTTACACACTTCCATTTTCACTCAAATTGTTTTTTTGTTTTCTTTTTTCTTTTTCCCCCGTCCGTTCAAACTTATTGTTTCACGACAATCAAGTGGCATCATTGTTAAGTAGATATTCCATTTGAAAAAAAAATGGTTTCAATGTTTCGTGTGGATGATGTAGACCCGTATAATCCAATATTTGTTGTTGAATAGTGGTGTAGTTGTGGTGGCATGGGCAGGTTACAATGAGTCGGCATTCATACTATGATGCGCCATGGCAGTGCGGATGGTGTAAACTCGTGTATGCAAGCAATATCTATTGTTGAAAAACTGGGGTGGGTGATTGGGATATGGAGGTATTGAGACTGATTACCCATTATTGTTATGGTTTGTCTCCAAGGGTGTGAGCTTTTGAGACCCTTCAAGACCGCCACCTGCGCGGGCTTAATAGAGAGGTTCTACTGCCGTGTATATATGAATTGCAGTCTACGTGTATTGTGCAACTACGTCAAATAGTATAGTGTGTGGTCATTTGCAATCAGTTTTTTGGGTTGTTTGGTTGTATGGCTGGGCTGGAGGTGCTGTCTTGACATGTTTGGTTGCTCTCAGAATAAGAGTGGGGCATTGCTAGAACAGTGATGGGTTCTGTCAAGATGAGGGATATGTTTGTTGTTGAATAGTCGTACGGCGATGTGGGTGACAAGGGATAAGTCGCATCAAAATTGGGATTCACCGATTCAGCAGTGTTATTACAATGATGGGCGTCGGAGTTTTTGTGTTTTGGTGCTCATTTATAACCAGCGTTTAATTTTGAGTTTTGGGGTTGTATGGCTGGAGATGTTGCCGGGACATGGGCAGGTACTATCAAGACGGGGCTGGCTGCTGTCGAAATGTGGTTGGTTATTCCTAGAACAGTGTTGGGTGCTGTCAGAAAGAGGGCTTTGCATTCGGGGGTGCTATGGAGGGGGCCATCAGTACGAGGGGTGGCGATTGTCAGGAAAGTGCAGATGCTGTAGACCTGTGCCAGCCAATATTTGTTTTAGAATAGTGGCTGTGTGTGTGTGGTGGTGGTGTGTGTGTGTGTGGGGGGGATGATTTGGCCATGGGCCATGTAGGCCTAAAGGCTAGACACATTGCCATTTAACGGGGTGCTGTGGGTGAGTGATATCAGATGTGAGCAGGTGCTATAAGGACAGGTGCTGGTGGTAACAAAATGGGGGTAGGTTTTGTTTACTATGGTGGTGGGTTTGGGGGAGGCGGCTGTTAGAACAGTGGGACCGTGGTTGGTGTTTGGGTGGGGTGTCAGGGCAATGCAGATGCTGCAGACCCGTGCTATACAATCAATATTTGTAGCTGAATAATAGGCGGGAAACCATCTCCGCATATAAGCGAGTACTAGTAAGTATGAATATTGCAACATAATAAAGGTAAAATTCAGTGCTGTAATGCTGAAGATAAAAAAAATATTTCATCCACATTGCAAACATTTAAAGGCTATAATCACCAAGTTCACTGACTCCCAATGTTAACATGGATGCACACCACCACCAACTTACCGTAGGGAAGTCGGTGTGTAGTGTTCCATCTCCATGTAAACATTGGCACTCAGTGATCGTGATAATCGCTATACGGTCATCGTCTAGGCATATGCAAATTAGTATTTTAAGCATAGGCTACTTTTTAGGTACTGTATTGCATTGTGTATTGTAGGCCTACATAGCGCCAAAGTTTGATTATAGAGAAATTTCGAATTCTTAATTTGCGTTGTGATGTTAGACTTAAACTGGATCTAAACCGGACATTCATGATGATTCCAAAGATCTAATCACCGTCATTCTAGCTCTAATGTTTATAAAGTTATTGAGCAAAGACGTTACACAGAAATTAAGGGATCGGTTCTGTTTTCACTCATTACGACAGCGTGCATAAATTGAAGGCGGCATAATTGGAATAATACCGTAGAGACCTCTGATCTTTCCGAGTATTTGGAAACTATAGACCATCAAAATATAATGATGTCTCTAGATGGGTCCTTAATAACTAGCTGAATAATGCCTTAACACCAAAAACAATAACAGACATGTTTGTTGTGCTAACCAGTGCACGTTACCTGTGAGTTGGAAAGCTGAGAGACGAGAACCAAACAGATCCATCAGGATTGGGGTGCATGTTGTACATGAAGTTTGCATCACCATCATAGCTCCGTTGTTTCATCACGAATCCACCATGTTTCAAAAACTTGCCAGGGTTCCTGACAGACTCCAGTAAAATTGTGGTGGCTGTTAAATGGAACAATTTCTTATCATAGTATCTATGATTTTTATAAACCAAAGGGTATACACATCCATATAAACACAATAATTCATAGCTATCTGAATTTTTGATCATCAGGATTCTTCAGTGTCTCCCCCAAAACAACTTAGGATTTCCAGTGTGTCGAACCGAGCAACTGACCGTTAACATTGTCATCTTGTACACGGGAAACAGTTGGTGGGCCGCCTCGTCTTAGTTGATGACCTGTGTATTCACCAATTATATTAATTGCTAATTTTGTGTATTTTTGGACTACGTGTACCTGGATAGCCGTGCACTTCCCATCTGAGTGACATGTGGACATACCAAGTCACAGGGTGTAACCTAACTTGGCTGCCGACAGCGGGAACCGCTAATCTGTTGGTTACCACCGTACTGCTGTCACTGTTGCCGTTAAAGACCTGCAGTAAAAAATAACCCACACACATTTTCATACCATCCAGGGAATGAATAACAATGCTCACAGGTCGGCACATATGATCAGTTTCGCTTAATAGACTGTATGATATTCCCTGATATCTCCTCTTATGACACCTGTAAGCCAATCCGAGCCGAGTTATTGAGAATTAATATGCTACTATTTGCATAATTTTACTACAATGGAACCATTTATATTATCAGCTCATTGATAACCAAGTAAAGTTATCGTTTTTAAAAACCAGATGTCAGCACCATTTTAACAATTGCCGTGAAACTTGTGATTTTGCTTTACTGCAGTGTGCAGTGTGTTAACCAGAGATTACTGAGAATCATATTGATTTTAACTAGGTCAACACGTAGATGTAACTTTTGAACAGCATGTATTTTGTTCTCGCATAGAAATTGGATAGATTTATGCGGTCTCTATGCCTTGTTACGAGTGGACATAAAGCCATTATCATAGCATGTTTTAGTGCCCGCCAAAGTTTGTTTGAAAATGCCTCCTCCCCATAAAATTGTCATTTGGCCGTCCCTATAAGCGCAAATGCCAGGTTTATTTTTTCTATCATACCATATACCATGTACCATATACATTTTGAATTTGATTCAGCTGCCAATGGTCTATACTAGTGGATTCTTACCTTGACCTGTCCGTTTTCCATGTACATGTAGTGTGTGTAAGGTTTAAAGTGAGAAGATCCGATTGACAGCTTGTAGCTGGTCACCCACTGACTGTTGGAGTGGTGTCCCTGGGTGGACACAGCGGTTACGGTAACCAACCTTCCAAAGTCCACCTGCATGCATATAGGTACACATGCATTTGTCTGTTACTATTCTTATGTAAACTGCGATGATTTTTAATTATGTGCACATTTTACATAAACCAGCAGGTTTGCATATGGGTTGTATCCATACAACCAGTGTGATTTACCATCATGAATGTTTATGATTATAGCGTTGATTAGTAGAGTCATTCTAGGTAAAACGCATTTTAATCTTTAAAAAGGTCATATATGAAAATCCTTAACTGGCCTTAACTACATGTATCTGGATGAGATACGACTGTATTTCGTCCATGTGGAAATTGTACTAAAATGTGACACAGGAGCATTTTGACATGGACACATGTATGCAGTGCTTACTTTCACACCCCATGTAGGGTGCTGTTGGATAATAATGTTTTATTTTGTAGGATTGCAAGGTGTAAAAAATGTACTATTTAAGGACTGTACAGGTACTCATTTACAAATGTTAAATTGTAGTCGATATACAAAATTCAATGACATTCAAGCATTACTATATTTTGCAGCACATATAAGAAAATGATTTGTTGATTGTCTTCTCAAACCTAAAAATATTTGTTTATTGATAGAAACTGTGTAAATACAGGTGGTTTAATTATAATTCTAAATTCTAATTTCGATGCACTCAAGTACCTCACAATAACAGTGCATGTACATAACAGTTGACATGCTTTTCTTGATATGGTAAAATACGAGGTAAAAACTAACAATTATGCATATACAGTTGCATATGTGTATCCTCAATACCTGAATCCACTGATTTACATCGGTGACTGCTGCACACCAACCTCCGCCACCAGCTGTTTCGTGCAGGCGACAATACTGTATGGGGCACGTCCCGTTGATGGTGCTGGCTGTGAGCTGAGTGTCAAGCACCGCGTACACACCGCCGTTCATCAGAGCCTCTTCCCCAGTGGCTGCATGACAACACTCAATGAACCATCTACACCCAGTGGCTAATAGGTGAGAACTCAGCGCACACTCTTTAGTGGACTCTTTATGAAGATTTAGAATTGGAAAAATGGTCTCACTGCTGAGGTGGTGAATTGTTCAGAATCGTATCGGCGTTCTTATTTTTATCAAATGGTAACAAAATTATGATCTTATTTCTCTATAATATTTTCTAAAGATCAAACTGGTCCGGCCCTCGATTCAAATGACTTTCGAATGATGGTAATTTAAAAGTTGTGATTTTGGCACTTCCAGTCATCATACAATAATATTGTTGCTCGTGGATATCAAAAACATGCGAATGGAACAAATATATATATAACAACACTTTCAAAAGATGGTATCCAATACTTAGCAGACTTCTAAACTTTAATGTAATAAGTTCAATGTATAACACATCCGAAAACATGACGTCGTTGACTTTCTCCACACCGGCCTTGAATATCGGGTCATAAACGTTGCTGGTAGACCTGTCCTTCGGTAGATGGTTATAAAATCGGTTTGTGTGATATCTGATGTGGGAATTCGTGTTAGATAACTCGTCGTAACAATGACAATCCATTATTTGTAAAAATATTACACAAATGGCTTGCTTCTTACTACTACGCCATTTGCATATCCCATAATTTAGCGTGCACGTGGGAGCCTTTAGCACACGTCGCAGTATTTTAAAAGCTGATTATGAAGCAGAGCACTGTAGACGAAATCTTTATTGAAGAAGAAATGTGCAGTTCTGGTATAAAGGCTTCATTCACGGCTTTATCTGTGTGGTTAATTTCCAATGAGGTCATTGAAAAATAATATCTAATCTCCTTGTCACCAACGAGAGGAGTAGGTCTTTCCCTTCAAAATAGTATAAGATATCATGTCAACTCTCAGAGAAATATGAGTATTTGGCGATGTAAACTAGTCGCATAAAATGGTTTGTTGATGAGCAAAAAATGTTCTTCCAAACTATATGACAATTATATCAATGCCCTGCTTATTTGCCACACAATTTACACCAGTATGTAAAGTTTATTTGCTGTAGTTTGACATCTAGATTAGCACGTGAGTATGGGCAGTACTACTGTATTAAAAGTTGGTTGAAAAAGAGGGCGATTTTCATGTGAAAAAGTCGGAGTTGACTCCCATCTGGTAGAATACGTGTTAAAGATATTTGTTGATAAAAGACAAACATATTATATTGAATAATTTAAATAATTATTTTGATATTGTTTAGTCTTATTTAGTAGTGTTTTGGAGACTCATTAGTGAATAATATTTAAAGTAATGAGAAATTAAGAAATTTGAAATTTACTCATTTAAAAAAGATTCGTCTATATTTTATTATTTTGTACCGTGATGTTATAATATTTCCCTGAAGAGGATGTAGGAAATGATAACGTTTTAAATAAATAAATTTCAAGTTTCTAAATTTCTAATTACTCTAAATTATACACTAATAAGTCTCCAAAATACTACAGCATAAGCCTAAAAGATTTCAAAATGAGATCAGCTGTAATAAAACAATTTACATATAAATATTTTTTACTTCGTGGCTACACAAAATGTGTTAAACCCCATTTGACATGGCCGACCCTAGCTCCAGATCCTCCAAAATACGCCCGATTTGTCATTTCGGGGTGGATCAGCTGGAATGTATCAATATTCATTACGTAACAGTCTGAAGACGAAGCATGCCAAAGTCATAGAGTCGTACGATCGGTCAGAGACGTTGTAGGTGATGGGACACGGCCGAGACAGACGAAGTATGACGAAGAATTCTGCAGCCACTTCTTGCATTGCATTTTCATTCTGTGGCAAGTGCATCACTTTGTCAGAAAGCTCTTCATTGATTGCTTTGCAAACTTGTGGTAAGAACGCCGAGATAGTGTGATGACTAACCCTGAAATCATATGCCAATGTTGGGTATCTATGACCTGCTGCCAGATGATGGAGACAGCCAGCTTCAGCCCGGGAGTAATAATAATTTTTATTTACATTAAAATTACATTTTCGTTTTTGCGTAATGGGATCAACTGTCTTTAAACCAGTTGACCTCAGTTGTCTCAAAGTTGACCTTACGACCCTAAAGACCAGGTATAGTCAGGGTAAGTCAGCATAGCTATAGCAGTTGACCTCAGTGGACCACAAGTTGACCTTATTAGGGTCAAGTTAATACTGACGTCACATTTGCAACCTTGTAACTGAAGGGTCAACATCTATAGCGTGTGTGCAAGTTTGGTTAACCATCTCAACCCCTCCACCACCCTTTTTTTAGGTTATGCAGCAGTTTTGCTCACCTTTATGTGTACACGATTATCTTTGTTTTTAAGGAAGTGGTTCGACCGGCTCCCCTAGCCAACCCACTATGGGTAGGCTAGGGAGCATCTTTGTCGGCTCCCTAGCCTACCCCTCAGTGTGTGAGCTTGGAGCCGACGGAAATATCTATGATAGTAGAGTGTATCAGCTACCACTTTACAAGAAATATATGAAGATTACATTTTTTCTGTTTTCCTATATTGAATGTTTTGTTTAAATTATAGTCAACCACTTTTTATGCATACATGATATTTGAATAACAGATGAATTATGATTATTCATACTGCTTAAGGTGGCTATGTAGAAATCCTAATTTGACTAATACTAATAACATTCTTTCAATGAAATTGTACTTAGTACATAAGTTTATGTCAGAAGTATTCATATATTCATATATATATAAGTTTATATATATATATATATATATATATATATATATGCATATATATATATATATATATATATATATATATATATATATATATATATATATATATATATATATATATATATTCATATATGTAGCACTATAGTTGAAGTCAAGCATTATGCATACATTTTGTTTTGTCCTTTGTAACTAAATTGATTAAAGGTCACTTAGGTTCATGAATGTCTTAACTAGTTAATCAATTAGGTTATTTGTTTGCCTAGAACATTTTAATTGCTGGGAACTTATCAAGTGTTGCATGTAGGACTCCCAAGAAAACAATCAAAATTAAGTAAGCAAACACCTTTCTGCAAGAAAGCTGTATGGTTATGTTAAGAATGTGTTAACAGGTACATGTAACATAATGGAATCAGGAATGATATATGAGGAAAATGTGCTGACATATGCCTGCATGGATGAAGAAAATGTTGATTTTAGTGGAAAAGAAAAAAAATATGATGAAATTGCTTAGCAATATCATATTATTAAAAGTTTAATTAACAGTTACATCCATGTATTAGTATGAACAAGAGTAACTATATGTATTATAAGTATCATTCGAAATATGGAATTTTTGGTATGTAATGATTTTGAATGTCAATATTCAATGAAGATAAACATGTCTTTTTTAACAACTGATCTGACATTTCTTGCAACACTCATTAAATTCCCAGTAAATAAATCATTCTCAGCAAACTAATAACCAGATTGGTCAACTGGTTAAGACATTCACCTAACTATTCATTTCAGTTACAGTGGATACAGTGGACAAAACAATGTATGTATAGTCCTTGAATTTAATTATATGAATACATGTACTTCAGACATATACTTAGCTACTAAGTACAATTTCATTCAAAGAAATATCTCAGGAATACATATTCAAATTAGGCTCACTTAATCATGTTTTATCAGTAACTATTGTGAAAATCATAGTTTTGCGCAAATATCACTTAATACATACATATAACTAATATGATGAAACTAAATCATTCAATATAGGATAACAGGATAATATAATCATTCTTTATATGATAACAGGATGATATGATCATCATATATTTCTTATTAAAGGGGTAAGCTAATACACAAAAGTATATGCTTAGTGCTTTAATTCAAAAGATATGAATACTTCTGACATATACATATATACGAAGTACAATTTAATTGAATTGAAATAAATTTATTAGGCATACTCACTCAGCCTCTCAACATAACCATCTTTAATGTTTAATGCAAATATCATGTATGCATAAACAGTGGTTGTCTATGTTGTAACCAAAACATTTATTATAGGATAACAGGAAAATCTTATCTTCATATATGCCTTATAGAGTGGTAAGCTGTTACACTAGTATTATAGATATTTCCGTCGGCTCCCTAGCCACTTCCTTGTTTTAACCTATATTGTTTAAATATGTACAGTCCGTAGTTGGTTTCTAAGTGCGGGGCGACATGAGTTAGTGTACTAATAGTATACAAGGTTTGCATGTAGTTCATTTAAACCATTTGTATGTATTTCGTATATTATTATTTGCTTGTAAATCGATTGGGTGCTACTCTCATTATAACATCATTTACATGTAGATACTTTTACACCATCCAGTGTTTTGCTTTGTTATTCATGACTCTATTCTATGCGAAATCTCTTCAAAGAGCGCAGGCGTCATCCTCATGTAATTAAAGTATATATCTGGGTCACCTATTCTCGGTTGGGTCATAAATGACCATATAGCAGACGACGATCATATCATGAGTGACCCAAGGCCGTATCCAAAATCTTTTCTGAGTATATGGTAGTCTCTGCTGGCCAGCATCAACTTGAACATCTTCAAGGCCGCCTTCTGAAGCTTCATCATCTTCATCTTCTACTGTCTCTTGTATTATATTCTCTCTTCTTTCCTCCTCCTTTCGTTTTATTGTTGAGCAAGATTAAGTGCAACGGCTGCCATTGTTACCATTATTCGTTCCCTACTCATTGTGAATACGTGTTTGAGTTTAACCCTTCAGAGACACAAACAACAATGAAAGCCCCCACCATTTGCAGCCTTTTTATATTGCCTCATTGCTAAAGCTTACGGGATCGTCTGCAATTACGGTCTGTGACCTTTCAGGTGGACTGGATCAAAATGTAAGCTGATGGGACCATTCAGAGCTAGCACACCATAAAACGGGAACATCTTTATGAAAATTGTCAGCAATTTCACCGTTAGGAGAGAGACCTTAGGATCAACAAGTTAGTTCTCCAGACGAAACAGAAAACGAAAACGTTGATACAGATCAACAACTCAATAATCCAACACAGGAGCCCACAGGCCGAAAAAGAGTCAAAACCACTTCTCCAGAGAAGTTATAACACTTTGTGGGCCCGAAACTGGCAGAAATGAGTCATTTTCTCCAGGTAGACAACATTAATATTGGAGCATCGAGCTGTTGAAAAAGATACTTCCGTCCAATGCTTCTGTTGCATCTGATTGTGGGGGCAGTGGCGGGACTTACGTTTCCACCTGTCACCATACATCTTTCCAATGCAGCAGACGAAGCCACAGTTCAACAAAAAAAGACCTAAGGATGTTGCAAATAGTAAAGAAAGCCCCCCCGCAAAAAAGGGGGGATACACATAGCAATGGTGTGGTTTGGAGTACATGAGCCGAAATAAGAAAAAATAAGCCAAGAACCCTGCCAAAAACGGCCCATTCCCTGCCAAACCAGTCGAATCACTCCGCATTTGAGTCCAGATCACCCACAATCCACCCCCGAAATGACAAATCAAGCGTTTTATGAAGATCTGGAGCTAGGATCGGCAATGTGAAATGAGGGCCTTATTATGTATATAGCATACACGTACAAGTATATTTCCAATACTTATTTTGAAGACGTGTCAATTTTGCTTTTTTAACCCTCATCAGTACATTAACCAAAACACCTTAATCAGTACAAAAGAGGTCCAATTGGACCCCAATCATTTCATGTAATTTTCTATTCAATTCATTATCTTTCTATGTTACAAATTCATTCATATAATAATTATGACTGTGTTAGATAATAATAACAAATAAAAAGTTATGTTTTATTACATGCTTGTTTTACCAGGTCAAATTATCGAACAACCCTCTCTTTTCTATACTCATCTTGTCTGGGGTCCATGCGAACCCCAATAAAATTGCTTTCCTATTGATCCTTATGCTTAACCAAATAAAATAATTTCACCATTGATAATGGCAAGATATGAGCTGACAGCTTCATAAAAGGACTTCCATCAAATATTGTTTCAGTGCACCGTGCATTTTCTGTTCTCAACGGGTGTGGGGTCCATGTGGACCCCAATAAAATATTTTTTATATACGTCCTAGTATTTAACCAAATCAAATAATCGTCAGTCCTGATAAAGGCAAGATATAGGGTGACAATTACTTAAAAGGGAAAGAAAAAAATCCAAACGAATAAAAAGATATCACAAAAAGTATGCACCTGGGGTCCGAACGGACACATTGGACCAGGTAGAGTTGAAAATTAGCAATTCATTCAATACTATTCCAAAATGTTACACATCATGTTAAATGCGAATCATAATCATGTTGAATTATCTATGGTGTAATCCTTCTGTACAAGATCTTTTATATGGAAATGTACTGACCTATATGATTTTCGCCATAGAACTCCCAACGCGTGGATATCTGCCAATTCCACGTGACCGGGTGCAGTCGCGCTTGGCTGGCCACCATGGGACTGGCCAACTTGTGCATTACTACTTGAGTGTTTTCAATGTTACCAGCAAAGATCTGTAATGAATATTATATTGTATAATGTTTAGAATATTTAATGGAAATGTTTATAGAATATAAGTCAATTTTATCACAATCATATGTTTTATACATGGTATGTTATATTTATATAATCTTTTCAAGTGCGCTTCCGTGGCCGAGTGGATAGGGAGTTTGGGTTCGATTCCCGGCCGGGTATGGTGGTAATACGTGTAGAGCAAACTTACCTCCAACAGGTTACACACTGCCTTCGTTCTACCTACACGTTAAATAGGTACAGGTCAGGCGAGTGAACGAATATTTGAGTGATTAGCCCGTCTGTGCTTCCTACACGTTAACTAGGTACAGGTCAGGCGAGTGAATGCATATGTGAGTGATTAGCACGTCTGCTCTACGGTAGCAATGGTGCTGTATGCTCCCCATGGAGTAGTCTTTCAAAAGACCTTATATCTAATAGTTTTTATTTCTATTATTACATAAACCACTCGTGTCAACGAGCAAGTACAATTGTGACGGCCTCTAGCTCTAATAGATATAAGCAGTCTTTTACAGAACCCTAGGAATTCCACTGGTATTAAATATGCAGCCTCAAACATCCTGCACTGTTATAGCCTTTAAAACCAGAGTAATCACTAGCAACAGCTGCAGAAGCAGCAGACCATGTATGGATGGGTGATCAGGTAAGGGTCAGCCAAGATATTATGCATGTAATCCTGATGTGTTTCTCTGTTACTTGTACATGTATGACTTAGTTTCTTTCTACCAAAATGGATACTCCTCCAAATAATAGTCCCAGAAAAGTTAACTAAAGTACACCAATAAAAACAAATAAGGATGTCAGACTTCAACCTCCTACCTACTATAAGTGGTTGTTGTGTGAAAAAGAAAACTTAAAATCCTTTGATAAAGTAAAACTATTTGAAAATGTTCATATCCAATCTTTTGCAAGCTATGTCTAATTGCTTCATTATCCAAGATCAGATAACAATAGAGTATCAAATAAACAAAATATTACAAAACAGAACTTCATCAAATATTCCCCAATATAAATAAACAGTACCACATGCTAAAACTTCCCGTTACTAACACATTTCTTTTCTAATAGTACATTGTAGTTCCTGTCTAAAACCAGCAGGTGGCTACAAACAATTGCATTCTGGGGAAAAAAATAGACAAACAGTATCAGTCTTTATCATTTCTTTCTGCCAAGCCGAAGCATCACAGAGCTTTGGTTGATCGAGGCTGCACCACGTGCGAGTAAAAATCGTAGTAACTATTTTGAGACACCTTTGTACATCGTTGATAAACATCACCTGCTCTGGGGTACTACGATCGTACATAAATATTTCATTGAGACAGTGATAAGAAAACTGATGTACTGAGGCTAGGTGAATTAATGAACCAGAACCACATTACAAATAAACAGTACCACGTGCTTAAACAGGAAAATACCCAACTACAGCTGGACTGCTGTTTCTAAAATAGAAGCAATGTGCCTTTTAGTAAATGACGTCACTTTAGAAAAAATCTTTGCAAAATTCACGCCATACAGAGGCTTTTAAAATAGGCCTTCATGTCAGATCATTTAAAGGCCTTGAGATAGGATACCCATGGAGTTAAAAATAATAAAGTGTGATAAGGATGCCAATGACCCAGTGTAAAATATGTGAAGTCATGAGAGCACTTGAATCATGACTATAAACATTTACATTTATTTTATCATAAAGCTATATGTAGTGTAATGTTTAAAGGCCAGATATGGCCGGGCAAAAAATATCAATGTTTTAATATATATTGTAATGTTTTATATGTTGAATGACATTAAGAAATGAACAATTATAAACAATTATACCATAACAAAATATGAATGGTGTAATGTCTCTACATGATTGTGGCTAAATAGCGTATAAATATAAGGCATATGAAAATTATAAAGAAGTATTGATCACATCCAAACTTAGGATATTAAAGTGTTGCTCTTCTATGATGTTATTAATGGGGTGGTTTGATAAGAGTTACAATTAATAAACTGGTAAACGGTATTTAGGGGTGGTGTTGCTGAAGTCCATGCACGCAGGAAGGGGTAAGGTCATTAGGCATGGCCAGTATTTTGTGTGGGGAAATTAAAATCAATAATTCCATCATGGACTTACGAATATATTTAGAGGAAAAAATAATTCAATCAATTTCATAAGCAAATCAGCATCAGTCCTTTCTTATTTAAAAATAAATTGCTCGTTTTTTGTTGTGTTAGACCACACTTTTTAAATGGCCGCATCAATCTCATGTATCTTCCTACTCGCCTGTTTAAGCATTGTTCATACGTTTCTAGCAGGCCTATATTCGTTACAAAGTCTTCCAAATTTCTTAATCATTATTGTACCACACTTTTTCAGTCACAAATTAACTTCTGTGTCTTACTCACCAACTCGTCATATGCAATTGTCTTCATAGCATTATACCTTGGTTTCTCCTTTCTCTTGGTATGGAGAAAAGGTGGAGCTGTCAGAAGAAAATGTGAGGTAGTAAGAGGTCACATATTGGCTGCTACCCCCTCTGCCTTGTGTAGCCACACCGGCAACAGACACCAGTCTGCCAAAGTCCACCTCAAATAGAACAAACACAAAACGTTGGACGCTTAAAGTTCTACATGGGTCGAAAGTCATACAGCCACGTGATCCTTTTTTGAGCCATTATAATATGTAAAAGTGTCATATATGAAAATCCTTATTGGATACTCATCTGCACAATATATCTATATCTATCTATCTATCTATATATATAAAAGAAGAGGCGATTTTTTGTGTCACAAAAGGCTTTTTAACCACCAGACGTACACACTCCAAATTATGTATGTACAATCAGGACAACTTGGTGGTCGTTATAATAATGGTAGCTGGGAAGGGTCAGGTGATGGTGATGGAGACGCATTTTATCTGCTACGGACCTGTTTTGAGGAGGGGTGTTGGCAGAAATGGTGTTTGTGTCCATATGGCGTTTGGACATGGCTGGTGGTGAGGCAGGGGAGGCATTTTATATGGTCGAGATCCAATTTCAACCAGAGCAACAGAGGGGTAGTGTGTGTATGGCAACTGAGGGAGGAAGGTGATGGAGATGTATTTAATGTTTCCCAGAGGAACAGGTCCTGATGAATGGTGAGCTGCGTGGCTAGCTCACCAGGAAACACATTTGTAGACCAGAGAATGGACTAAGTTGTTGTGATTATTGTTCATGTAAAGCTCTCATATGCTCATGTGTCAAATTTTATTACGATAACGGCATAAACGAAATACGCCCATATCTTATGTCCATACATGTAGATAATAATTTTCATTATATATGTGCCATATATGTAGTGTGTGTGTGTGTGTGTGTGTGTGTGTGTGTGTGTGTGTGTGTGTGTGTGTGTGTGTGTGTGTGTGTGTGTGTGTGTGTGTGTGTGTGTGTGTAGATATGTAGATAATGATTTTCATTGAATATAGATATATATAATGTAAATATATATATATCTAGATATGTGTGTGTAATGATTTTCATTATATATATAGATATATATAATGGATAATATATATATATATATATATATATATTATATATATATATATATATATATATATATATATATATATATATATATATATATAATGAAAATCATAAATCATATAAAAATATATAAATCAATACATATAATGAAAATCATATATATATAATGAAAATCATTATCTACATGTATGGACATAAGATATGGGCGTATTTCGTCTATGCCGTTATCGTAATAAAATTTGACACAAGAGCATTTTGGAATGAACACAGGGACACTATGTTCACTTTCAGACCCCATGTTGGGTCCCAAAACCTAAATATCTTTACTCATCAAGAGAAACTGTGTAAATGCATGTGGTCTAAACAGTTATTGTCTATTATACGTAATTAAGTCATTATTGTGACTCCTAGTCAGGTTAGTACTATATAACATAGACTCTGGTGTGATTCGAACCTACGACCATACTGCACCAACTCTACTTGCAGTTCATGCAAACTCACAAGTCCACTCTGCCACCGGAACCAGCAGGGTGGACTAGTGAGTTAGTCAACCAGAAACTATGTGTTATAGTCCTAACCTGACTAGGAGTCATAAGTCTAATGAATAACTACAATAAAATGATATATTACCAAGTCCAATATATCATAAATTATTTCAAATCTAATTGTCTAATTGAAGTTCTAAATTCTAAGTTCCATACACAAGTATCTGAAAATAACAGCTCATAACAGTTAACACTCTTTTCTTGATATGGTAAAAGACAAAATACCAACTACAATGTACCAATCGTACATAATGTTATACAGTTCAATATGTGTTTGTTAGGATGATATAAAACTCTAGAATAGCATTACTTTCAATATAATGTAGGTATGTTCATATATCACGTGTATATCACGTGTATAAAATACCTGAATCCACTGGTTTACATCGTTGACTCCAGCGGACCAGCCTTTACTTCCGGTTGTTTCGTGCAGGCGACTATACTGTGTCCCATACTGTCCGTAGGTGGTGCTGGCTGTGAGCTGAGCATCCAGCACCCGGTACATTCCCCCGTTTATCAGAGGCTCTTCCCCATTGGCTGCATGACAACACTCAATGTTACATTAACGAACTAATATTGGCAACAGTATATTGGAACATTTGAAGCTGTGCTTTATCAGTAAATATATTACTTTTGCTGTCATCTGAAGCATGCATCCCAACTATTTTAGAAGACATCGAATTGGAATCAATATTTAACGTATATCAATTCAATATTGTACGTTTTTGTTTGCATGTGCCAATATTCCAAATCTCTTTGTGACAATTTTCCATATAGCACTATTTATGGTGGATATTCATTTGTTCAATTTCTGTTAATCATTTTGAGTTATACTTGTACTTTTGAACCAATGTTTTGAAGCTCACCCGAAGCTTTCGGCCATCTTTACATGGCCTCTTTCCCACAGTGCACTAGTCATTACGTCATCACGGCAAAACAGAAAGACATATAAAAAGCTCTAAACAATTCAGTGAAATCATAAGTAAACACAAGATAGAAGAAGGACAAGAACTACGGTCCTACGACGTAACAGCACTCTTCACAAGTGTACCAGTGGACAAGCTGTCAAGTGCATACAAGTAAAATTGGAAAGGGATCACGAATTACACTTGAGAACCACCTTGGCTTCAGAGGAAATTGCAGGGATGCTGGAAACAATACTTGGATGCACATATTTCATTTACAATGGACACTTCTATCGGCAGATCCATGGGACAGCGATAGGCTCCCCGGTATTGTAATTGATGCTATCATGGAGGAAATAGAAGAGAAAGCCATTGCCACAGCACAAAATCCCCTGCACTGGTGGTTCCACTATGTGGATGACACCAACACCATTTTGGATTCTGCTTTTGCCGAAGAATTCACTAAACATTTGAATTCTCTTGACCCGAACATCAAATTCACCACTGAAGGTGAAAAAGATGGTGAGCTAGCCTTTCTGGACAATTCGACTGCCTAAAGATGGAAGTTTAAAACTCAAGATCTACCGCAAACCAACCCACACGGATCAATACCTTCACTTCAGCTCAAACCACCCACAAACTTCACTGCTTTCTTGTACCGTTGTATTTTCTGAAATGCGTGTGTGAACTTACGTGGATAGCCGTACAACTCCCACCTCAAGGAGATGTGCACGCTCCATGTCACAGGGTGCAATTTTACTTGGCTGGTGTCCACAGGATTCCTCAATGTGTGTCTTACCACAGTATTTCTGTCACTGTTGCCGGTAAAATCCTAGAATGTCAATGTCATGTTGGTGATATCCAGAAGCTGATATATCTATCAAAATATATATTAAAATCACACAGGTACAGAAAACTTAGTTTTGACCACAGACACAAATATCTATTTGTATATTTGATGCATATGTTTACCTAACCATCTTTTATACATGTTTTCGATGTGGTCTTCTCAAATAATCTAAACATTGTTTTCTTTATTAGCTAACCTTGATTGTTCCATCTTCGGTGTAAAATTCAAATACCGAGTCGCTGGAAGAAAACGCCAGATGGTAGCTTGTCACCCATTGGCTGTAATCCCCTCTACCTTTTGTAGCTATGGCGGCTATAGTAAACATTTTGCCAAGATTCACCTGGAACGTAAAATTTCTATATTCAGTTGTCACAGTGTTTGAACAAGGACATTGACAAAGCCAACTGACTAGGAATAAGTCTGAATAAGTGGTCGGGCTTATAAAGAATCTTACCAACTGGTGCATTTTTGGTGTAATGGTTTAGGTTTTAATAAGTTTATTATCTATACTGAATGCTCATCTGCACAAGATCTAATTCACTATTTGAGTATTACTACTTGCTTTTGTGCTAAAAATCAGCCAAACCTGGATAGCTTTCACCAATTCCATTGGCTTCATCAGTCCTAATGACTTGCCGCCAAAAGGTTAATCGTCACGTGATAGTGGTGTGACGTCGTCGGCGGCTGGCAGGATGTTGCTGTAGATTGCCGGCAGTTCCGCGGCCCCCACATTCTTGTTGAGGTCCGGTTTGAGGCGCCTGATATGAATGGCCTCTCTAATCTTCCTCTCGAATGTGCACGGATCACGGTCCAATATCTTGATGTTGTCCATCGTGATGGTGTGGCTTTCTCTGTCCGGTTGGTGGAGGTGCAGAGATACATGTGATGAAGTGCTGCTGGGGCGCCTATGTTGGTCAAACCTCGTTTTCAATGTCTTTGAAGTCTCTCCCACATAGGTGCTAGTGCATTTCTGGGTCCTGGTTCCTCCACAGTTGATCTGATAGACCACTCCACAAATCTCTTCTTTCTTGGCCGGGTCTTTAGGAGAACAGAGCAGTTGGCGTATAGTGTTTCTTGGTTTGAAATACACCGCACAGCCGTAGTCCTTCATAATTCTCCGTATTGCCTCGGATAGATCTTTGATGTATGGAACACCCACCATGGTTTTCTTGGTATCTTCAGTACTCTCGCTCTTCTTATTGGTCTTATCTCTCTGTGTGGTGGAAGCTCCTCTTTTAATTGCCCACTCTGGATAACCACACTTTTTCAGGGCCTCGTTCACATGTTTGCGCTCCTTTTCTTTGTCAGCATCTTCGGTTATCACTGTGCTGGCTCTGTGATGAAGGGTGCGGACCACGCTTAGCTTATGTTCCAAGGGGTGATTGGAATCAAACTGGAGGTATTGGTCAGTGTGAGTAGGCTTTCTATAGATCTTCACTTTGAGACTTCCATCTTCTTTCTTCACAGTGGACGTGTCCAAGAACGCTAACTCTCCATTCTCTTCTCCTTCCGTTGTGAACTTGATATCTGGGTCCAAAGAATTCAGGTGGTCAGTGAATTCTTGTGCATGTATTGAATCCAACTTTGTATGAGTGTCGTCCACATATCTGTACCACCAGTAGGGAGGATGCGGTGCCGTCAAGATTGCTTTCTCTTCGATGTCCTCCATCATGGCATCACATACTATCATTGAGACAGGCGAACCCATGGCCGCGCCATGGATTTGTTGGTAATATTTTCCATTGTATGTAAAATACGTACAGCTGAGCACTATCTCCAGTAGTTCTGCGATCTCAGTGGGGGTCAGAGTGGTTCTCGTGTGAAGTTCGTTGTCTGCTTCCAGTTTTCTTCTAATACATGCGACTGCCTTGTCCACAGGTACACTAGTAAAGAGCGCTGTGACGTCGTAGGATCGTAGCTCTTGGTCTTTTTCCACTCTACAATTGGCTATCAGTTCTCCGAATTGTTTCGCATTTTTAATGTGGCGTTCAGTTTTTCCTATTATCGGGGAAATTATTGATGCAAGATATTTTGAACACTTGTACGTGATACTATCTATACTGCTGACGATGGGGCGGAGAGGCATATCTTGTTTATGGATTTTCGGAAGACCATAGAAACGAGGAGGAGAGCAGGTGGGGTACATTTTTTCTTTAGTTTTCATATCTATGGATTTATTCTTCTCTAGATGAATCAACTTATTTATGAGCTGTTTTTGATATTGCGGGGTGGGGTCTTTTTTTCAGAATTTTATATGTTTTGCTATCATTTAGTAGTTTTTGGCATTTACCTCCATACAGTCTATCACGATGGATTCAAGATATTGGACCGTGATCCGTTTATCTGCCGGGAGGATTAGAGAGGCCATTCATTCAGAACCTGACCTCAACAAGAATGTGGGGGCCGCGGAACTGCCGGCAATCTACAGCAACATCCTGCCAGCCGCCGACGACGTCACACCACTATCACGTGACGATTAACCTTTTGGCGGCAAGTCATTAGGACTGATGAAGCCAATGGAATTGGTGAAAGCTATCCAGGTTTGGCTGATTTTTAGCACAAAAGCAAGTAGTAATACTCAAATAGTGATTCAGTGCAACATAAATATCACAATTTTAAAAAATTGTATTACAATACATTATTACTTGATGGTATCATGAAAACGTCTGAGCTCTGTGATGACTTCGGCTGTGAAAACAGATCCGTCGCTGACTGCATGTCTATAAGATCCAATTGAACACGAAAGTTGAATTCACGGGACAAAATAGGTCTCACAACAACACCTGTCGTCTTGGGACGTTTCCTTTTCTCTTGACACACAATAAGGCAGTAAGACTTAAATAATTCACCAGCTTCTGTTGTGATGTTGGCATACTTTTGACTAATATGTTTCAGCATCCTGTCACGGCCACCATGACCAGTGGCAATGTTGGCCTTACTAATAATGTCATATAGGTGTCTTCTATGGTGGCATAGTAGATTGGGTGGTTTTCTGGTGACGTTCTCTTTTTGGTTAGCTTCTCCACATCACCACATGTAAGAACTTCATATCTATTAAGGATGTAGTACTTTTTTACGGGACTTCGTAGTGGAAACGTCTGTAACTGTTTTCAGGCCTTCTATGGTCTTGTAGTACACCTCTTTGGGGATAAGATGCTTTTGACACTTTGAGTATTTCTCATATAATTTATTGCTGAATTCTGTTTCAAAGCAAGGTTGTGCCATCTTGACTGATGAATGAACTGGTTTAGCATGACTTACACATCCATTAATGCATTATATAGCCATAATTAATTGTGAAAGCAAGGTGAGAAGATATTTGTAGCTGTTATAACAACAGCTTATTGAAAAAAAGGCTTCACAGTCTTCCTAAAATGTGTCCAGTAATGTTGTGTAATATAACACTGGTTAATTCAGTCATTACATGAAAGCCCTAGGGATTTTAGAGAAAATGTGTCCAGTAATGTTGTGTAATATAAATGTAAATGTAAATGTGGTTGTTTATAGTCGCAATTCACTGTTATCGTGCTCTAGCTACTTTACATATTAACACCAGGTCATTGGCATCCTTTTCACACTATATCCTTCTCAACTCCCCGGGGAGCATACAGCACATCGCAACCGTAGCGCAGACGTGCTAATCACTCACATTAACGTTCACTCGCCTGACCTGTACCTATTTATCGTGTAGATACCACGGAGCAGTCTGCAACCTGTTGGAGGTAGGTTTGCTCAACACCTACCATCAGACCCGACCGGGAATCGAACCCGCGACCTTCTGGTCACGAGTCCAACTCCCTATCCACTCGGCCACTGGAAGCACTGGTTAATTCAGTAATTACATGAAATTCCTAGGGATTTTAGAGAATTCATGAAATCCCTAAGTGAAACAGTGATTTCACAAATTCCCTGAAAATTTTAGGGATTTTATGAAATCCCTGATTTCACAGATTTACTGTAACATATATAAAGGCATCGTTAGCATGTCTGTCGGTAACACCCGCTTTACGCTATAGCGAATTCCACCTACGTAGCTTTACGAGCACTGGAGAACTGGCAAATTCGTCAGGAAATTTTGAACATGTTCAAAAATTTTGAACGAACATTCAGTTTGGTTAAAGTTTGCTTCAAATAGTTATGCTGCGTCTACGGATCACAGAACATTCGCACATATAAGTAACACTTCGTTTTTCTCAGCAACTTGTCGTACCATGCATTTTTACTACGTTAAATGCCGCCACAATACGCCCTAGTTGATGAAGTGACATAATAAGCGCAGATGCGTTGCACGGTTTCGCTCATGATCGCTCAAGTGTAAAGCGGGTTTATTGTACAATTTCAGTACAATGCAGTATAAATTGTCATAAAATGTAGCCTCAGTGAGTCTAAAGGCAATACCTAAACAACTGACGTCACTTTTGTACTCTTTGCCCCAATAATTTATGTTAAATGTTTTATTAATAAGAAAATACATTTTCTAAAAATGAAGACAGTGGTCACATAGATTAGAAACAATTTGGTACCAACTCTCTTATTGAAATATATGGATGACTTATTTTGATTCTCAACATTATCTATATACTATTATTATAATAGGAAAGTCTTCAAAATGTATGGATTTCGCCATAATTTACTTAAGAAACAAGTAGCAACTCATAACATAAGATTATTGATGTTAACAGAAACCCCATTTGGAGCCCGAATGATACATTATTCATGGAATACACGCATGAGCAGTTATTTTTAAGCTTCGTGCCAGGCAGGTGTGATTTATGAGAAATCAAACCAATGCATCCGATCTATTAGGTCTACGCTGGTGGGCCCAACTCACCTGGATCCACTGGTCGATGTTGTTGGCGCCAGCGCACCAGCCACCGCCTGAGCTAAAGTAGGAGTTGGCCTTGTTACAAACCGCGCCGCTGTCCATCAGCTGGGTGCTGTCCACACGGTGCACAGAGCCGTCCAGCAGAGGAACGTCACGGGACGGCTCAGCTACAACGACATCAGTTTCCTGTCAAGTCCCATAACCCTTTCATAGGCAACGGTTTCACCTAGTACCTCGAAGGTCTATCTAGACCTCCCCTAAAACGACATCACTTGTGAATTGTGTAATCTCATGGATTTAAACAGCACTCCATTTAGGAGGCCACTAGTGCCGCAACTTTAGGCGACAATGCGTGCGAATCATTTTATGGCTATATCAAGCGTAGATGTTCGCACAATGTCGCTCAATTAAAGGAGCTTTATCTAGCAGCCAAAGAATTTTTTCTTCCAGCCAGGCGTTTGCCTAAGTGTAGAAAACAAATAAATAAATTAAAAAATCTGTCTTGTTTTATTTTTTGTTCAGCCATATTTTTTATAATAAATATTTTAATAATTTACAAATATAGTAATTACATATGCAAATTGCCCGACGTGACGTAGGATTTGACCTTTTGAACTTACTCGACATACTGCAGGGATTTCCGACGGCAAACGCTAGACGTTCCACGTGAACGTTGAATCAAAGACAAATACTACTTTGTCTGTGGTGTACTTACCAATCTGTATTACCGATGCGTGCTGCCTCTTCATGGTCAACACTAACAATATCATCAGTGTTCTCATCCTCATCACTGCTTGGCTCTGGCTCAAACAAGTAACCACTAAGGCCTAAGTTTTCATCTGATTGTGATTCATCTTCTTCGCATGAGAAATACTCCGCCGTGTCCGAGTCAGTTGCCATGATTCAAATACTGCAGTAGCAGGTGCTTGTTTGTACTCTATGACCTGTCTCGCTGTGTGTATTTCGTAGATCTAAGATCTAGATTAAGGGGCGGAGCTTGCGAGTCACAATGTGACGTCACATTGTGATTGTGTAGTAAATTTAAACGATGATTATAAAAGATCCAGTCATTATCAAATTATCAGATTAAAGGATATCCAAGGTCTATGTCATTGAAATCATCCTCCCAAATTTCAAGAATTTTGGAAATGTGGTTTATAAGTTATAGGATATTATGCTGCCGTTCATTCAAGTGGGAGCTAGACCGTTCGTTCACGACTACGCGTCATAAATTACCCACAAATCCATTCGGCAGAAAAACAACAATGGCTAAAGTTTTGTCGGTATTTGTGCAAATAAATTCACTATATTTTGGTATACGCTTATTTTATTATATGTTTTATATGTGATAAAGGAAGTGCATCTCATTATGAAAGAGGCACATACTAACTGCAAGTTTGGTTCATAAAGAGAACTAAGGGAAGACCGGGAAATTCCTTTTATATAGGATTTGAGGTAGATAAAGCTCCTTTAATGTTTGGTCGGCATTTATCACCAAGTGACGGACGTAAAATGGATATCATTTAGGTGTGCGCCAAACACACTAAATGACACTCAGTTTAAGTCACATTGTCATTATAGTTTTTAGACACTCGTAGTCGTAATTAGCACCATAGAAATTTTAAACAGTGATTCTAGTTTGCAGACACTCGGAGTTGTATTAGAAATTTTAAACAGTTTAGAATTCTCGAGACGCCAAATCCACGTTTTGCTCCACTAGCAGCCCTTGCGAGCTAGATGGTGGTTGATTTGAAACATTGCACATCATTAGGCACTCTTTTTAGGACACTTGGTGTCAGATCAATTTGCGATATGGCACTCTGGACTCATTTGTTGCGGACCTTGTGGGCTCTAGTGGAATCCGATCATTAAGCATTAACCTGAACTGGCAGGTGTTTTGATGTAGTATGGTTGTGGGTTCGAAATCCATCAGAGACTATGTGATATAGTCCTAACCTGTCTTGGGGTCATAAGTCTAATGCCTTAATTACACGTAAAACACGCTTTACACATTAGCGAATTCTGCCTACTAGCTTATAACTCTAAGTGCAATGGCGAAATGGCAAATTCGTCAGGAAATTTTGAACATGTTCAAATGTTGTTGATGAGTATACTGGCTAGTTTGGGTTCGTTTCAAATAGTTATGCTACGACTATGGGTCGTAGAACATTCGCACATATATGTAACACTTTGTTTGCCTCAGCAGTCAGTGTAACACGAATTTTTACTACGTCCAATGCCGCCTCAATACGCCCATATAGAAAAGCTGGCCAAAATCGTATTAATGCGTTGCACAGATTCGCATAAGATCGTCTTAATGTAATCGTCTTAATGTTTAAACCCGCCTTAAAAAACACTATAGCGAATTTCACCTACGTAGCTCTACGTGCAATGGCGAACAGGCAAATTCGTCAGGAAATTTTGAACATGTTCAAAATTCTTTGTCGAATTTACTGGTTGGTTTAGGTTCGTTAAAAATAATTATGCTGCGTCTACGGATCGCAGAACATTCGCACATACAAGTAACACTTCGTTTGCCTCAGCAACTTGTCGTACCATGCATTTTTACTACGTTCAATGCCGCCACAATTCGCCCAAGTTGACAACGTGACATAATACGTACAGATGCGTTGCACTGGTTCGCCCATGATCGATCTAGTGTAAAGCGGGTTTTAAGCAGGTATTGTTATAGATGTCGAAACTAATGTACCTAATATAAACAATATTGGTTTGTGCATTTTTTCATTAAATGTGTTAATAATGATTCGTTTGTCAACACAATGTATGCTAAATAAAATACAAGATTTGTTTGAATACATATACATGTATGTTTCGTTGTAGTTGTATACGGCTCACAAATTTGTTTTGTCCGACTTGTTCTGTAAGATTCGTTGGATAAGATAATGCGTTTGGCTCACGCATGTACGACGTATTCATACTAACTCCCCAACCTTACGAACACTGGACACGTGCTCTTCCAACAACACAAGCTGTTGGGCAATGCAGCCATCTATATGTCCTCATCCGCCTCGTCACATAGATACAGATACTCTATTGGGAAATATTCTTGTTTGGGAAACAAAAATCATTTTTCATGTAGGCACTGGTGCTTGGCTCTCGTAAATAGTCGACTAAAGTAGGTTTCCCTGCAAAATCAGCTCTGTACTGCAGAAGTGCTCCATTTAGAGTTACTTATGCCTTCCGTGATGTCGTGCTTGAGAAGGTCTTGTGTTGCGTCTTGGTCCCGTATAGTAGTATCCAGGCTTGATACACTTCATTTAGAGTTATAAAAGATGTCCATCGTTGCACTAGCGTCCGGTTATCCAGGCTTTCTGAGCAGGATAGCCATGTGGAGTGGCCCACCATAGGCCCCCACAGAATATATCCATGTGCGGGGTGGGCAGTGCTGGTTTTGACCACATATAGGCGTAGCCTCAATTATCCCACCCACCGGTTGACCAGCTGACAATTTGGATAAATGATTACTGCGTGGTAACAAGATGGTTTTATCAAAAGTTGGATATAAGGATTACTAACTTGTTCGAAGGTAGAAAGCTGACCCCGGATCAATGGACTGAACCGCTGTTTCTCCATCCCCAATCAACTTGGTCTGGTCGGACTTCTGCCACAGCTGTAACGCTGTTTTGGGGACAACCAAGTCACATGCTAAAATGGAAGGTCAAAATGTAAACAATTGTATATCCTCTAAATGGTCAGAATGTTTTGCTGATATTGGAGGCACTCCACATCCGGGAGCTCAAACCAAACTTGAATACAAGAGATGAATCTAGGCTAGACAATTCAGGTGTTGCCAACAAGGTGATGTCAATATATGATCGACCAAGTATGTAACAAATCATTTGAACTGCTGATAAATATTCAAAGTTGCTGGGACTATTTGAGCTCCAATGAGTATCTTACTAGTTTTAATGTTGTAAAAGTAGTAGTGTGTATGTGTTAGGCCGTAAAATGTATCTGTTTACAATATATGTTACGGCAGTCTATAGGGCCTGGGGACATAGAGAAGGGACCAACAGAACTATTTTTAAGAGTAAATTAAAAAAAAGTGTAACACGCCCAGAGGTATGATGGTTTGAGAAAGAAGGCGTTCGTGTTCGCGTAGTAAATTCCTCTGCCCGTTAATTGTGCCACAGAGCCCCATGTTGTGTTGCTTAAAGCTCACCATTCCACAATAGTTTACCCATTAAAACTAGTAGCACATCACTTGTTCTGTTAGCATTGACAAATCAATGTGACAGTATAAGGGTGACCATAAGTCTGCCATGATCACGGAAAGTCGGCTGGGATGGTTGGAGGGCCTATTGAGCCGTGTTTTGCAACCAGATGTATTGCACGTTCACTACAGTTGAACTCAACTTTTACCATTCAAAATGGCATGATATATTAACGCCGTATCTGAACATAACACTTATAAAACAAAATGGCCAATGACGATGCCTGTTTATATTTGAAAACATTTCTGTGGAGGAAATATGCGAGAATACTTACAGATTCCACTAATCCCCAAGCATACGATGAAGACTGTTCTGATGAGTCCCATTGTCATCTTGGCTCGGGTCCATGCAGCGTAGTGGTGTGATGTTACTTATCAAATGGAATTATAGCCTATGTTAGGGTTTAACCATAACAATGCAAATGGACGGATCGAAGCCAACTTAACATTAGTAATGTAGACAAACACAGATTTCAACCCTTTATATAAGTTGCACTGGACTAGGTTAGTTCTCCTTGGCTACACACACCTTGTTAAGCTCTTGTTGTTGCATTTATTATGGCCACTGTAGGATTAGGGAACAGTACTCTCTTGTACTGGTTATGAGCCGAATATCGGCAGTTCTCTCTTAGACGCTGGATGGGCAGCAAGTAGGGTTGTCGACCTATTCCTCGGAATAGGCCCTCATTCACTTGTTTCTCAAGGTTGGCCGGTGGCCTTCCTTCCTCTCGTGGTCTACCTGCGTGATCGTGTGTAGGGGACGCCTGAAGCACGAGCGTGTCAGCACTGGTGCGAAGTCCTTCCCGTGTGGAGGCCTCTCGTGAAACCCAGGGGTGAACACCGCCTTGGCAGTAGGTAACCGGAACCTAGGCCGGGGCGCACGTGGAGAGCTAGTACACAACGAGGAGTCAGCTAGAGAACCGCAAGACCTCCCCGGGGCCGGAAGTGGGCTTTGCCCGCGAACGTCACCTCGGGGCCGACGCAGTCAAGAAGTAGGCGGTGATCGGACAAGGCCGACAATAGCGTATATTGTCAATTTCTTCACAGATTGGTGCCGTGACCAGGATCTCACGAGAGTACACGCAAGAACCAGGGCAGCCCGAACGGGCGCCCCTGGGGTTACCAACGGCATAGGGCCCACCTGATGGGTACCCCTGTTGGAACCGTGCTCTGAGGTCGTAGCCATGGCGGAAGCATCCAAGACGAGCCCGAGCGGGCTCCTGTTGCAGTCCATGAAAGGCTGGTTGGGCCTGAATCAACCACAGTTCTTCGAAGAAGAGGACCCTCGCACAGCAGCAGAACTGCAAAGAGCGCAGTCGCTTCGTGCGGCTGGGCGAGCCGAACACCTGAGTGACGTATGGGCAGATCGATCAACCGTCGACCAGCGTCAGCGTGACGAAGATCAAGGCACAGGAGACAGGCGACTGTCTCAACGAGTGACGCGGAGCACCTCCAATGTGACCATGAAGTGGAAGGGACTCACCGGGGGAGTGGAGATCGTGGAATCCACGACTTTACGTCCTCCCGGCTCCCTTACCGCGCCGGCTGCACTGGGGGACGAGACCGCTCTAGTTGAACCGACACCCCAGGGTGGAGGAGCTCGACTTCTACCAGACGTGTCAGTCACGAAGGAAAGTTCGCGCGAGGAGTTGGAGATGGCAAGAGGCGGCGAGAACTCGCCCCCTGGAAACACCCGGGACATCACTTTATCCAGTATGGACTGGGAGAACGAGTTTGATGTGAAAGAAGAACGGCTTGTCGCGTCGGATGGGGGAGGATCGTTGTCAGGGGAACACAAGCACTCGCGAGTGCGTCACCCGTTGGACACGACCCCCGATGACGTCAAGAGAAAAGAGATACGCGACTCTCACGTGACTAGTGACGGGGGAGCGCGCAGCAAGACTGGAAAGTCGATGGGCGTGACAGAGGGTGCGACTGCCCAAACGAGCCGGGTCGATGGCGAGAGGGACAGTAAGGAGGACTCAAGAAAAGCGAATTCTCCACGAGGCGAGCAGGGAAAGATCAAGAGTGTCAAGTACGACAAACAGCCACAGCAACAACGACCTCCCGTGGGGAAGACTCTCACTCCAGCCGCCGCGGCGCGGTGGCAGTACTACTGTCAACTCGACGCAGGTGGGGATCTGGGGGGGGAGCACGCGGAACGGGTCGGTTACCGAGCATCCTTGGCCACAGTGTTCCCCGGTGACAAACTGGGACTGCCTTGGGTGTGGAGTCGGTTGGATAACGCCCTCATGTATTCGGTGACGATGGAGACGGCGCAGAGAGGTTTAACCGATCTACTGTGCTGCAACAGGGACGCTTTGTGCGACCGATTGGAAGCTGGCGGCATCAAAGAGGCGTCCGTGATCCGAAAGGAGTGGTCCGGACTGCTCCGTGGAATCATAGAGGAGGAGCGGCCAGGACAGCGGGCGGAGTTAGCCAGGCGAACGTGCCGGATTTTGGAGGGCTGGGAAAGGAAGCATATCCCCGGATATGCACTGCGGGAAGTCTCGTTGGACGAATTCATCGAAGAGAGCGAGTCTGAACTTGAGGATCGAGCGAGGCGGAGGCGCCGCCGAAAGCTCAAGTCGCCACTAAAGAGGGAGCCGCGACGTGCTACGTCACGGAGTCCCAGCACGAGGGATGTCGGGCAACCCCTTGAACCCGACTCACCAAGCCAAGCGGTCAAGAAGACCGAGCCAGATGACGACAGACGGCAAGCAAAGACCTCAGCGAGTATCCGTGCTTTGCGCCAGCGCATAGCCGATGCTGAGGCAGACCTGAACGAGGAAAAGGCACTACGGGCCCAGTTAGCGGATATACAACGCCAGGCAGCGAAGTTACGCCGCGAAAATGCCAAGGCCCAAGTCCTCAACGAGCCGCCGTTGCGTTGTGCGACCAACGATTGGTCGTGCAGCCGCAACGGAAAACCAGGAAGCGACGGGACACAGTCTGCCTCGAACGACCGAGCCCTCGACGGGTCGTCGAGTGCAGGGCTGAAGAAAGCAGGAGCAACGGGTAGTCTGAGCTCCGGTGAGGGGCCAGCGAACCTGCTAGTCCGTCGATATCTACAGTCACCGTTCGTGGATGCAGTAGACAAGTACCGTCTTACCGAGCAACGGCGCCAGGAGAAAAAGGCAGCAGCGAAACGGAAAGCTGACTTGCGACGCGAGGCGCGGCGCAAGGGACAACATGCCAGCAGCAGCTCGGAAGATGAGGAATGTGATGGGAGAATACCCACGACAGTTCGCTTTCGGGATCGTATCAAGACTTTCTCGAAGTTCAACAAGCCGGATCCCACGCAAACGTGGCCCGACTTTCTACAGCAGCTGGTCGAGATACTGCAGAGTTACTGTGTGCCCTCTGGGGAATGGGCAGCGTGGCTCGTAGATAGGCTCACGGGGAAAGCACAGAGCGCACTGTTGAATTTGACCATTGAACAGCGCGGCGACTGGGGAACTCTAGTCTCAGCCCTCAACTCGTATTTCCATGTGGAATTCGAAATGAGGAATGCTGAGGAGGAGTTACTGACCCGGAAACAAGGCAACAAGGAATCAGTCAGGGACTTCATTTCACAGCTGATGTTCCTCGCTAGGAAGGCATATGGACAGGATATCGCGAAGAGGGAAGCGGCGGTGCTGAAACGGCTGGAGCTAGGGTTGAATTCGGCCTCTTTACGGAGGACGTATGATGACCTGATGCTCGTGCCAGGGGTTTCACTGTCACTGCTGCAGGCGGAGCTGGTACGACGAGAAAGTCGTGACGATCCAGGGCGGTATCAGACTTTTATGGCGCAGGAGCGGGGAGCAGAAAATGCCAAGAAGCCACAACACCCTTCAGCAAAAAGTATTGCTAAGGAGTTGTTGGCGCAGCAGGCGACGGAGAGCTCCCAGGGGGAGGTCAATGTCGCCAAGGAAAACCCGAAGGGAGAAGGAGCCCGAAAGACTGGTGGGAAAGCCTCCCGCGGGCGAGGCCGCGGCAGGGGAGGCTCAGCAGGGTCAGGAGGAGCCGGTCGTGGACGCGGGGCCGGGGGAGAAGCACCCGAGGACGCATGTTGGAAGTGTGGTCACTCGGGGCACATTCGAACCCGATGTCCTGAGGCGTCAGAAAAGGAAATCGAAGCATGGAAGGCCAGACACCGACAGAGGCTCGCGGAACGCGAGGCCAAGCAGCCAACAGCGACAGGGGAAAGTTGTGCTTCCAAGACCCCATCAGCGGCAAAGCCTGAAAAGGTCGCGCCTGCTCTAGTAAGTCGCGAGGGAACAGCAGATGAGTCGGGAAACGAGGCCGAGGGGTAATTGCGCCGCAAATTCCCCCTCCTGGATTGGTACCGTGCGGCAGGCGGGTGTCAGAACCTGCCACGGACGATGTGTTGCAGCAACTTGACGTCAGCAAGGGCCCGAGTATGGAGCCAGGAGGCGACCGCTCGTGGTCAAGTGGTCCTCTGGGGACACTCAGGGACTGCGACAGGAGACACAAATCGTCGGAGCGGACAAGTTCTAGCCAGCAGGCTAGAAGTCTATCCGTCCCGACACAGCAGACCAGGGCGCTCACGTCCGCAGGGAGCAGCACAGCTGCAGGTTCTATCCCTGTGGGGGAGTTGTCCGAACCGTACGGGGTGTCGCCCGCGAGTCGACTTCCTGTCGCCAGGATTCAAGGACCCCGCGACAGGGGACAAGACGAGTCGGGACCGGTACGGGGACCTAACGTTAGCATCAGCCCGCTCTCTGTGCATTCGCATGAGGAGCGTGTTGGCACTAGCCGGAGGTTGGAGGCGTCGGTGCAAGCAGAGTTGGAACAAGGAAGTACTTGTGTAGATGGACATCCAGCAACACAGAACGGGAGGCTTGGTAGCCCGGGCAGCCAACAACCAAGCACAGGAGTAAAACCTAGCCGGGGTGGGGCAGAGAACTCACAGCCTGGAGGGGAGGGGAATGGGATCTCGTCGGCGTCTGGCTACCGCCCGTCGTTCGAGGACATCTCCCCATACACCGCTACTCTCGATTCACAGATCGTCAAAGCTGAAAGCGCACAGAACCGCGTGGACAAAAGTCATGAAAGCTGCACGCTTCCCCCGAGGGTCACCGGGAAGTCAGTCCGGAGCGACGACGGGGAGGTAGAGTACCAATGTCAGGAGGTGGATGCTGAATTTGCGGAGATTCACAGAATGCTGGGACTGTCGGGGGCCGCTCTCGTGTGCAGAGTCACCGTTGAAGTGGGCGGAGTACCGCTGGTGGCCTGTATAGACACGGGAGCGACCTTCAGTCTGATGTCGGACAAAGCGTATGAGCAAGTGAGTGAGCATCTCCCTGGGTTACTGCCAGCGCAAGTCTCTCTCTCTGGAGCAGGAGGGGAGTCGCTGGAAGTCAAAGGGGCGGTGTCGCTGGAATTCGGTGACTTCGGCCGGGCGAACAGTATCCAGACCAAAGATGTGACGTTCGGAAAATTATGTAGGCCGGGCGATGACAAGTATGAAACTTAAAGTAAACAAAATGAAAACAAATTAAATTGACTTGTTATTTATAATACATAAAATGCTCCCTCCTGGTTTAGACTAGGCAGATTTTCAGAAAATGTGCATATTAAGGGCGATGGAGGCATTTCATGTTTACGGCTGGCAAATAACTTTTTTAGATGTATTTTTAGGTGCTAAATTGATCTAAGGTGTTTGCCCGGCTCGATTTTCAACCGTTAACCCGTAAACGCGAAAAATTCAAAATGGCCGCCACCGAATCATGAAAAGTCACATTTAGCCATATCTTTGGTACTAAACATGGTAGTAACATAAATAAAATATCAAAATGTATGTTTCTTGGCACAAGAAATGCATTGAGATCCTGATCGAACCTTAAATATGTCCAGAAATCAAGATAATGACTGCATAATTTAAAATTTACCACTATTTACATGCATAATGTTCCGTCCCACCATCATACATCATTGGCTTGTGGCATATCAATGATATACATTTGATGCCATTTTTATTGTTTCTATCTGTGATATATATATTTGAGTGTGATAAAAAAGTCAAATAATGAAAAAAATCAAATGTCCACATGTGGCTCTTTATCTTTATATTTTGTGTTAAAAACAGCTAGTAGCACGCAGGTAAGACGCCTTTTCGTGTGGAACGCTGACATCTGTTGCCGTATGTGTACATTTGCAGGCCTCAATGCATGGTAGGCTGTTTTTTCTGCAGCTACTCGCCTTACTTAGGCATCCTTTGCAGCATCCACAAGATAAGATTTCTTCACAGGCTTTTGGGATGGGCGGAAGGGAGAGAGTAGACGTGGTAATAATAATTGACCATTTTGCAATACCAACCCATTTCGGTAGTTGTGGAAAGAATTGGTGATGTTTTGTGAGCTTGTATCCCAACACTTGCTTGATAATGACTTCTCATTATGTGGAAACATGCTGCGTCTGAAGTTGGAGGTAAGGCTTCCTGTGGTCATCCCATGCAGAACAGTTTCATTCTTGCTCCATCACATGTTTCCGCTTCGGTACACTGTATATCTGGCAGCTAAACTTCTCTGCAGATTTTAATATGTCGTCATTCAACTGGCCCCTTCCCAGTTGGCACAAATTTTCATGGTGCTCCTGAAACACATGCCATGCCGTCTTCTTGCTGTGACCACTAAATTGAGACACAGTGTCGCATCCAGTGATTGCGTGATACGTGAGTATTGATGATACTTGCTCATTGGGTAGCTGACGACGAATATTATTTACTGGGATATATTTTGGATGTTTTGATGTGCCAGCTTTCATAAGCAACTTTGAACATCCCATTTTGTCATAGTGATAGAGCAGCAGCACAAGTACATCAGTATCCCGTACTGACACAACCATCGACTCCATATGAGCATGGAAAAAATGTGAAATAATACATGGATCAGCTTCCTCATGACCAGCCTCAAGCATGGATAAATCGAGCGATGTGTCCTCTAAACAATTGTAGAGTCTGTGAAGCCTCCACCAACAACCAATGTTTTACCACTGGGGCTATTATTGACAAGATGGTTTGACAGTAATACTGATTCTGCCTTGTTATCAAGTCTAAAAAAATTAGACTAGTCTGTTGGCAGTGACCTTCTATCTTTTGCCGAACTGGCCTTTTGCCTTTCTTTTGCCTTTTGTTCTTTGTTCCTCATCTAGCAGTCAAATGTAACATCAATCCTCTGAAAAGCTGCACCCATTTTGTATACCGCTTCAGCAAATGCCTCCGCATATTAACCAATCGTGCTTATGTTTTGGTTTTTTTCCCTAAAAATCCCACCTGACCATCAATCAGCAAAACAACTTGGTCCAATCTAATAGAACAGTTGGCGTGTCGGTACATCTTTTGGTCAACACGTTGGCTAGCAGAGACTTGTCCCGAGAGATAGCGGTGTACAGACATCAGCTCATGCGTTAAGATTTTGCCTCAGTCAACTTCACGACCAGCCCTGTAAGCTGTGATGAGCCGTTGTAATCTTTATCGTGCGTTTCTCTTTGAAGTCCCTTCTGTATTGTAACAGCTTTATTCTTGTGAATGGGAGCTTCAAAGCAACATGTTGGTTATCTGATATACAAAAATACGTTTTCAACAAACCCGCAAGTTGCTTTTTTTAAGTGTTCTGCTCCAAGCAAAGACTCCTGAATAGCTTCACTGGCCAAATCCTTTGTTGATCATGTTCTGTAGTGTATCTATCTTGTTCTGGAACACCCATATTGCCTAAGTGATGTTGCCAATCTTCCTTCATGTCGATCATCTTTGGTCCTGCATCCTTTGGTATCCTCATTGTGTGTATATGCCATCATCGTCGTCGTCCACGGTTACATGGAACATCTGTTTAGTGTGTGAGGTATCAGGGTTCTCAGGTTATAAGACAATGTCAATTCTTCCATGTGGTGGCCTATGATCTTCATTGCTATGTGTATTGATCAACAGACCACTTAAGTTCCATCAACTTGGATAAAGGCCCCCATCCACTGTCAGAACTACATGATTCCGTTTCAATGATCGAGCTACATGCAACACCCTACTCACAACAGTGTTAGGTGCCCCACTGATGTTTGCTCTGGATTGACTGTGCTAGTTTTTCTGATTGAATAATGTCAAAGAAGGCATTGGTCTCGAGTGCCATTTGTCATGTTCAATACCAGGTAAATGGCAAAACAGCCATTTGTTGTGATGTACAAAATGGTCCTCCAGCCATTCCTATGTGGAGGCTTCACAGATGTCATTGATGGCATTGGGACACATCGCTCAATTTATCCTTGCTTGAGGCTGATCATGAGGAAGCTGATACACGTACATTGTATCCATGCTCATATGGAGCCTGATGGTTGTGCTCAGTTGGGATACTGATGAACTTGTGCTAGTGCTCTCTCACTTTGACAAAATGGGATGTTCCAAAGTTGTAGCTATGAAAAGCTGGCACATCAAAACACAAAACAAAAAAAATATATCCCAGTAAAAATAATATTCGCTGTCAGCTATCCAATGAGCAAGTATCATCAATACTCACGTGCGACGCAATCACTGGATGTGACACTGTGTCTCAATTTAGTGGTCACAGCAAGAAGACGGCATGGCTATAACCCACGAAAATTTGTGCCAACTGGGAAGGCCAGTTGGACTGATGACATATCAAAATCTGCAGAGAAGTTTATCTTCCAGATATACTGTAATCGAAGCAGGAACATGTGATGGAGCAAGAATGAAACTGTTCTGCATGGGATGACCACACCTCAGGTGCAGCACATTTCCATAATGAGGAGTCATTATCAAACAAGTGTGGGATACAATCACAAAACATCAAATTCTTCCCACAACTACCGAAATTGATTGGTATTGCAAAATGGTCAATTATAACCACGTCTTTCCCTGCCACCCATCCCAAAAGACTGTGCAGAAATCTTATCTTGTGGATGCATGCCTAAGTAGGGCGTGAGATGCAGAAATAAACAGCCTACCATGCACTGAGGCCCTGCAAATTTAACAGATGTCAGTATTCCACATGACAAAGTCTATAACCTGCGTGCTGCTAGCTGTTTTCAAATACAAAATATAAAGATAAACAAAATGTGGACATCTGATTTTTTTTTCATTATTTGACTTTTTATCGCACACAAATACATTATTATATCACAGATAGAAAACAATAAAAATGGCATCAAATGTATATCATTGATATGCCACAAGCCTATGATGCATGAGGGTGGGACGGAACATTATGCATGTAAATAGTGGTAAATTTTAACTACTGCAGTCATTATCTTGATTTCTGGACATATTTAAGGTTTGATCACGATTTCAATGCATTCCTTGTACCAGAAAACATACATATTGATGTTTTATTTATGTTTCTACCATGTTTAGTACCAAAGATATGGCTAAATGTGTCTTTTCATGATTCAGTGGCGGCCATTTTGAATTTTTCGCGTTTACGGGTTAACGGTTGAAAATCGAGCCGGGCAAACACCTTAGATCAATTTAGCACCTAAAAATACATCTAAAAAAGTTATTTGCCAGCCGTAAACATGAAATGCCTCCACCATTAACATTTTCTGGAAATCTGCCTAGACTAGTTGAGCCCTTTTCATAGACACCTGACAATCCAAACTGAAGTGTGTGTGTGTGTGTGTATATGTGTGTGTGTGTGTGTAACTAATGTAAATATAATATATATATGTGACATATATATATATATATATATATATAATATATATATATATATATATATATATATATATATATATATATATATATATATATATATATATATATATATATATATATATATATATATATATATATATATATTTTATTACGTTTGTAACGCGTCAATGTGTATAAGTTGTGTTAAAGTAGTCAAAATTGCGGTCACTAGCATGTTGGAGAATAAATAAAAGAATGGAACAGTAGTCATTTGAAGTTTTTGGAATCTACTTATCAAAACGGACCTTTCACCGGGTCAGGTTTTAATAACACAGACAATAGAGGCACACATCAATTAGCAGATCATATAAGTGAGTTCCAAGCGGATCGTCTGTGTCATTATGAACATCATCGTTCCCATATTCTTTCACTCTCACTTTAAGCACCCATTCAATTTCTGATAAGCATACCATATATGCGAAGATGTCAAATGCATTCACAAGAATAGGTGTTTGTGCGTGTTTGTAAGGCAATTAACGCACGAAAAGAGTATATTACCACAGATTAGTTAATTAACTAATCTGTGATATTACTTTGAGTTCCTAGGTAAATTGTTGCAAATGATCCACAATAAAATGCCATACTCGCATAATAAAAAAAATCTCATGATATTTACGAACGATCAGGGATCCTTGATTTCCACCATCGGGTTGTAGTAATTAAAGGCACTTGATCTCTCGTCCCAGGATCCATCGCCGCACCAACATGCACCTCCCCTGTGGTCATCTTCTTCTTAGTAGTCATCTTTGCATTAGGAGGGCATGTGATTGCAAAAGCTGCTGCTGCTGCTGCTGCTGCTGCTGCTGCTGCTGCTGCTGCTGCTGCTGCTGCTGC
Organism: Streblospio benedicti; assembly: GCA_019095985.1. Taxonomy (NCBI): domain Eukaryota; kingdom Metazoa; phylum Annelida; class Polychaeta; order Spionida; family Spionidae; genus Streblospio; species Streblospio benedicti. The sequence continues at coordinate 12,998,616 of CM032667.1, read as the reverse complement.
TGCTGCTGCTGCTGCTGCTGCTGCAGGACCATGGCCACAGCACCATCAATATGCTGAGCGCTTATGGATTTTAGCTTTGACTTTCCTTTCTTTGTCGAACGGGATCGCTGTTGTTACTTGGGTGATGAGCTTCAGACTGACTAGATGCTGGAGCTAATACGTCATAGTAGTCTGTAGGTCTGCCAAGCTTACGCAAACGTTTCATCTGCTCCATATTTGACCCCATCAGCTCCCAATTTGCGGCGAATGTTCGACAGTCTACTATAACCAGAACCTCGGCACAAGGTCGGTGTATGATCAACATACAATTATTAGTTTTTATCTGATGGTGTGCCCGGCAGATTGTTGATGTGCATGACATTTTTTTAGGATTTTTATCTTCTAAGCATCTGTTGAACATACGGGGACCCCGGGGAGACATATCCTTTAGATTTTAATTGAGTGTGTGCTCGGGTCATTATCCTTTTTTTTTCCCTTCATTTCATTCATACAGTATTCAGCTTTCGGAATGTCAATTTTGCGTATCTGCTATTTACCGTCAGAACTAATCGTATATGTACTTATTCATTTACACAGAAAAGCGTCAAATTTCACACTGATGATGCTATGCATGAAATGATATAGAAATACATTTATTTTCTCCTTGATATTGATATCAAGGAAATGTGAGCAATGACACGTTCTTGTGTCCATCAAACTGCGGACGAAATGAGTCAAAGGGTGTTCACTTTTAAAAGCAATTTTCCAAATGGATGTGACATATTGAACAAATCCATCTATGGAACCAGCAAAAATGTTTTATCATGGGGGACAAAATTGAATAAAAAGCACAAGCACAATAAAAAATAATAAAGCAATGCTTTATGTATTTTTCTTGATTTTTTCCAGAGGTTAGAACACACAAATAGCTTTTTCCTTGTTCTATTAACAAATGTCTTGTTCTCTCAAATATTCAGTATTTTTAGGAAAAATATATGAATGTCAAATACTAGTATTTCAGTGTCATTTCTTTATTCTAATATGAATTCATGAACTTTGGCCAGGGAATTATTATGTAAACAAGCCAAACACGTGGTCACCCCCATGTTTTGCTATGATTAGTTCAACGTTGACATGCCGAATGAGCACCATTAACATAATATTTTTATGCCCGGAACATAGTTCCAAATAATTACGTTTGTGAGTAAAACTTCGGTAGAAATACTCAACATTTTGTGCAATTATTAAAATATGTGATACGGGACACCTACATAACAAAAACCATCTCATAATTCAGTGCTTTACAAATGCATATGTAACGTAATTGAAAGGCTGCTATAAAAGTAGCCTCATCACTGGATTACCAGATTCATACCTACTAGGAAGACACTGTGTTTTACCTAGGGGTACATTGTGTCTAGTTGTGGTGATCATCCAACTGTGTGCACCCAAGCGCGATATCATTTTTAATTGAATGTTAAGGAAATATTATTGATTTTGAAATAAAGATGTATACTTATAACAGTCTAAGAAATCAGACCCCTGTCGACCCATCGCATTGACTGTCCACCCGTTTGAATAACACATACTGATAATGTCTCTGTATTTTATATAAGGCATATCTCTTCCCACAAAGACATGACTAACAGATAGCCATGCTGCATGAAGCATTATAAAAGGCTACCAAACTTAGGTTCTCTGTTTTAAAAAGGTATAAATAAATTACAGTTTTTTACATGCATATGTTTTTTTCTACGAATGAGATGACCACCATTGCCGGGTCATTAATTCTCACATAAATACCTGACCAATCCATCAAAACTAAAAGAAATATAATGCAGACCATATTTTTGCAATTTTTATAAGCATGAAATTAGAAAAAAATATACTTTTGGGAAGTCAATATGAAAAAAAAACATGAAATACGTGTGTTCGAAGAGCCACTGTATATTCAAAACCACTAAATTTCACATCTTTCATGGTTATTTTCACCTTGTGATGGCTATGCATGGGAATTGAAATATCATATCCACTTGTTCAGGTTTAATAGCAGATTAATGGGGTTTGAATGTGTCTAAATATAGCATT
>CM032667.1:12941558-12996449 GCA_019095985.1 Streblospio benedicti | reverse complement strand
GCCCAACTCACCTGGATCCACTGGTCGATGTTGTTGGCGCCAGCACACCACCCACCGCCTGAGCTAAAGTAGGAGTTGGCCTTCCATTACAAACCGCGCCGCTGTCCAGCAGCTGGGTGCTGTCCACACAGTGCACGGAGCCGTCCAGCAGAGGAACGTCACGGGACGGCTCAGCTACAACGACATCAGTTTCCTGTCAAGTCCCATAACCCTTTCATAGGCAACGGTTTCACCTAGTACCTTGAAGGTCTATCTAGACCTCCCCTTAAACGACAGCACTTGTGGATTGTGTAAAATCTCATGGATTTAAACAGCACTCCATTTAGGAGGCCACTAGTGCCGCAACTTTGGGCGACAATGCGTGCAAATCATTTTATGGCCATATCAAGCGTAGATGTTCGCACAATGTCGCTCAATTAATGTTTGGTCGGCATTTATCACCAAGTGACGGACGTAAAATGGATGTCATTTAGGTGTGCGCCAAACACACTAGATGACACTCAGTTTAAGTCACATTGTGATTCTAGTCTGTAGACACTCGTAGTCGTAATTAGCACCATAGAAATTTTAAACAGTGATTCTAGTTTGCAGACACTCAGGAGTTGTAATAGAATTTTAAACAGTTTGAATTCTCGAGATGCCAAATCCACGTTTTGCTCCACTAGCAGCACTTGCGAGCTAGATGGTGGTTGATTTGAAACATTGCACATCATTAGGCACTCTTTTTTAGGACACTTGGTGTCAGATCAATTTGCGATATGGCGCTCTGGACTCATTTGTTGCGGACCTTGTGGGCTCTAGTGGAATACTATCACTAAGCATTAACCTGAACTGGCAGGTATTTGATGTAGTATGGTTGTGGGTTCGAAATCCATCAGAGACTATGTGATATAGTCTAACCTGTCTTGGGGTCATAAGTCTAATGCCTTAATTACACGTAAATGTGGCACATTAATTCTGCCTACTAAAGTAGCTCTAAGTGCAATGGCGAAATGGCAAATTCGTCAGGAAATTTTTGAACATGTTCAAATGTTGTTGACAGTAAACAATATTGATTTGTGCATTTTTTCATTAAGTGTGTTAATAATGATTCGTTTGTCAACACAATGTATGCTAAATAAAATACAAGATTTGTTTGAATACATATACATGTATGTTTCGTTGTAGTTGTATACGGCTCACAAATTTGTTTTGTCCGACTTGTTCTGTAAGATTCTTTGGATAAGATAATGCGTTTGGCTCATACATGTACGACGTATTCATACTAACTCCCCAACCTTACGAACACTGGACACGTGCTCTTCCAACAACACAAGCTGTTGGGCAATGCAGCCATCTATATGTCCTCATCCGCCTCGTCACATAGATACAGATACTCTATTGGGAAATATTCTTGTTTGGGAAACAAAAATCATTTTCATGTAGGCACTGGTGCTTGGCTCTCGTAAATAGTCGACTAAAGTAGGTTTCCCTGCAAAATCAGCTCTGTACTGCAGAAGTGCTCCATTTAGAGTTACTTATGCCTTCCGTGATGTCGTGCTTGAGAAGGTCTTGTGTTGCGTCTTGGTCCCGTATAGTAGTATCCAGGCTTGATACACTTCATCCTATAAAAGATGTCCATCGTTGCACTAGCGTCCGGTTCCTCCTTTCTGAGCAGGATAGCCATGTGGAGTGGCCCGACCATAGGCCCCACAGAATATATCCATGTGCGGGGTGGGCAGTGCTGGAGTTTTGACCACATATAGGCGTAGCCTCAATTATCCCACCCACCGGTTGACCAGCTGACAATTTGGATAAATGATTACTGCGTGGTAACAAGATGGTTTTATCAAAAGTTGGATATAAGGATTACTAACTTGTTCGAAGGTAGAAAGCTGACCCCGGATCAGTGGACTGAACCGCTGTTTCTCCATCCCCAATCAACTTGGTCTGGTCCGACTTCTGCCACAGCTGTAACGCTGTTTTGGGGACAACCAAGTCGCATGCTAAAATGAAAGGAAGGTCACATAATGTAAACAATTGTCTATACTCCAAATGGTCATGAGAAATGTTTTGCTGATATTGGAGTCACTCCACACCCGGTAGCTTAAACCAAACTTGAATACAAGAGATGAATCTAGGCGGAGGGGGCTAGCAATTCAGGTGTTGTCATATAATTGATCTCTTAAATGGCTCATAATGTCTGTAAGCAGCTTCATAGGTTAACCTACTTTTGCTTGGCATGTATATAACAAATCATTTGGACTATTACTACAGCTGATTTGTTCAAACTGCTGATACATGATAAAAGTTGCTGGGACTATTTGAGCTCCAATGAGTACCGTACTAGTTTAAATGTTGTGTTAGTAGTGTTTACATGTGTTAAGCCGTAAAATGTAACTGTTTACAATATATGCTGTTTAAAATATATGCTAGGGCAGTCTATAGGGCCTGGGGACATAGAGATGGGAACCGGATTTTGATGAGTAGATATAAAAACATGTAACACACCAAGATATATGCTGGATGGAGAAAGAAAGGTTTCGAGTTTACGTAGTTAATTCCTCTGCTCGTTAATCATGCTAATGCACCCATGTTGTGCAATTTAAAGCTCGCCTTTCTTACCATAGTTTACCCATTAAAACTAGTAGCACATCACGTGGTTCATTAATAAATCAATGACACAGTACTGAGGTGACAAAAGGGCTGCAATGGCCACGGAAAGTCGGCTGGGATGGTTGGAGGGCCTATTAATTGAGCCGTGTTTTGCAACCAGATGTATTGCACGTTCACTACAGTAGTACAACTTTTGCCATGCAAAATATCATTATGTATTAACGCCGTATCTGAACTTAACACATATAATGGCAAAATATTCCAATACGACGCCTGTTTATAGTTGAAAACATTTCTGCAAAGGAAATATGCGAGAATACTTACAGATTCCACTAATCCCCAAGCATACGATGAAGACTGTTCTGATGAGTCCCATTGTCATCTTGGCTCGGGTCCATGCAGCGTAGTGGTGTGATGTTACTTATCAAATGGAATTATAGCCTATGTTAGGGTGTAACCATAACAATGCAAATGGACGGATCGAAGCCAACTCATTAACAACACAGCTGCAGTAATGTAGACAAACACAGATTTCAACAGGTGTGTAAGCTTCCTAATTGGCGCAAATTGACTTGCGTGAAGGAAGTCATTGTCGGGTGGATCACAGCAGGATGCTACTAATGATAAAAGTGCAGGTAGGTCATGTGTTTTGTGGCAGACATACAATTTGTATTGATGTAACAATGAGTCGCATTATCTTTATTTGCTTGCAGTGAATCATTATATTTAATGCATTGCGGTGTAGTTTTTCTATTGTCTGCTGTGGCTTGCTATATTAGACACTAACCCCTGACGGTATATGAGACATAGATTATTTTAGCCTGCATTTCATATACAGGTAGATATTTTCGGGCTACATTTGACGATACAGGATGAAACACCTGAATTGCCCGCTGCTTGGGATGATGTATCATACTAATTATTAACCATTAATGCACATAGTGATATATGCACACTTTTGAACAATAAGGAGAAATTTACCAGCAAATATCACTTAACGCATATGTATTTTTACTAACCTGCGACCGCAAATGAATTTGATATACGATTGTTAGGTTAGACTCTGGTTAGATAGAAACTCATAATATTTTGTGTGAAATCTTCTCATGTATATACATCATAGTTTTAGGGTATATTTGTCAAACATGTAAGATAAGTGTATCACAATAAGCAGCAGATGCAGAGTGCTTTCCAGGCAGTCACCGCGACCCTGAATGAGCAGCGGAAGGAGATCATCGACGCGTGGCAGATGATGGAGGAGTATGTCAAGTCAGACCCGGATTTCGACGTCTTTCCTGCGATATACTCCTGTGCGCGCCAGGCTATGGAACAATTCACCCAGGTAGTGCGGCGAGAGATCACTCCATGGGTGCCTAGTTCCACTTCCACCCAGGAGTCCTTGGCAGATGAGTTGGGCCGTTTACCCACGCGATCCTCTGCCTCATTGGAAGTCGTCGAGATGGACACGAGCGGGGATTCGCAGGTGGCAGTCCTGACAAAGGAACTAGAGGGTGTTCGGCGTGAATTAGCAGTGACACGCGAATACGCCTCTGATCAGAAGCATGACGTGGCAACCATGCAGAAGTACGAGGGCCGTAATGCAGACAATGTACCGGAGCTCACGGTGTCCGTACGTAGTGTCGGTGCGGGGGTGATACGCTTGCTCGAGCAGCTGGACATAGAGCAGCGACCTCATGTTGCCAGGGAAAGTAGGGCGTTGAGATACGCTCTAGGAGAGATGTCGGACGCAGCAGCAACCGTGGAGCCGCGGTGCCATGCTATTGGACAGGAGCAGCGAGTTAGGCGAGTTTTGCCCTCTCTGCCTCCTACTGGTGCGACGAGCACAGCGACTGCAGCAGCGACGACCACCACCGCCACGGCGACCGTGATTAGCGCGACAGTGTCCTCAAGTGTCACTGGGCCCGCGTTCACGCAAGCTCGGCACCGAGAACCCAGTTTGGGCCTTACCACAGCAGCGGAGGAATCCTTGGACGAGGAGACAGAGGACCGGCTGCTCGCCCTGACACCACCAAGACCCAGTCGGAGGAAGTCTTCCTCCGCCGCCACTTCCAGGAGTGACCACTTTCCGAGTCCGCGTCGGTCGCCCCGTCACCATGGGCCACCACCGCAAGGGGGTGGTACCAAGGGCTAGGGTCTAGTCGCGGGGTGCGCCCTGCAAGGAGGATCCTGGAAGAAGGATCATCACGCCCTCCAGTTACTCAGCGAGGCCCGACGGGGTGGATCGCTTAGCTGGTGTGGAGAGCGGTCGGCTGAATAAGTCGATCGCACCCCCGTGGCCGTCGGACGCGGCGCCACACCTTTAGGATCGTATTACTCTCACAAAATTGCGCGTTGTTGCCTACGCAAAGTTTTGTAGAAGTCCCGGGCTTGTCAGTCCAAGAGTAATGCGAGTTAGTGGCCTAGTCTATCGCGTTCTAATTTGACTCTACACGGTCGCTCTGTACTCGTAGATCGCGATTATGTTCCCCAGATTCCCCTTTGTTTACCCTTGTGTGTGAGAGAGTTGGCGTAGGCTAAATGTGGTGAGTGAGTGTGTGCCCCGTCGTTCCCCGTGGCAAAGTGAGTCCATAGCGCGAGGGTGCGCTGCGCGACGAGATCGCGCTGTGTGAATGTGACAACGTGCTGAAGCGAGCGGCCGTCGCGCGGAGCGACCATGACAGAAGTGAGCCGTCGCACGTCACTAGTGTGAATGTAGTTGGACTTTGGGGGAGGGCGGCGGGATGTTTGCATGTTTTGTTTGTATGTTTCAGGCTCACCCGGTGAGGCACAACTTCCAGGGAGACGAGTTCTTCGGCGGACCTCTCAGGACAGGAGGGGTGAAGTAGGAACCCGCTGACCTGTGCTTAGGATACTCGGATATGGGTTGGGGGAGTTTCCATGCGAGTGTCTCACTCTCTAAAAAGCGGAGTGTTCCATCCACATGGAATCTGGGGGAGTGTGTAATAAATGTTGTTAGGGTCTCCAGTGCGCGGGTTCATTGTAACATGACCGCAGAGTATAAACAACCCCTGTAGTATAAGTTGCACTGGACTAGGTTAATATCCCAGTTACACACACCTTGATAGGGCTTTGTTGTTGTCCTTTACTATGGCCACTATTAGGATTAGGAACCAGTACTCTCTTGTACTGGATTGAGCCGATTAGCGGCAGTTCTCTCTTAGACGCTGGTACAGCAGCACGTAGGGTTGGCAACCTATTCCCAAAGGGAATATGCCCTCTTTCTACTTGTCTTACCGAGGTCTGGCCGGTGGCCCACCTCCCTCACCGTCGTGGACTTGGTCTACCGTGGTTGAAGCGAAGGGGATGCCCATAGCTCAGCGTGTCAGCACCGGTGCGAAGTCCTCCCCGCGTGGAGGCCTCTCGTGAAACCCGGAGCAATACACCCCACGACCCAGGGGCCGACAGGTGGCCCAGGTACGTGGTGCACGTGTAGACTTAAGGAAACACAACGAGGAGTAGTCTAGTCGAGGAACGTCTGCAGCGCAGCTGGGGTTGTGCCGGCCTGGAGGCCGCATGCACCCCAGGTGAGTTACACTGCTACGGCGGGTTGACACAGTCAGTACCGGTCTGATTCATAATTTGGAAGATCGTGGAATCGAACTCACGACCTCCCGGCTATGAATCAGACCGGTCTTATATGTCATAGTCGGGTGTGCAGACCACTACACCAACCTCCCTTGACGAAGGAATCACACTTCAACTTCGCCTATATGCTGCGTTGCGCAACTACACTGTCTGACACCTGTCGCTATATTTAGCTTCGTGCCAGCCTTAATCGACAGGCTTTCTACTGACTTCGTTTGTTGGTCACTTTGTCAATCTATCAGGATGCATTGTGTCCGAGCCACTTTCTTGACAGACTCCCCCAACTCCCTACTCCATCGACAACCCCCACACCAGCGCCAGATTCGATCCGGGCAGTAGAGACGGCAGTGGAGGCGGACACCACCTCTCTTTCCACATCCCGTGGTGAAATCTGGAACCACTGCATGGAGCTCGAGCCTGGCTCGAGCCAGATCCCATCCGGGAAATATCCCGGGATCGATCCGAAGCCTCATGCAGCAGCATCAATGGTTCATATGGTTCTTGGAGATAGGGAGTTCTATCTTACAAGGGGCGCCACGGAACACAATTTTACGGAACACTATTATCAGATCAGGAATTCTCCCAGACTGAGTACATTCCCATAGTCAGCTTTCGGTGACCGAGGGACCTGTAAGAATTCTCGGATCTAACTTTCCATCATCCGTCAGATTACACTACCCATCTACGTGAGTTCGATTCCACGATCTTCCACCAATTAAAACGAAAGTCAGTGTTGCTTGTAAAGGTAATTTGGAAGATCGTGGAATCGAACTCACGACCTCCCGGCTATGAATCAGACCGGTCTTAGTCATCGGGTGTGCAGACCACTACACCAACCTCCCTTGATGAAGGAATAACCTTTTCCTAGTCAAATCGGGTACCAGAATGACACCTGGCTCATAACTAATTTGTGTCAGTGAACTGCATATCCAAATAAATTGATATTGTTGGGAAGATATTTGTCATTCTTTATCACTATTAAAACACGACCGAGCCACATGATTTGACACAAAATATACAAAATTTATCTTGATGATGACTGCAATTACCGCCATCTTTGACTTTTTGACCGGATGCAATGCCATACTTAGATTACGCTCAATTTGAAGGCCAGGATTGTCTTATGTTATGTTGCTACAAGTGTCGCTATAACTTTCTAAAATAGCTTTTCCAAATTGTTCCACTTATATACAATGCTCTGGCATCCTTAAATCTCAAATTTAATAATCACTGGATCTTTTATAAAAATCTTAATTATGTATGCAAATACACTATGACGTCACAAGCTCCACCCCTTTGTTTACATGTCTGCACGGTGCCTATGGTGGGACTTCTGCACCAAACAGTTACGTCGGCCATGTATGACTGATACGCACCCTGTTCTTAACATATCTTTGATGTTCATTGTTCCAAAGCTTTTTCTTAGTAGTTTAATAAAATCAATAGCTTTTTTATGAAGTAGCAGGTGTGCTATATTCATGAACAATTTGAAGTGGGTCAAAAATATGTGATACAGGAACCTACATAGCAAAAGACAGTCCTTATAATTCATTTTTACAAGGCAGTTATAGGTGATATCGACTGAAAATACATGCAAATCACTGGATTACCAAATTCATACCTACGAGCCAATATATCTACATGCGAGACCGTTATCAATGCTTATGTCTGTTTTAAAGCATGGACAAAACAATTCGTTTTTCAAATGAAAAATATGATTTTATCGAACATGAAAATTCAATATACGTATCGGAAGAAGATTTCAACAAGGATTCCATTGGTATACCATCTGTTTCTAGCTTTAGAATTAGTCGTGTTATTTAACAAAAACTGATCATCTTCAAAGTGTTTTTTGCCGGTAGCAGCCATGCGAATGCGCGCATGTTAATTTGCATTATTTTAATGAGAAATAGGTCATGAGTTCAAATGTGACGTCATGGTGTCTATTTGCATATCTAAACGGCTTACTAATTAATCTAATTATATAAAAACTGGATTAATTAAAAATAAAACAAAGCATGATGATTGATTGATGCATTAGTCTACATACGAGCCAAAGCCCGGTGGAAGCAAACCATCCTTACCACACTGAAAATGGCCCTTTTGATTTTGATTTCGCCTATTATTTGCGTTGCAAATTGACTACACTGTCTGACACCTGTCGCTATATTGAGATTTCGATGCCAGCCTTAATCGACAGGCTTTCTACTGACTTCATTTGTTAAGAACTTTTCAATCTATAAGGATGCATTGTGTTGAGCCACCTTTCTTGACAGAAGTTTCAAAAATAGATGATGATGTCGAAAAAGCTTTGTCTTTCATGAAATAAACCAAACAACAATGCGATACTTGATATGCACAATTTTCAGTTCAGGATTATCATCCTATGTTGCTACTAGGTGAAATTACAAAAATAGCTTTTCCATTGTTCCATTAACAAATGCCTTGCTCTCTCAAATATTCAGTAGTTTTAAGAAAAATATATGAATGCCAAATACTAGTAGTTCAGTGTCATTTCTTTATTGTCTATGAATTCATGAACACTATTATTATTATGTAAACAAGCCAAACACGTGGTCACACCTTTCTATTTTTCCTAGTTCATTTTTGTCCTGCCGAATCACCTTTATTAACATATTTTTATGCCCAGAACATAGTTCCAAATAATTTCCATGTGTGAATAAAACATCAGTATGAATACTCAACCTTGTTGTGCAATTATTACAAAAATATGAATGATACAGGATCTATCTAAATTGCAAAAATTTATAATTCAGTACTTTATATGTTGATGATTAATATAAAAAAAAAACTGGATTAAAAAATTCATAAAAAAAAAAAAAATATCTACACCTACTTGTTTCATAGCTCGACTATTACATTGTTACATAACCAAGTACACAACATAATTGCAACTTGTCCAGTTGATTTTCATCATGCGGTATAAAGCAGTGGGTCTCATGATTCAATTATATTCATATCGAAATTGATTAAAATTATATTTGAAAATTAAATTTTAGAGATTGTTTTGAAAGAAAAGCAGGCAATACATCAACATAATAATTAAATCATGTGAATGCAATTGAACTGATGAGTTAAATATTGAAGAAATTCTTCATGTAATACAATTATGAAAGAACGTAAGTAAACAATGGGACGGTTTTCTTCAGCATTTTTTATTTCATATCAACATAAACAGAAACACAGAAATTGTACACTGGTGGGAAATTTCACGGGGTTAATTTTATCACAAATTGGCTGTAACGCAACATACATGTAAACATATTGAAACATAAAATAAAAGCATCATGTACAATAATGGCTTAAACCTGCAGAGGGGAATATTTAGATTCTTTGAAAATGAATCAGTGCCCTTTCTAGCCTGTAATTTGGTGGCTAACATTTTTTTAATTTAATAACATATTATAACACAAATAAAGGAATGGTGCTCTAAACCAAAATATAATGATTTCATTGATTCTTACCCCCCTTGGCCATAATAAATGGTAGTCCATTTATGCACACAGCATAATGGGGGAGATAGTGTATTGATTGTGTAAATTGGATTATTGTTTGCCTGTTACTTAAATGCTAACTGAGGATGGTTCCATTGCCAATGCAAAAACATTAAAAGATTTTTTTTCTTTGATTTCAACATGCATGTCATACAAGCTTCACAAATAAGTATATATTTTACTCTTCACATATATAATTGTAGAACAGTAGTAGAACAATATGATATTAAGAAAATATATTAAATTTACATATATATTTGCAATAAAAATACACTTGCACAACCTGCTTCATAAACATATTTGTCTGTACTTGTACTACAATGGAATGGGCTATTAAAGACCTATTTTTACATATTTTACATAAGTTTACATATATAAATGATAATAATAAGCATTTCATCTTTTGGTCCTTAAGTATTATAATATATCATTTTTACAACATGTATCTCACTCATTTCCATATTCCTGTTATTAACTTAACATATATGTATAGCCTTAAACTGTTAATACAGGATTTTGACACAATGAAAGCTAAAATAGTTCCATAGAATGAAATGTTCGGCAATACATTACTGTATTCTTGGTACAACATAATTCTCTATTTGTAATTTGTAACGCTGTATAAGGCATACATGAATTTTGCCCTTACAGCACTACCTTTGCCACAACGAGTTCATAAATGATAAATATATGATAGCTCCACAACTCACTGTGAATAATATATTTGACCACGCATACAACGACTGACCATAGAACTACTGTCCACTATATTATCCCGGATCGATCCAAGCCCTCATGCAGCAGCATCAATGGTTCATATGGTTCTTGGAGATAGGGGAGTTCTATCTTACAAGGGGCGCCACGGAACACAATTTTACGGAACACTATTATCAGATCAGGAATTCTCCCAGACTGAGTACATTCCCATAGTCAGCTTTCGGTGACCGAGGGACCTGTAAGAATTCTCGGATCTAACTTTCCATCATCCGTCAGATTACACTACCCATCTACGTGAGTTCGATTCCACGATCTTCCACCAATTAAAACGAAAGTCAGTGTTGCTTGTAAAGGTAATTTGGAAGATCGTGGAATCGAACTCACGACCTCCCGGCTATGAATCAGACCGGTCTTATATGTCATAGTTGGGTGTGCAGACCACTACACCAACCTCCCTTGACGAAGGAATCACACTTAAACTTCGCCTATATGCTGCGTTGCGCAACTACACTGTCTGACACCTGTCGCTGTATTTAGCTTCGTGCCAGCCTTAATCGACAGGCTTTCTACTGACTTCATTTGTTGGGCACTTTGTCAATCTATCAGGATGCATTGTGTCCGAGCCACTTTCTTGACAGAAGTTTCAAAAATAGATGATGATGTCCGAAAAAGCTTTGTCTTTCATGAAATAAACCAAACATACAATGCGATACTTAGATATGCACAATTTTCAGTTCAGGATTATCATCCTATGTTGCTACTAGGTTAGAACACACAAATAGCTTTTCCATTGTTCCATTAACAAATGCCTTGCTCTCTCAAATATTCAGTATTTTAAGAAAAATATATGAATGCCAAATACTAGTAGTTCAGTGTCATTTCTTTATTCTACTATGAATTCATGAACTTTGACCGGGGAATTATTATGTAAACAAGCCAAACACGTGGTCACACCTTTCTATGCTATGCCTAGTCCAACTTTGACCTGACGAATCACCACTATTAACATATTTTTATGCCCGGAACATAGTTCCAAATAATTTTCATTTGTAAATAAAACATCAGTATGAATACTCAACCTTCTTGTGCAATTATTAAAAATATGTGATACAGGACACCTACATAGCAAAAAGCCCCTTATAATTCAGTACTTTATAGGTGATGTCATCGACTATAAAAGTAGCTTCATCACTGGATTACCAAATTCATACCTATAAGTAATATATCTACACCTACTTGTTTCATAGCTCGACTATTACATAACCAAGTACACAACATACGTAATTGCAACTTGTCCAGTTGATTTTCATCATGCGGTATAAAGCAGTGGGTCTCATGATTCAATTATATTCATATCGAAATTGATTAAAATTATATTTGAAAATTAAATTTTAGAGATTGTTTTGAAAGAAAAGCAGGCAATACATCAACATAATAATTAAATCATGTGAATGCAATTGAACTGATGAGTTAAATATTGAAGAAATTCTTCATGTAATACAATTATGAAAGAACGTAAGTAAACAATGGGACGGTTTTCTTCAGCATTTTTTATTTCATATCAACATAAACAGAAACACAGAAATTGTACACTGGTGGGAAATTTCACGTGGGGTTAATTTTATCACAAATTGGCTGTAACGCAACATACATGTAAACATATTGAAACATAAAATAAAAGCATCATGTACAATAATGGCTTAAACCTGCTGCGGAATATTTAGATGCTCTTTGAAAATGAATCAGTGCCCTTTCTAGCCTGTAATTTGGTGGCTAACATTTTTTTAATTTAATAACATATTATAACACAAATAAAGGAATGGTGCTCTAAACCAAAATATAATGATTTCATTGATTCTTACCCCCTTGGCCATAATAAATGGTAGTCCATTTATGCACACAGCATAATGGGGAGATAGTGTATTGGATTGTGAATTGGATTATTGTTTGCCTGTTACTTAAATGCTAACTGAGGATGGTTCCATTGCCAATGCAAAAAACATTAAAAAGATTTTTTTTCTTTGATTTCAACATGCATGTCATACAAGCTTCACAAATAAGTATATATTTTACTCTTCACATATATAATTGTAGAACAGTAGTAGAACAATATGATATTAAGAAAATATATTAAATTTACATATATATTTGCAATAAAATACACTTGCACAACCTGCTTCATAAACATATTTGTCTGTACTTGTACTACAATGGAATGGGCTAGTTAAGACCTATTTTTACATATTTTACATAAGTTTACATATATAAATGATAATAATAAGCATTTCACATCTTTGGTCCTTAAGTATTATAATATATACACAATTACAACATGTATCTCACTCATTTCCATATTCCTGTTATTAACTTAATATACATGTATAGCCTTAAACTGTTAATACAGGATTTTGACACAATGTAGCTAAATAGTTCCATAGAATGAAATGTTCCGGCAATACATTACTGTATTCTTGGTACAACATAATTCATCTATTTGTAATTTGTAACGCTGTATAAGGCATACATGAATTTTGCCCTTACAGCACTACAATAAATACTACAACGAGTTCATAAATGATAAATATATGATAGCTCCTACAACTCACTGTGAATAATATATTTGACCACGCTACAACTACTGACCATAGAACTACTGTCCACATATTTGATATATACGAGTGTTTCTATACATGTACATCTATTTAAACACAAATATCATACATGATAACAGAGGAATGTAGTCATGCTCATTCATTTTCTTGTACGCAAAACAATATGCAATGTTATATTATATACATGCAGTGGTAAATTCATACTAGCCACAACTTCTTATTAAATACAAATTTTGTTCATATTATTACAATATACAAGTATATTGAAATGGGTTGGCATGCGCAGATGTTCTAGATTCGCGCAAAAATCATTATTCGTCAATCAAGCAAGACAATATAAATTGATCTACATTGTTTTAATAACTAAGTTGCTGTCATTTGTTATGTTTACTGTATCTTATTACATGTACATGTTTAAATCTATGTTCCAAAAAATGGTTTAAGAAATCAATCAATCAATCAATCAATTAACAAATCAATCAATCAATCAATCAATCAGTGTATTAACTACATATAATACTGAATGTTTGCCACTTACTAGGGTAAGAAATATCTTTTAAAAACTAATTAAGTTATGCAGCAAAAATGCATTAAATTGTCACTCTGCTATATTTACATAGGTGACTGATGAAAACTTTAGTACCTATTACTAAAATATACTTATATTATAAGTAAAACTAAATTTAAAACGCAACTCTTACGACACAATATCATAAATGCAATTATACCCAATGCCTTTCAAAGATGCACAAAAATACATCATTCTTTGTATATGCAAAATATATACTTTGTATAAATGCAAACTTACATGTTTGGCAATATGGTGAAAGTTTAATCTGTGCACACAGTTTACATTTGTTAGATCCATAACATAACAAATAATCACTCATATACAAATAGCATTTATAACAAATTAGTGTCAGAATAGAATTTAAAATATTCATTGAACAACAAGTGGTTGCACGTATTGCTCATTTTGACCTGAACTGTCGCCTTGTTCCTTAATTGATTTACATACTCAAATATTAAACACGTATTCACAGTTTATCAATATTTCATGTTATCCTCTTTTTCACATAAACATGTTAATTTGTTAATTTGATAAAGTTAACTGATTGTTTAAAGTGTTTTGCTTACTAAAAGTCATAACCAGTAAGTAATGTAAATATATTATTATTATTACTGAATATGTACAATTTTGAAGAATGGATGTTAAGTTTCAGACCTCAAGCATACATAAGATATTTGCTGAAATATACATGAGCTATATGATATTATACATGGCTTTTCAAAACTATTTTGGTTGGTGTTACAGACGGTAACATATTGATACTTTGATGCACATTATGTACATGCTTTCTGGTACTGTATGTTAATCATACTAGCACCTAATTTATAAGAAAACTATGTATTACTAAATTGGCGGTACAGCAGAAAGTAACTTTTCAAGGGAAAAATAATAATGTTTATGCTTAACATAAACAACTGCAATGGCATTCAACAATCACACTCGTTGTGGCAATGTTCACATTTTTTTCCAATCTGCTGATAAAAATATCATTAAGTCTAGTGCACAACATATGAATACATACTATATAGAAACAAAAAAGCACCGCAAATTGATACTGGCTTTAGATCTAGTTTTAATTTACGAATTTGATTTTATGCAGCTTATGTGTATTTAGAATATTTATAAATTCATAGATTTCAAATTCTGTACATTTATATAATTTTTAATCATATTTTGAAGACATATACTTCTACAATGATACAATAACCAATCAATGATTTAGAAATATTCTTGTTTCAATATTTCTTCAGACGCCCTATACACTACATGTATACGATTTGAGATTGAATTGGCAATAAATGTTATCCTTGGTCTACTTTTCATCGTAGTCTTGTTTAGTGGATGGTGCAACATCTGACTGAGGTTGTTGACTGTGGACGTGTTCATCTGGCCTTGACAAAACTGGAAGAAAATACGACCATGTAAGGAACCATTCATTATTCATGGGGAGGGACGGGGGGGGCATTTTCTGAAAAATTCTATACAAAGTCGGAGACCCCATCTTTTTTCATGTACAAAGTTGATGGCCCGCCCTCAATTGCCATGAGCAAAGTTGGTGGTACCCTCCACTTAATTTCCTCTGCCCTTCATAAATAATAAACGGTCCATAGGCAGATCCTAGGGGCGCAGGGTGCGCCTCCCCCACCCCTTTTCCCGCCAAAATACTTCATTTTCGTAGGTTTTTTGCATGTCTGGCAATGATCGCGCGTATAAAACCCATGAAATCCGCTAGTGTGCCCCCACACCCTTTCCAAAAAAAAAAAACTTGATCTGTCATTGCGTCCTTAATGAACTTTTAACAAATGACTTCCGGGCTATGATAAGAGTTCCAAATTTGTAATATTCATGAGATGGTTTAAATTAAT
Source organism: Streblospio benedicti (assembly GCA_019095985.1). NCBI lineage: Eukaryota > Metazoa > Annelida > Polychaeta > Spionida > Spionidae > Streblospio > Streblospio benedicti. Next base: position 12,980,968 of record CM032667.1, on the reverse strand, counting down.
TTCTAGTACTCGTACAGTTACAAATACAAGTTGACAACAATAAAGCATCGGCAGTTCTCTAGGACAAAATGCACCAAATGGCGTTTGCATTATGTGTAAGCACCACAGTTTACTGAGAGTCACAATGGGACAGTCTTTAAGAACATAATATATACTTTGCTTGCTGTTTGCATTGTGTGACATAATAATCCCTACCACTTACCATTCGACTGCTCGGAACCGTAGTTGATAAATTGGTTGTAGGAAGCTAGCGGCTTGTTTTCTAGACTATGGTGGATGCCATACATGAAGTAGATCAGTAGGCCTAAAATATACCAGAACTCTGTACTAAAAGCAGACAATGTAGTCACTTTTTAACAGTTACTCAGGTAGTTACTTATTAAGTCAAGCAGTAATGCATCTTCTCGTCAGTTGTAATAATGCATGCATTGTGGGGCCCCTTTATAGCACTGCTGTGTGTGACAGCTCTGGACTCTAGGGAGGACATTGGAGAGATTGCGATAGAGAGTGAGAGCACGAGCACGACGCGTGAAATGCGCCAATGGAGAGAGAAATGAGCGGTGTGTGCGTGCGTGTGTGTGTGTGTGATGTGTGTGTGTGTGTGCGTGTGTGTGTGTATGTGTGTGTCTGTGTGTGACTGTATCTGTGTCGGTCTGTGTGTGCCTGCGTGGGGGGTTACTTCGGGGTGAATGGGTAGTGGTGTGCCACATAACGTCCAAACTCATACCCCTTATGTGAGTGAAACCAGTGAAAGTTTGACAATTATACACCTAATGAAACCACAGGGTGACAAAAGTGGGATATTGAGCTAAGAGGTATTGTTCTGTGTGATATTGTAATGAAGACAACAAGATTAACTACACCGTAAAAACTTACATTTTGTGTATATCATTGAAATTACATTTTACAACACGTTGTATATGGCTCGATAATACAAAATCAAATGAAAGTAGAGCTAGATATATTGGACTCCTAGTGAAACTGGCTGGAATATTGAAATCATAACCCCTAGTAAAACTGAGTGGTGGAAAAGGTGATCCCTTTCAAAGGCACATGCCGCATAGGGGTTTTAAGAAAGACCACCCCTCAACACCCCCCACGAAGTGTGAATTGTGCGAGTGTGGCAACACATACCGACAGAGAGCCAGATGGCGAGACGGATCCACGTGAGGTAGTGAAGCTTCAGCATCATGGCGATGTTGATGAACATGGACAGCGCTGGGATGTACGGCACCATGGGCACCTGAGCAACGGTAACAGCCTCATCAGTGGTGTCATGATCATTTTCAAACATCACTGTTGCCATGGCAATCATTACTCTTGTCAAGTTTATCATGGTCATCTTCACTTGTGTCATGGTCATTTCCGCTGACCGGGTCATGGTCATCGTAATTAGTGTTATGGTAGACGATATTTTTGTTATGTAAATGTATGTTTATTGTCATCATTACCATACTACATTGGAGTGTTTCCCTGTTGCCAAGGGTATCTTATCATAAGCATATTCAGTATGGTGAACTTTACTTAATCTACAGCTAATAAATAATTATCATTCACCCCACTCCTCCCAATGCCACATCTCAACCACCAGGTTTACCTGGAAGTTGAGGAAGCTGGTGTTCTTCTCGTGCATGAGGAGGACGCAGAATGCGGCAAGGATGGTGGCGGCGAACAGCAGGAGAAGCAGGATGGCCCACCACTCGCCCAGGTGCTCCCAGCCCGGCAGCAGCAGCGCATGGAAGCACACCATGGCCAGGCCTGGAACACAGCGCAAAATTTTCTTAAAGTGACCAAACTGAACATCTATACAGAGACCCCCTCTCTATTGAGACCACTTAACACTTGTCCCAAAAGTGGTCCTAATAGAGAGCAGAATTATAGGTAACACCCTCAAAGAAGTTGAAGTATGAAGGTAAAACCTAGTCTATATCACCTAATAGCAAAGTTCCTGACATGGTAGGATAAACTAGTGCATTTAATTTTGATTCCCGTTTCATATCAGTAGAGCTTCCCCATTACATTAAGAACCTTCGGTAAACTGGTCTCTAAGAAATGGCCTTCAGATACGTTGTCTGGCATTGGAGGATTGCAAATACATGGTGTACAAACATTGCCCTCTGATCCTAGAGGCCGATTAGTACGTACCCATGACAACGGTTGCGGCCACGGTGGTGTCTCCGGGTGCAAAGCGGCTCACTCCCGGCACACTGGTGAAGGTAGGCTGGTGTACAGAACAACACAGAATATTATATACCAACAAGATAGCCTAGTACTCGGTGATTAATTTTCATACATTGTACGATTTTAATATCACTACTGTAAATAGTCAGGGATCTCATAGAAACTTAGTGTACTCGGATATACATATTATGATGTGTGCTTCCGAGGCCGAGTGGATAGCGAGTTGGACTCGTGACCAGAAACACTAATGTGAGTGGTTAGCACATCTGCGCTACCATACCCAAAAGGTGTGTTGTACAAATGTATGCTCCCCAGGGAGTTGAGAAGGATATAGTGTGACAAGGATGCCAATGACCTGGTGTAACTATGTAAAGTTGCTAGACCACGATAACAGTGAATTTCGACTATAAACAACGACATTTACATTTAGATTTTTACAAATAATTACGCCTTGGTAACAGCAACCAATTACCTTTTGGAAATACCATGCCCTCTTGCTAACTAAAACACATGGTCATGTGAGGTTACATAATCGAATGATTGTTCGCTAAACGTAAGGTGCAGTTTTAGCGGCAGACGTGACATTTAACGTGAGTGATATCAGCCTAGAATCAGGGGTCACTTCCGGATTGAAAACGGTAACATGAATATGCAGCACAGTGGGCGGTCGCACCTTGAGCTTGCCAATGTCGTCCCGGCTCTGAGACGTGCGCATCATGCGGCGGCGATCAGACTCCGGGTCCAGCGTGTCGTCCACAGCGTCCGACTCGTCGTCCTCCTCCTGCAGGGGAAGTTAGACCGAGAACTTTATTTACCCACATAAGAAAACCAATGTTAAGGTTGAGAAAACGGTCGCTGAGTTCATTTATTAAATACTGTTGTACATTGCATGCCAGTTCCGCACTTGTTTTGAGATGGGACCGACATTTTTATTCTCGTGGGTTATAATATTATTGATGGGCGTTTTGTGATGTTAATGTGTTTTATTGACCTACAACAGTGTTTATATGTGTTTGTGTGTTCGGAATTGGGAATATGGATTGATGTTTTATAAGGACTGGTATTTTGTTTTACTAAACCTGGAACAAAGTCATTAATTTATTACCAAGTCATTCTTGGAATCAACTGTTGAAGAAACTGTTCAAATCAACTAATTTTCGCTATGTCTGGTTGCTTTGTCACGCTGTCTATTTTAGTTACGATATTTGTATCAATTCTTAATGTAAATGTTTCAATTTTACGGTAATTATTATGTATCTTTCAATGTAAAATATCAATGGGCATATGGACATTGGCACTATAAATACCTCTATATTATGTTACTGGCAGATTCATTACTGATCAGCGCTAAGACCTGGACGCAGAGTTAGCGCTGGGGCTGGCACTTACGGGTTTCATCTTGAACTGGCACCTGTCTGCAGGCTGGTAGCGCAGGATGATCACGCAAGCCGCCACCAGCGTGAAGCTGAGCAGGGTGCCGATCGACAAGAACTCCACGAGTGTCTCGATGTCGACCAGCAGGGCGAGAAGGCCAGAGAGGAAGCCGAACAGTGCCACCGCGTACACCGGCGTCTACAACAGCAGTACAGCAGTACCGAGCATTAAAAGTGGATTAAGTGACAATGAATCATGTTTTGCATATTTACAATACTGAACCACAGCTCAAACAGTTGAGTTTCATGCCTTTCAATGCTTTTATGATCTAAGTAAGTAGGCCTGCCATAGGTATTTTGTTACACTATGTAGTATATTATGTGCTCGCCCGTCAAGACATAAAAAGCCATTGCACAATTACAACAAACAAAAACGTGTTGCAGTCATCAGGGACCATACAGGTATTATATACTTGTGACATTTACATGTAGGTGAATCAAAAGTATATGTAGGCATAGCTCTCTGCGTAAGCTTTGTATTAATATCTCGATCCATTGATAGAGGTTATAACGTGAATCACTCTCATGAAACGCATGTGTGGACACAGAATGTAGCATCTTACCTGTGTTTTGGCATTGACATATGAGAAGCAGTGAAAGAAGAGCCCGTCAGAGGACATGGCATAGACAGCCCTCGGCAGTGAGAAGAGACCCCCGATTAGCGAGGTGGAGATCCCCAGCAGTGCACCTGCAGGAAAAACACACGTGAATCTCAAGAGAAAATTTCAACTATTATTATGCACAAAGGTATATTCCTGATTCATTAAAATAATGCAGTGATTAACGTTTAAGTTTATGTGCAAACGTCATTACACTTCCAGCCTACCCCTCACCAAAACACCATCAACTGTACATGTACATGTACCTTATAGAATAGTATGTTGATCTACCTAGTCCCATAAGGTTACAGGAGAAAAGATACCATATTCAATGTTTTGATGTAACTGCAATGATCAGTGAAAAATTAACACTGAATGCTATCGTTTCATTAAAGTGCCTGAAGGTTTTACATGCGTATGAGTTTTGCAAACCACAAACTTGCCGTTCATCACAGTGACCACTCACCAATAGCAATGATCACTTTGGCCCACTGGAGTCCGCGCTGGGCAAAAGCTGCTGGGAAGGGCGCTGCCACGTCAACGCTAGTCCACGGCACCATGAGGGTGAGGGACGCTGATGTGCCCACGTACAGCAGTGTCACCAGAGACATGGCCATGCCTAAACAAGCGAGGAGTAATGCAATAGATATTACAGTGTAGAGAGTGAGTGCACTAGACTTGTCCAAGATTGGTATGCTGACAAGTTGGTCATTTAATTGGTTGATGTATACTGACCAGTGGCGAGTGGAATGGATTTCTCCGGGTTCCTGGCCTCCTCGCCGCCCACCGCAATGCCCTCGAATCCGATGTAGGCGTAGAAGCAGGTTGCAGCGCCGGCAAACACACCGGGCAGCCCGTACGGCAGGAAGCCGCCGGTCAGCGGGTTGGTCCAGTTCTCACGCTCGCCCAGGCTGCACAAGAGATGGCATGAGTCTGGGATGCATTTAAACCCTACCAGTCACAGAGCCTGTGTAATTAACCGTCGCATGTGGGAGATAAGTCTCACACAAGGAGAACAGTGAAACAAGAAAGAGAGGCAATTGTAAGCACCATTAAGGTGATGGTCGAATCGAACACTATATTGTACATACATATGGTAACAAGTATCTTCGCCATCTGACCATCACGGCTGTCCGAATTCACTGAAAAGGTCCAGCTATGTCGGTAAGTGAATACAGTGGCCTCGCTTTTATCAAGGGTGGTTCATTTGAAGATTCTGTTTGCAAACTTTCACAATACGATATAAAAACGTCAGTTCTCTATCAATTCTCTATATACTCACATACCGGGTTCATTTCTTTTATAGACGCCTATTTTAGCTCTAAGTCTCCGTAATCTTTAATCTGACATACGAAATTTGTCGGAGATGTGATGTGATATCAATGGAATATTTCCAATTTGCCGGTATTTTCGTCACTACCTTATAATATCGCCCACGCCAATTCTAATATGGCCTCCTGCTCTCAAAATATAAATCTTAATGAGTGCTGTCCTAAGAAATTTAAAACAGAGCAGAACCCATTAACCACGGTTAGTCTAGTTTTCGCTATCTTGGAGGCCGCTTCATGTATTATGCATGTGTTAAACATCCTGACTTGGACGTTTACAGAGCCTGCAAGACTCTCATGTCCTCCAAGGGTTGAAAAGAAAACACGGGAATTAAGAAAAAAAAATCACGAAAATTTAGAAAGCGCACAGACATTAGGTGATTCATTTCCAACATCTCACTGAGATTGATTGTGGGAAATGCCACACGAATTACGATGACACTGATGACTGTTTATGAAGTGGTGATGCATCTGATAATGATGTATATTTCACGGACTTCTTGAACCCATGAAGTTTATACGTAACGTCACACAGAGTGAACATTGCACGTTCAACGTAACGCACAGGACAAACTTCAATTAAGACCATCTCTATAATAAGACGACTTCTCAAGGCCCCAAATCTTCCTCAAACTACCAAGATGCACCTCGGTATAGGAACCACCTTTCTACGGAGACCACCCGACAGGTGATCCTAATAGAGAGGTTCTACGGTATCGTATATCTGCCAATTGCACACCCACCTGAATCCTATTGTGATGATGAGGAGGATGACGACGATGTTGACAACAGTGAAGATGCTGTTGACGTTGGCTGAGATCTTGGCGCCACTCGCCACGAAGCACATCATCACCAATACGATGAGCAGCGCCACGAAGTCTGGGTACTCGGACAGCCAGGGCACGTGCATGGAGCCCAGGTGGGTCAGCGTGCCTGCAACACGGAGTAGATTGCCTTGCCGGGTTATTGGTTTATCAGATTATACCTAGAGGAGTACGCTAGGGAGAGTATGTCAATGTAATTATGAATAGTACGGTTTATAAGTAAACACAGATTTTTCTGGCTACGAACTTTATATTGTACACCAGATCATAGGGACACATGTTGATCAATTGGTCATTCTTTACTTACTTGGATTAGCATTGCGTTGCTTTAATGGTAAAAGCCACTGCGAAGAATGTCAAGATTTAAGTGAGTTGTGCTTTTGCAATGGGACTTGTAGCACCAGGTGTATACCTGAGGTATTGCGTGGGAGATCTAGATCTGCAGGGTTTTACGGCATTTTGCATTTTGCAGAAAGTCTTTCACCGCCACAAATGTCAGGGAATCGATTGGTGGAAAATGCTACCATCATTCTGCATCTAGCAATGCATTGAATCGGTTTATAATTTGCTGGACCTAAACGTTATGCTCGTGTAGTATAAATATCTAGCTTACTGTAATAATGGTTGTATTCCACAATTCCACATCACTTTAGGCTATGTTGGTATAATCATATAAATTCTCAAGACAGATATCATGCTGTCCTTTCAAAATCTTTTGCAAATATTCATTATAGAAGTGTAGATTAGTGAATACTGGGCATGAGTATAAATGCCAATGAAAAGACCTTGAAATGAAATCCACCAATAAAATCTAACTGCCCTTTATGACCCATGCAAAATACGAATCCAATAACGTACATGTACATCCCACACCTCAAAGAGATCCTGATGTGGTTTTGGAGGGATGGGGGTGCAAACTTTTGATAAATGTGAAACTCAAATGCAATGTAACGGACTCTATGCACCAACAGGTTTTGTGATACTCACATCAATAATAGGAACTTGAAATGATCTATGAAATTGAAAGTATATTATGGGAAAGTAGGTACATGTACCTTTGAATATTGCCATATTTGTATTTTACTTATACTAACTCATGATTAGCCCGGTCTACACAAGAAAATAGTATGTGACAGTTCAGTTTGAGAATTTCAACTGCATGTATATACAATTGCTATAATCGTGGACCATTCAATATCATTCAATCTTCAGACTTCGTATCAATCATATAGGTCTACACTACAGAAAACATGTCTGTGATTTAGCTGATGTTGTCACAAATACGTAAATTGTAAAACATAAATAAGATTCACCTAATGCTAAAATCACTCCTTGCTACCGACTATGCCTTTATAATCGCCTTTATAATAGATTTAAGTCATAAGTTAACGCCTCCAACCTTCTATTCCAGACCCATGCAATGGCCATGCAAACAATAATCATTGTAGTTTATGTATACATGTACAAAACCACAAAGGAAGTGGATTTTCAGTAAATGTGCGTAGAAAAAACCCTGAGCAACAGCAGCAGCAGCCTTACAACACACACCCTGATTTGCCTTGCAAATTGCAGTTTCCACAGAAAACCATTTTGTCACACGCGTGTGTAGAGATATGTAAGTCACTATTTGTCACATTCTTTTTCTCTCGCTTGTATTTATTTGCATAGACTAAGGAAACTTGTGGATGTAAATGTATAATACAATTGCACATAATCTGCGGTATTAGTTTAAGACTTACACTATGAAAGGTCAATATTGTAGCCTACACACAGCATGGGTGTTGTTAATTCTTGCCCACATATTTTTTTATGAATTGAACCCATTTGCTGTAACAGGCTTAAAACAATCAGCAGCATTTTGCGCATACGCTCGCTTGGCATTTCACAACAATTATGCCAATACTGTATACTGCAAAGAGGTATATTTTCCCAGCAAATGTGTGTTTTAGAATCAGGACAAAGTTTAACGATTGATGCCTCTGAGAAAAAAGAGCGAGACAACATAAAAGGCGGCGCTGTTGGGAAGAAGCGTTATTACCGCCGCATCCAGGGTACAGGCGGAGTTGCAGCTGGGGCGGGTGTGATGGGATGGGGGCGGGGGGTGCTTTTACCGGGGGGGGTAGATGGCAGCATAATTCTAATCCGGGACACTAACATGGGTAGTTGCTCTCTAGCGGAGTTGCTAGTGTGAAACCATAGAGAGGTAATGTGATTCAGTATTTGTTTAATTGGCAGACTGAAATAGACAGAGACAACGATTCAGGCAAACAAGCATCAAAGTGACCAAACACATAGCAGACGGCCAGCTCACCGTTCTTTATTGTTCAGCTGAACACAGAGGTAGTGTAAGTTAGTGTTAGTAATAAATTAGTAGTAATAATTTAGTATAATTTAGTAACACAGTACAAGGTATATATAATTGGGATAGTGAAATAGAGAAGAAAAAAAACAACTGCATCAATGGCCTTTGGAAAGAGTTTTAATTTGAAGCAGTTGCCTTTGACAAGAAAAATACATCAAAGTGACCAAGAGCCTCACCGTTTTTTATGGCGCCGCTGAACATGGCGTCGAGCGAGCCGCTCCAGGCACGCGCCACGGACGCGGCGCCCAGCATGTGCTCCAGGATGATGTTCCAGCCAATGATGAAAGCCCAGAACTCGCCCATCGTCACGTACGTGTATGAGTACGCCGAGCCCGCCTTGGGAACCTGTGGTAATACGAGTACACCTATCAGTACAGTAGAACCTGTCCATCAGAGGAGGTTCGTTGTTGTAGCTTTATGAAAGTTTGGGATCGTTAAAGTTGGTCTTATTATAGAGGCAGTCTCAATAGTGAGGTAGTCTTAATTGGAGATTCTACCCCACTTTGGATAAAGGAAGATGGAGAATACAGTGATTAATGACAGGAATCAAGGTATTTGCACATGTATTGCTCCATCGGGAATCTGGGAGATTAAATTGACAGAGACACAGCCAGTGACTATGTATGATTACTAGCACACGATGTGCACCTGGGTAACATCTATGCTTTAACCAATGGGGCAGCTTTATCCGCTGTATACAAGTGGAGCTGATACTTTATATGTAAAGTCCAAAATGGTCTCCATTAAGACCAATCGCCACGTCTCACCTTGGAGCCGAACTCCGCGTAGCAGAGGCTGGATAGGAGAGCGGCAAAGCCGGCGAGCATGTAGGAGAGGATGGTGCCGGGCCCCGCCACGTCCCGCACCACGGTCCCCGTCAGCACGAAGATGCCGGCGCCGACCATGTGTCCAATGCCTGCCAATGGATGGAGCATTAGCACTGATACGTGTAAATCATATTATCACATCACATTGTCATATTAAATTGTCAATTACGTGAAAAAGAATTGCATTTGGTTGTCATTTGTAGCACAGTGGAAATAACAGATCAGCTGTGCGATTTCAGGTCCCACATTGTTACACCTCTATGCTGCGTGTCTCATCCTAGAGTTTAGCTTCCGCGTCGCTCGCACACTAGCGTTAATTCCCGTGTGCTGAGATAAATGTAGGTATCCACAGTAGAAACTCTCTATGAAGACCACTCATTGCACCGACGTAAGTGGTCCCAATGGAGAGGTGATCATTATGAAGGTTCCCATTGGAATCATCTTGAAAGTTTGGGACTGAAAAAAGTGGTCTAATTTTAGAGGTGGCATCATTAGAGAGAGCAATCTTAATTGGAGGTTCTACTGTACATCACTCATCCCGTCTTATTACGTCGCACGTTATGAGACACTCCCTATGATCCTAGCGGCGACACTCACCCAGCAGTGTGAGGTCCCACGTGGTGAGACAGCGGCGTAGTGGCGTCTCCAGCAGGTCACTGTCTAGCTGCTTCTTTCTGTTGAGACGCGACACGAGACTCGACAGGAATGACGACGACATCGTGGCAGCAGGAGACTGCAAACAGCATGCAAGAAATTATTTAAGCATTGCAGCATTCCCCCCTCATATACATTTGTAGTCTAGTCCAGTTCATGTTAATCTACACCTGACCATTTGCATTATCGTCCAACCAAACTACCTTCCTCGTTTCCCTCTGGTCAGAGGAGATCAACACCCACTGGAAAAGTTAGACTATAACTCAGAATGGTGTGGGCGTACGACCAACTCTCTACCTGGCCAACACTTGAAAGTAGATCCAGCCACTCTTGTTAGAAGCAATACAGAACAACTAAGTCACTTTTGAGGGTGTTTTGTTTTCTACAACACTCCTTATTTCAATGCCTTCTTTCCACGTCCCGTTCCATTAGATTTCAGCATTTCGCCAATATATTTACCTCGACTAGAGATCCCATATTACTCTAACACATTGCCGTTCAGTCTATTCACCTGGTGAGTAATAGCCATGTCCCCCTCTGAATGTATTTTCTCACCTCTCAGTAACTGCAGATGCTACTGTTACATTTTCGGGGACCATGGTAAGCATTGGGAGGCCGTGGAGTTGAACTCACGATCTCCTGTTGACACCAGACCAGTCATTTGTGCATGGAAAGGTGTCTACACCTTTAGCCCAACTTTCCAGACGCTTAGAGACATGTTTATACCTGGTCAGCTTCTTAATCACCAACGGTGTAGGCTCTGCCACTTGTGTCAGACTGCGCGTTCTATTGCTGTCTTGATTTCCTGCATTTACATGTAGCCTTCATCCCTGAACATTTATAAGCCACCAGACGTGTGCATGCTTCTACTTGATAGAGCCGTCCCTGGACCAGTTATTTTACACTGCACCATTTCTTAGCTATTATAGCTGTTTTCCTCAAACCTCACCCATGATCGGCCCGGCACTCACCTTGCTGTCTAGCTATGCAGGCTGCGGCGGCGGCTCACCTCGGCGGCCTTGTCTAGTTCAACTCCCCGGACAGCGGCGCCTCTGTAACACACAACATGCACATTCATCATAAACGTGCGTGCTCCTCAGTAATGAGACTAGGCCTCCCATCTTGTGGTCTCATCAGAGTTGATCTCCTTAGTGAATCGCATAGACCATAGAGTTGTATGACATGTATTTATTTCCCACCAGCAGTGACCTCCACACACACCGCCCACACACACCACACCACACCACACCACACCACACCACACCACACCACACCACACCACACCACACCACACACATACGCCCGCCCATCATAGCACACACTAAAGCAGATTTGTAACGAAATTAAATGACTGCTCTTTGGATTCTCTGGCACCGCACTACATGTATAGCGTGTAGTGGGATGTTAATGTCCATAACCATAACTGGTCAACGTCAATAGTCCACTTTGCATAGTTCACACATACATGTACTATTATGCCGCATGCTGTTGTATAACAATAGGACTACGCCCTATATTAATATTCACGCCCCTTGCTCTAGCAGACGGCACTAATGAATCTGTACTACTGAAGCACGTAATGGCAACTCTACGTGTAACTTAATAAGCTGAGTAGCATTTATTCTAATGAATATGGTTGAGCAGCAAGCGTGCATTGAGTCGTTGAATCACTGATATGAGTCTATGCTCGTTGGTTCGAATCTAGTTGTTGTTGGGCATTTCCGGAATCAATGATCGACACATTAAACTTTATCTTGTACCTACATGTAAATACAAAAAAAACCATTCAAAATATTCCCAAAATCACTACCCATGTGATGCCCAGATTTATATGTAGATGGAGCACTTTATCTGCAGACGTAGTCGTTAATGGAGTAAATGGGGTGGGGCATGAGGACTTCATGAACTGAACATCTCGGGTCTGCTCTGACACCCTGAACATAAAGTAGAACAACCAATTAAGACCACTTATGTAATGAAACCACGTCTATAATATGATCACCTTTCTCCGTCCGAATCCTTCAAAAAAGCTTCCAATGGGAACCTCCATACAAATACCACCTCTCCACTGAGACGACTTTAAGTTGGTCCAACAAGTCGTCTTGATGGGGAAGTTCTAATGTTATATCACCAGTCTTACCATGTACAACACAACCGGCAATCAAGACCACAATAATGGAGCACCTCTGTAAGGGGCAGGCCCACATGTTGCACAGCCACTCCATCAAGAGATATCTCCCTATATTGAGACCACGTGACGTAAAACACCCCGGTGGTCTCCAAATATGCCAAGTCTCGTCTACAGTACAGCAATACCCTGCATCTGAAACAAACCTGTGCCCAACTATTATTGGAAGGAAGTCGCTCGTACATAAATTACAATGAATTCGCCATTGACATTTCCAACCATGTTCACTGGCAAAATCACCTCGTAGCCTCTACCATTAATCAGTCTACAATGCACTATGCTAACCCCCAATGTCCACTATTCTCCCATCATAGGCTAACGCGATAGCCGTGCCCGCGGACAATAAATGCCAATGTAAGCAATGCTGCTGCAATGAAGACGGTTTACGGCCAGTAGTTCGCCGGGCTTGTGGTGTGGGTGGGAAACGGCCTTTTGCTGGTGATTATTGAGCAGAGTTGGCGGTGGGGCGGGGGTCTGATTATTGGTGATACAATGGGACCCGGATGTGTGCTGGTTGATAAGGCTGCAGTAAGATATCAGTTCCACAATCTACTGTGAGGCGATTACCTCTTCATTAAGACAGCGTGAAGCACTAGCGGGCTGCCTAGATGGTGTAATTATGCAGTACAGTATAGACATAGCCCAGTGCATTGGTTTTGCGTATCATTGTTATGACTATCTGAATCGGTAGAATTTCCAGTTTAACACAAAGTCCGACGCAAGAACACTTTCATTTAATAAGAATCTATTTTCTGATGATTGCATACATATTAGAATACAAGATGCTCTCATCTAAAGTCGTCACACTTTAAGCCCTACTGTGGACTTCGATTTACAAACATCTTCATGAGTAATAGATCCTCATCAATTTCGGGTTCATACAATTAATATTGATATATTGATGTGTTATTGTCAATCAGTGAAAATGAAGAGAGCTGTTAGACTGCTCATATAATATGGCATGTGGCCATGTGAAACGACGACAGACGGTCCGCACATTTTAAACGACGACAGACAAGTCAAAATTTACCCCAATCATTTTCAAAAGATGCCATTCATATGTTAATTTACCGATAAAAATAACAAATAAAGTGTTATGTTTCTATTGTACACATAACACAGGTCAAATTATCGAACAAGTCTGTGTTGCCTTAAGCAGAGGCGGACCCCAATAAAAAGTAGAACCTATGTATAACCAAAGAAAATAACCTTTGAAGATATGCGAGACAACTTTATTTATGGCCTTCAATCAAAAAACCAAGCAGGTGGTCTTTATTTTCTGTTCTCACGAGTTTTTCCGACCCCAAACAAATTTTTTATGTACGTCCTAATATTTAACTAAATGAAATAATATTCGGTACTGATAAAGACAAGGTTTGGACTTAAAAGGAATTGAAGATAGTGAGCCACATAAAATTACCCCCTGGGGTTAATACTGATTAGGGTTAAAAAGATGCCCACTTTACCGAGCTGTACACATAACACAGGTATTAATTAAGCAGAGGCATAAAGTAGAACCTCTCTATTATGACCACCTTTGGTACGAGCGTTATATGGTCTCAATAGAGAGGTGGTCTTATATTGAGTTCATTTTGGTAGATTTACGAAGGTTTGGACCCGTGAAAAGTGGCCTTATTATAGAGGTTGTCTCACGAAAGAGGTGACAGGTCTTAATTAGATGTTCTACTTCGTTGAGGGCCATGTGGACCAAATCCGTATCCGTTGAGGTGTATAGTGCCACAACAATGAGCTAGATAACGAGTGCGGAATCACGTCTGCCACGAGAAAACAATCACCGGAATCTCGCGAGAATGAGCGGGGAATTGGTTCGTGAAATTAGTCGTCTGCTCTTGCTAGTATTTGATTTATACAGCGTTGTGTTCACTTATAACGCACTTGTCAGACTAAATTTAGAACCTCCCAGTCTAAAATAAGAATACAAATGGAATTCGTACTCTTCATATCAACCCCAGCAACTAGAACAATATAAATATTGAAATAACAGAACGAAGTGTAGTGTCTACCTACCCTCCTATGGTTGGCTGCTCATATCCAAATGATGGAGTGAATTGATAAATCGGCTGCAGAGTATTATAAGAATATCCATGATATTATATGATACATCGTCGGTCTACATGAATCTCTGTTACACTCCACATATATTCAGCGTTACACTATCTACATTTCTAGGTGTAGATATATATAGCCGTGATATATGACAACAAAAATTATATTGACAGCAGATAGATATTTTTATTCACAAATTCTTTATACCTATGAGGAGTTTAGAAGTGTACCAATGAGCTATACACTTGCTTAACATAATTGACGTGCTGCTGGATTATTCCGGCATTGGCTACCGTATTTATTTAGTGGTTGCCATAGAGACCAAACCGGAACCTCCTGTTTGGCTTTTATTGTGACAGAGATTGAGCAATCACTAAATAGTGCACACACCGTTGGCAAATACACATCCTTCTGCGATTGGTGTTGTGATTTCTAGTGCTCTATATATCAATTTACTTAAATGAAAGCTTCATATTGACTTCAGATTGTCAGATTATTGTCTTCAGTCGTATGTTAGAAAATAGCATTCTGTTTTGTTTGGAAGAGATCAAGGAGAAGGGTAGATATAGATAAACATTAAGAAGGACTGCCATACTTGTCTTGTCGACAAACCAACGTAAAGAGTTGGTTTGTACAGTGCTTATAATTCGAAAATGACCTTTTTGATGAGATGGTCACGCTGGAGAAATAGCCAAATTATGAGGACGTCCAAGACCATCTAAAGCAGTCAGTTTCACAGACGGTGTTCGCCACAAGACAGTATTGTCCATCATAGACCGTGCCTAACGTCCGCTCACGCAATGGGGGTGTTGGCGATCAATAGTGGCCGTTGCAGGCGGGCGGCAGACCAATGGCATCTACCTGTCCAGCCTGTAATTCCTCACACCAGATTGCAGCCACAGTATAATTAGTTGTAACAGTGAATTTCTGACTACGACACCTTGCAGTTTTGAATTCATATGTGGCTTTTGAGATATAAAAGCCGTATCATCTCCATCAGTTTCATTTGTGCATCTGTGTGGCGAAGAACACAGCTAGTTTAGTGTTAATAGTGCATAATTTTGGAGGGCTGGTATCAAGGCCTACGTTGAATAATTCCATACTAGTAATTCAAGTCAAGTACCGACATTGTGACGCCGATCTCTGCACAGAGCCAGCAGCATTGTCGAGTTCGAGTCAGCCACGATTTATATATAAAGACACAACGCACCATTGCCCCTGTGTGCAACTGACTGATGGATAATGACAGTATAACAATGACCTGCACTACACCTATACTGTCATTAACCACACATGTGCACGCTGCTGAGAACCAGCGCCTGCAGCACACAGCAGTGACCAGTATTACGACCCTCTGGCGCCCGCTGTGCGGTGTTTGCTCGCGGCATCACCGCAAACAGGCGTGTTTAAACAGCAGGGCCGCACAGTTGTCCGTTATAAGGGGTCAAGAAACGTCACATCCTGTCTTATCTTTGTGCCTTATTCCAACATCCCCATCCCCCCTTCAGACACGCAAACAGGTAGACACATGCCGTATATCCAGAGGCGAATACTAAGCACGAGGATATGATTCCTTTCTGCTGAGAGACCTTGTATGCATGGAAATCAACATCGCCTATATGGGGATCAATTGTTCCATCAAATATACTAACTTAAGGCGTATGACCAGCAGCGATATTTGGGTGAAGGTGTAATGATTTGGGCAGATGTTAGATTAGGGGGGACTATAGCAGTGTCCCTGACAAACCAATTGGTGTCACATTTGAAATGGCAAGATGGCTGACAGTGGTGCTAAATTACCATAAATATACCTTCAAATTCAATGGATGATGTTGAAATCATGGTTGTAGAGTGCCAAGCCTGTATTCATAAGGCGCCCAAAAATTACTTTAAAAAATATGGTATTGCACGGTGGACATTAAGAAAAATCGCCATTAATACAACTTTTGAGTGGGCAAAAATGAAATGAAATTTTTTTTTACTCAAACAGTAGGTCATAAAACCCGTATTCAACATCACTAACCTTTGTATACAATTTTGACACCGCGTCCGCAAACGTTCCAGGACTGGCCTATTGCAGCCACAGTATAATTGAGTTGTAGATTAATGAATGCGGAGTTTCTAAATATTTACGGGGCCGTAATTTTGGGATAACATATTTGGCTTTTGAGATATAAAAAAGCCGGCGATCATCGTCTTTTACAAGCAGAGCAGGCCTCGGTGGCGAAGAACATGTATTTATTGTGTATTGATAGTGAAAGTCAATTAGATGTATGGGATATGGACAGTGCAATGTCCATCACTAGTTGCCTATATGGTGAAATTTGGATTAATATATGAAATAACATTTGAAATGAGGAGAAAGATTTAAAGTTTTATGAATTGGCCATCGTAATGTTGCAAAGCCAAATTTATATATATATAAAGACTCTAACGCACATTGAAAATGTGTGCATTGAGAGGATAATGAATCCAGCCTAAAATTGCCGTGTGAAAGATCCTGTAATTTTGTCATTAATCAGTGCTGTTAAGTGGTGAGACACGAGCTGATCCCTGAGTGAGCGACAAACCAATGCCCTCCAGAAACATTTCTGGTGTTTGAGGCTAAATGAAAACATCAATCTGTGTGCTCCCCTGAGGGCCGCACAGTTAACCAGGAAGACAATCAACTATTATAATCGTCGAAAAGAGCCTTACCAACGATTTGATTTTTGTAAAACAACACACTAGGATTTTAACCAGTTTTACAGGTATTTATAGAAGACATTATATATATAGATAAAGTGTTGGATAGAAACGCTATTGGAAATTTTAGATGTAGGTTACTTAGTTGTGACATTTTTAATACCCGTGTATAGTTCACAGTGTATTTTTAAGTTCTATTCTAGTCACTCTCTTAATTGGCGAAAATATCCTTTTGCAAAAATGTTTTTAAACTAATTTGTGACTTTAATCTGCACTGTGATATTTTACTATGCATTTTATGCGAATTAAACTGATACACTACAATACAATATAAGTTTATAATTTTAGTGTTTACATGCTGATAGACTGCTTAAGAATTTATTTGATGTAGGATAATATATCAAATACTTTAATAGTCGGGCAACCGAACACGGGAATCCTAATATAAGGTATACAAGTGGGTTGTGTGTGTGTGTGTGTGCGTGTGTGTGCGTGCGTGCGTGCGTGCGTGCGTAATATTTGTTCTATAGGTATAGTATCGTGCGTTTGTGTGTATGCGTGTGTCACACATCACTTAGACGTGTGTGTGCGTGTTGAATGTGTGTGTGTGTGTATAATAATTGATTCTATAGGTATAGTATCATGTAATGTTTTGTAAATTATGTTTAAAAGGTCACACATCACGAAGACGATATAAAATAAAATGTTGTCATAATAGACGAAATTAATAATATCCAGATGTTTGTTCAAAATTGCTTAAATTTGATGAAAATACCAATTTTGCTAAAAATAATCGTTTAAAATATCCTACGGGAAAAGTCATTAGAAACATAACATTTAATGATAACACGTCAATATTTACGATGGTTGTTATATAACAATAAAATGTCATATTATTACTCAAATGAGAACAGCCTTGGAACTCAAGTATGGAAATTAAATTCCATTCAAAATTATAAAAGATAATCATAGAGTTATATTAATATAGCTCGCATCACATTGAAAAAAAATGTTAAGATGAATCCCCATCCGTGGTTATGTCTAACTATTTTGTTTATCAACACACAACACCAAACATCTAAATACATAGATACATGTAGTTTATGGATCACTGAACAAATTAACACAAAATATTACTAAAAAATCTAACCTGGTCAAAAGATCATGATTTCTAGTATATTGTAAATAATACAATTTTGTTTAAGTAAGCTAACGATAATCCCATTTGAAATCGTTTTTTGTCTACCATGGACTCATTTAACTAAGAATATCGATAACAATACACACAAACATTTTCAGATTCCTAGCTTTCATTCATCAGATTCCTAAGCATGATTGAATTACTTAAAGATATTACCTACTTTTCTTTCAGTATTCCACTCGGTATTCCGAGGTAGCTTTATTGTCAATAAATGGAATGTTTAGATTAAATGATATAGATTGTTTTATGTTATTTGCAGCTCATAAGAAAATGCAGCCTTGCATTGTGCTAATTTTACTAGTGGCGTGTGTGACGTCACAAAAGACAGCAGAAACACAATGCACACAGGACTATGAAACACAACGTCAACTTGTGCAGCTCATGGAGATGTTCCAGAAATTCAGCATGGTGATGCAAGCAAACTTTCTATAAACTTTGCAATGTGTAGCGCTATCTAAAATGACCCTGATATTTATAACTACATCCCAACTGCATATTTCTTTTCAATTATATATAGTCGATTATTGTCTTTGAGATGTCATTACTCATTTTTGGTGATTGTTTTATAGGAGGTGACTAGACGACTTGATGATTTGCAAACATATGCAGGTACGTATACCGATTATACCACAATAGAATTATATCGGTTATGACTTGAAACACGACAATCAAACAATGTTGATTTTAATATTATGAATGCAAAAACATAAATGCATATGCTGTTATGTAATTTGCAGATGAACCCAAACTTGTGGGCTTCTGGCCGTTGTCTGAGACTCATGAAGGCAAAGACCTCAGTGGCTACGGCAACGACATCCAGTTCAATAACGTCATCTTTGAGAAAGCGTGTGACTCTTGCCAAAAGACAGTAGCATTTAAGGGTGTGGTCTCCTCATACGGGCTGATTCCTGGAGGCGGCGTGCTGGATGTGCAGAGAAGCTTCACGTGGATGGCATGGCTGTATCCAGAGTCACTTCAAAATGGGCCTTTGTTTGATTGGACTGATCCATTACAGCTTCCTTATCATGGAACTCATATCTGGATTTATCAAAATGGGTTTTGGTTTGGTGATAAAGACTTTACCCCAAACTTTAGAGCAAGAGCAAATCTGAAAGTTGGCCAGTGGAATAAGGTCGCAATCTCATATCACTACAGCTCTGGAGCAATCGTCATGTACGTCAATGGGGAAGAGGAATGGTTCGATAAAGGCATAGCGCAAACACTAAGGAGAACGGAGGGGGCGGTAACTATGGGTGCCAGGTACTTTTTATTGCATGAAAATAAACTTATAATTACAACGACTCGTGTTACAAATAGGCTTGTTTCTTTTTAATAAGTTATAGTTCGCATATTTCGCTACTTACACAGATAGATTAAATAGACATAAACATAAACAAGATTATCCTAAAGCGGTGTGTCACCAAGGAATAGTTTCATTTCACATTGAACAACTCTATATACACTATATTTGGCATACATGTAGCTATGTGACCTCGTCTTTGTATGTCCACGTACGTTTTTGTATGTTATGATGTATATTTTATAGAACTGCTGTTACAAGTGACACTCGAGCCGCCCATGCCCGTCTGGCGTGTATGAGGCTGTACCAGGGCAAAGCCGCCGTGTCACTGGTGGAGGAGACCCCGGAACAGTGTCCACAGATACAGGGGGAGTGAGGGGCGGGGTCTGTACAACCGAGTGACCAAAACACGACAATATAAAGACTAAGGATGTTCAAATATTATTTCTTTTCTAGAACATTTTTCTATGTCAAACCTTATTCATTTCTATACTATACGCGTAATTTGATAACGTGCATGCATACAGATAACACATTGGTGTGAAACCTACTTTTGGTAATACTGTCATGTAATCTGTAAATAATATGAATATGATACCATATACAATGTTATATGTTAATACCACAAACCCAAACACAAAACTGTATATTCTTAGAGTGGCATTCATGTTTATGCGAAAATTGAAATATTGCTATCGTGTACAACGCATTGCTGCAATGCCATTGATATTACCTCTTTATATGATTGGCGGATGCAATTAGACCACGTGACGTGAGGAATCACCCCAGTTTACCGATACTGTAATATGCTTATACTGATGTGAGAAGTGTGGGTGTAGAGACTTTTGATTTTGGAATTCGAATACATGAACACGTCTGTTAGATCAGAGCAAGTATCACTAAACTAATAGCCACATCTCCTGTTAGGCCTCCATTTCACATGGCCGATCCTAGCTCCAGATCTTCCCAAAGACGCCCGATTTGTCATTTCGGAGTGGATTGTGCGTGATCTGGCCTCAAATGTGGAGTGATTTGGCTGGTTCGGCAGGGACTGGGACGTTTTTGGTGGGTTCTGGACCGATTTGTCATATTTCGGCTTGAGTACTCCAAACCACACCATCGTCATGTTTTTCGGGGCTGTCTGGGGGGCTTTCTTTACCATTTGCAGCATCCTTAGGTCTCTTTGCTGAACTGTGGGCTCGTCTGCTGCATTGGGAAGATGTATGATGACCGATGAAACCGTAAGTGCCGCCACTACCGTTACAATTGGAAGCTATAGAAACATAGAACAGAAGCATCTTTTTCAACAGCACGATGATCCAACATTGGTGTTGTCTACGTGGACAAAAATGATTCACTTCTGCCAGTTTCGGGCTCAAAAAGTGTTATCACTTCTCTGGAGAAGTGATTTTGACTTTTTTCGGCCTGTGGGCTCCCGTTTTAGATTATTGAGCTGTTGATCTGTATCAACGTTTTAGTTTTCTGCTTCGTCTGGAGAACTATCTTGTTGATCGTTAGGTCTCTCTGCTAACAGTGCGTTTGCTGACAATTTTCATAAAGATGTTCCCGTTTAATGTTGTGCTAGTTCCAAAAGCTTGCCTTTTGAAATAGCCCATCTGAAAGGTCACAGAATGTAATTGCAGGCGATCCCGTAAGCTTTAGCTACAGAATATGCAATGAAGCAATATTAAAAAGGTTGCAAATGTTTGGGGGTTTCATTGTTGTTTGTGTCTCTGAAGGATTATACTCAAACACGTATTCAAGATTATTACGCAACGAATAATTGCAAAAATGGCAGCTGTTGCAGTTAATCTTGCTGCAGCACAACAACAACGCCAGTAGGTTCTAGTCCAGCTTTCCCATAAATAGTAACTTGCAGAAACAAATAGAGATTAAAAGAGTATTAAACAATATGTCTAACACATGTTAGGCGATAGGAAAATGCTGTGCACATGGTGATGTTTGTTACTGCAATTCTATTTATAGTGAAGCTGGGATATGCCTTATATAATCCTCGTCAATCACTGCCAACCGATCATGACGTCCTAGTCGTCATGCTTCGTCTGTCGCGGCCACCTGCAATGTCTCTGACGGCCATACGGCTTGTACGGCTCGTCGACTTTGGCATGCTTCGTCTTAAGACTGTTACGTAATAAATAGTATAATGCATTTCCGCCGATCCACCCCGAAATGACGTATCGGGCGTCTTCTGGAGGATCTGGTGCTAGGATCGGCCATGTGAAATGGGGGGTTAGCGGATGAAAGCTGACCACAACGTTCTACAGTGATGATATACGGCACTGGAGATGTAATTTCCAATGGCCTTATGTTAATTGTAAAGTGGTTCGCGCATTCCGGTGGATAACGGCAACATGTCCATACATTGATATTTCCCCGCTGGCTGATTTATGTGATTGACGTATTTGCGTCCAGCAGGACAAACGTTTACGATTGGCTCTCTCATCACACAGAGTGGCTGTGTCGTGGTGCTTGAGGCACAGGTTAGCTCAGAATTATGGCCAAAATAACTGTAGGGGAAAAGTAATATTGGGTGTTCATATTTCTATCCTTTGTTTCAATGCGTTCCAACTTGCATTGTGAGTGTGTTAGTGTTATTATTAATAGAGTGGTGTATTGTTCGCGTCTATGCTATAATTAATGCTGTCTAATGGTACTCAGACAGAAAACTCATGCCAGTGGATAAAAGCAGTTATTGGTATATAGATAAACTCCAGCTGACAACAATGTTCCGTCAGTTGACAATTTTACAGAGGCGCACTTATTTGTATTTGTATTTTGAATATATATGTAGAATATTCTTTCGGTTAAGCACTGTATTTCTTGACGTGTAACATAAAAATGTACATTTTATTTTACCACCATATTTTCTCACTGCTTTGCTCATTTCCATAGTTAAACTCCTTGCATACTAATTAACCCTGTCAATTAACTGATTGCCTTGCAGGGGGACTATAACTATAAATCTCATAAAATAGATATACTTCTATTTGTAAATACATGTGCATCCAATAATCACATTCATTCATCATTGCATCAAATCTGGGCACACTAAATTCTACCCTGGTAGAGGTGTTAAATGCCCGATGTGTGAGCAGATAAAGTGTTAATGTGGGTTTATCACGTGGTGTAATGAGCACATCCACCTGTATTATGAGCTCACATGTGATAACTGTAGCTAGATGGTGAATAACCACGCCACAACGGTATATTGTAACACAGTGACAAGTAGGCCACTGGCACTATCAACATATCTATGCATGTGTTACGGTGCTTGATTTGTTTTCTTTCTTGTATATATAGACATGTATCTAAATATAGAGTTTGTCATAGTTATTAATAAAGGCGCTTTCCTTTACATATCAATGGTAATTAATACTTCTGTCCGTACACATGTGCTGTACATTACTACATGTTTGTATTAGAGTGGATTTTTTTCAAGTAGGTATCTCATGAGGATGTCTTTAAGATATACCAATATTGTCCGCATCACCAAACGCCAAACTCTACTAAATACAGCTTCATTAAACACATAACCATGTGCAATGTAAACTGAGGCTGGTCTACATGTTGCACGTGTCCACTTTATAGAGGTGTCCACCACATGGAAGTATCCATCCTATATATGTGTCCACTTTAAAATAGAGGTGTTCACTTTGTGGAAGTGCTTGCATGGACAGGTTATTGTGACGCAGTTCAACTAAACAGAAGAGTCTATATCTCATGAATTAATCTACGCTAAAGACAAGCCACCATGCATGTGATTCCTTTACAGACAAGTCACCTGGTCTATCACGTCCAGTTGCGATATGGACCGTTTTGCGGGCATTTTGCACATAGCGCTAATCCAAGTGACATTTGGGGAAGCGATTGTCTGCCGTATAAGCGAGTGTTTCCAATGAAGCCGGCTAGAGCAATCTCCATATGCGCGATAAAATGCTGTATATCGAGGTGGCCTGCCTTAATGCATTGCAGACAAGCCTGCTGCTTCTTTTTGCACAAACGTATACGTGATGTGAGCGATGGCATTTTACATTTAGACGAGCATCACGCATGGTACATACGAGGAATACAATACGGTCCTTATTGGTGTATTACGAAATACAAATTCACTGGCAAGTGGGTTTTACAATCACTAGAACTAACATCATTTAATTACATTCGTGCCATCCATACAGCAATGTATGTTACTTGTAGACAGAAATACCAAGTAATATACGCAAAGCACCAACAGTGAGTGACCTTGTCTGTTAATGCCATATGCGTAGGGAATGCAAATACATGTAGATGACATACAATATAAGATACAGAAAAATTGAATATACATGCAAGGTTTTTGACAGTTGTTTAGAAAATAATGTAATACATTCAGTATCTTATTTCCGCAGTAGTGACAGTTTTAGGACATAGTACATATACATGCATGTCGATGATCAAAAGACCTGGATGAAATTATCAAAGATCTATGAACAAAACAAATTGCATTTTAGGTAAACTAGTTGAACATTGGTGGGAGACTAACTGACAAGACGCGCAACTATACCATTCAACCAAACACACAAACTTACCGCCCATTCCATGCCAATATCACAGATCCCACGCCCCACAAATGAGATGCCGACGCATTGACAGAGACAGTGACAGCAGCGCATGGCAACAATATGACAGCTCACAGTTCGCCTCCCATCCGTGCAAGCGCCCAGCCGACCACGCCATCCCGTCCCCGCCACTGTACCCCATCCACAGACCCACACACGCACTGCTAGGAGTTCCGGAAGGGTGCCAGCACCGTGAATATACAAACATTCAGCGCACCATATGTGTCACCACCCCCACAAACCGCATCGCCAGCACCGCTATAGCAGGAAAAGGCCGGCTCTTGAAACAAGCCGCAGCCACGGAATGGGGAAAGTATAGCGCGCTGTCTCCTTGTACATGCACAAAACTCATAACAGCATTCCATTAAAGATTGCAAACACCATATCTAATGTGACAAGCACTTACCAGTGGTCAGTTCATGCATCCATGTGAGTATCCGCACTGTTTGTGACTTGTAGTGATGAATATTGTGCAGCCACTTGCCACTTTCTGTGGATTCGCGCTGCTCACCTAATATCGCCCTCGCCCGCACAAGGGGTAAGTGGACTTGTGGCGTGCTTTGTGAGGCCGTTATAGTCGCTCTTACCCGTTGTGTGGGGCTTCTGAGCAATGTGTGTTGTCTGCGTGAGACGATTTGGCGGGAAAGTCTCTTCGTGACTATAAGATATCAGTGCTGGGTCGTTACCAGCAATGCTAATTAAGAGTAATGAGTTTTAACTACTGTACCGTGTGTCGAAACTGAAGTTGTGCACAGCAGTGCTTAGGAGGGAACTTTGCATACTCTCAAATCCATGATATTGTGGAATTAACTTTTCATTTGGCTTATGTATACATTGGGTATGGTATGCGCGAATCTTAATGGAAACACTTGCAAAACAGTTATATAAACTTTTATAATAACATTAAAGATTTGATAAACTCCATTTTTTTTTATCTCAGCAACATTTTTGACCGTGTTTGTCAGACAGTCTTTTCAAAGTGACGTCATACGCGACAGATCTGCGAACAAAAGAAACCCAAATGAATTTATTCCATTCAGGTTCACGAAAGTATTCTTACGTAATAACAATCATTTTGTCATCATATATGCCTCTGTAATCGCATGCTATTACATGTAAGACCATTGGTTCGTCTGCATTTTTGCAATACGTGCGTAGCGACCATTTTGGGATTCGGGGTGTGTTGACTGCAAAAAATCTAAAATATGAATCTCCAAAAATCTCAAACTACCTAACAGCTACGTAGGGTCTATCATGATTGCTGGTTTTACTAATTAATTTTGTATTTTGTTGCTTTTTGCCAATTAATTTCGCTATACGTGATACTTAGTCGTCTCAAAGCAATCAAAGTGATCGCTATTATGAGCTGGTAACAGAGATATTCCGAATTATGGTAGTATGCTAGTAAAATGTTAACAGCATACGTTTCGATACATGCCCCAAAATCTGTGAATGTTGCATAAGGATCGGTTTTCCGCAGCTTCTCATATTAGAATAAGAATAAGTGTATTAGCCATGTACCATCCATTGTGGACCACCAGTACTAAGTATGTATGTCCAATGGATGGTTTTGCTGACCACGCTCCTTTCTGCTGGTCCATTGATTATTTGGATATGTGTGAGGTGTCGTTTCAAGTGGAGAAGAAAACGTAGTCTGTCGTAGCATCTGACCTACTTATCGTGTTCACGGATTCTTCCTTTCGGACTAGTTTTTGAGGATTGTGACGTGTTGTGACTCTTGTTAGTTTAACTTTGTTGGAGTACGTGTTTGTGAACTTTTCGGGATATTATTACTTTATTTACGACGAGAAGATACTCGGTCGGACTTCGCATTTTGCGAATACAAAAGCCGTGATAAGACTGTCACGCTTGTTGGCGCAGAATCGCCATTTTGGATTTGGCTGAGAATGGCCTCAGACTCAGAGTACGAGTCTACCCCGTCGGGGTCTGAATCAGACGATTCGTCAAGTTCCCTATCAGTATCCTCAGTAGAGGTGCCGCCAAAGAAGGCGAAGGGGAAGGGCAAGAACGCCCCACGTAAGCAGCCGAAGAAGGCTAAGAATGCTGCTAAAGCCCAGAAGGGCAAGTCACGTGACCCACGCCGCAAGCAGTCACGTGACCCACGCCGCAAACGGAAACGAGAGGCGACGACAGAAGAAGATTCGTCTTCCGACTCTGGCGAGGAAGTAGACTCTGGCGAGATAACAGAGTCGTCATCAGAGGATGAGGGGGCGAAGACCAAAGGTGTCACGCTATCAGATTTGGCGGATGTGGTAAAGACACGCCCACCCACTGGCCCACCCAACTCCAGGATGCAGAACATCCTTGGAATGCTTGATAAGGTCAGCCGAGCTGGCGAGACCACTGGGCCACAAATTTCAGAGCCTCTCGCCACACGACTCGGCGAATCTCTGCGGCTCCAACCTGATGAGTCGTACATGAAAGAATTACGGGAGAAGTACCCCCGCCCCGAGAATGTGCCCTCTATGAAGGTACCAAAGTGCAACTCGCAGGTGAAAAAGTCCATGGCGCCTGGGCACAAGATCTTAGATGAGCACCTGAAGATGGTGCAGCAACTTCTTGCATCGCAGTTGACCGGAGCCCTCCGCATTGTTGATGACATTGCCAAGAAAGAGACGGAGGAGACGCCCATACATGAACATACGGAAGTGATCATGGACCTGATCAGGTTTAACGTTTTTGCGTTTACGTCTCTGCTGCAATGCAGGAAAGATAATGTATGGAATAACCTGGGTTACCCAACGTCCCTGCTCTGCACCTGGAAAGAGCCGATTGGTGAAGACAAACTCTTCCCTTGCAAGGTGAACAAGAGGATCAAAGAGCTGCAGGAGGAACTGGCTGTAGTCAGGCAGAGAAGGTAAGACTTTCGCCCTGATGCCTGTATAATTGATGAATGAGAAATGGAGGGAAGTTGCTTATATGTCCTCATTATTCATAAGACCATTGTATTTGCTTTCAGAAATAGAGGGAAGCCTTATGAGCGATATGAGCAGCATGGATCGCAGCGTCGTCGCTTCAAAGGCAACTATAACAACAACAACAACAACTACAGGGCCAAAGGAAAGAGCAAGAAGCCTTTTTTAGGCAAGGGCAAGAAAAGCAAGAGATGGCACTAACGACACAGGTACCTAGTACTCCTCTTGCCTTGACTCATACCCCAGAACAGTTTGTGGCTGGGGGTACTGGGAGATGTTTGACTATGTGGAAATCCATTACATCGGACAAATGGATTCTTAAGACGGTTACGGGTTATGTGATTGACTTTAGTAGTAGACCAGTACAACCTGTGAGACCCGGACCTCTAGCCTTGTGCTTGAAAGAACAAGTTGCTCTGGATGGGATTTTGGCTAAATTTGAAACTCAGGGCATTATTGAAAAATGTTGCGACTCAGACTGGGGATTTTATTCCACACTCTTCATAAGGCCTAAGAAAGATGGGTCTCACAGGGTTATATTCAACCTTAGCAAGCTCAATGAGTTTATAGAAAATGTACATTTTAAAATGGAAACAGTGAAGGATGCTATGATGCTCACTTACCCGCACTGCTGGTTTGCGTCTATTGACTTTAAAGATGCATATTATTCTGTACCGATACATGTTACGAGTAGGAAGTACTTAAGATTTTATTGGAAGGGTAGTAGTTACCAGTTTGCGGTATTTCCGCAAGGGTTACGACCGGTCCCACGGGCCTTCACCAAATTACTGAAACCCCCCTTTGCTGTTCTGCGAGAACGGGGTCACGTGCTAATCGGTTACATCGACGATACTTTGTTCATAGGGGATTCATCGGACGCATTGACGGCAAGCGTACATGAAGCTGCAACGCTGTTTGACAGTTTAGGTCTTACCATTAACGTAAACAAGTCTGTACTTGTCCCCACTAGAAAAATTGAATATCTAGGGTTCGTGCTGTGCTCGGAGACAATGACTATCGCAGTCACTTCACGTAAGAAGCAAAAAATACGCAGTTATGCGCTTTCCATTTTGAACAACCCTGTAATTCCCATACAAGTATTGGCCGAGTTCATAGGGAATCTGGTGGCGGCTAGTTTGGGTGTTTACCGGGCGCCGTTACACATCAAAGGGCTAGAAATTGTCAAGGCCGGAGCACTCGTGGATGCTAAAGGTTGTTTTGAAGCCGAAGTAGTACTTGCTGAATCAGCCCTGATTGATGTACAATGGTGGGCGGACAATATTATGACAACCATATGTCCCTTATCCTTCCCTGATCCGGATTTTGTAGTGACCTCCGATGCTTCCCAACGTGGATGGGGGGCGTGGTGCACAGACGGCACCACTGGGGGTGACTGGACTGATGATGAACGCAACGAACATATTAATTGGAAGGAGCTTAAGGGTGCTTTCCTCGCGTTACTGACGTTCTGTTCGGCTCGATCAAACTGCCACATACGGCTGATGCTGGATAACACAACAGCAATTGCCTGCATTCAAAAATATGGATCGATGAAACCGAAACTGTTACACTTAACAAAACAAATTTATGAGTGGGCATCCGACCGCAATGTACATCTCTCCGCAGCCCATATTCCTGGGAGACTTAATGTACAGGCTGACAAAGAGTCCAGAACGCATAATGTTGACACTGAATGGTGCATTAAGGACGAGATTTTTGACCGCATTTGCGATACACTGGGTCGCCCTGATATTGACTTGTTTGCCTCGCGAATTAATAACAGACTACCTCGATACGTTTCATGGAGGCCTGACCCGTTTGCGGAAAATGTGGATGCTTTCCAGATGTCTTGGAAAGGTCTTAACGCCTATGCATTTCCGCCTTTCAGTGTGCTGACGCAGGTGATTCGGAAGACGCGAGAGGAGAAACCACGCCTGATCCTGATTGCTCCGCACTGGCCGACCAAGCCCTGGTTTCCTCTCCTAAAGTCCTTAAGTCAACAGGAGTTCAGACTTCCACCGTCCAGCATCTTCCTGCCGCAAGACCCATTGCAGGAACACAGGCTGGGACAAGCTCTGACGCTGATGGCTTACAGACTGTAAGGATGGGGTTTACAAGTGCAGGGATATCCGATGAGGTGTCTGACTTTCTCCTCAGTGCTTGGCGGAGTAGTACGCGTACACAGTATGGCTCTATACTTAAGAAATGGGTTCAGTACTGCTCTGATAAAAACATTGATGTGTTTGAACCGACACTGAACCAAGTTTTACAGTACTTGCTCCATTGCTTTAATGACAATGACTACTCTTATAGTACGATAAATAGTCATAGGTCAGCTCTATCCTCCATAATAACCATCGGAGGGAAGCCCGTGGGTCAGCATGCGTTGGTTGTGAAATTTGTTAAAGCCTGTTTCAATAAACGGCCTCAGATGAGCAGACTGTCGGTAACATGGGATGTGGACATCGTATTGCAATACTTAAAATCGCTGTCCCCCGTAAGAGAGATCCCGATTATGGCTTTAACGCACAAAGTGCTTATGTTGATGTTGTTACTGTCTGGACAGAGGGGACAATCTATGCACCTTCTAGATATCAGAAACATGGTTTTATCTAAATCAAGCGTGCAATTTCAAATTGGAGACCTCATTAAACAATCCAGGCCAGGTTCCAATATACCTGGTCTGCAGTTCAAGGCGTACGCACCTGATAGGAGATTGTGCATAGTGACTGCCCTCCGTGCCTACTTAGACAGAACAGAGGAGGTTAGAGGTGACTGTACTCAACTGTTTCTGACGTATAGAAAACCGGTACATGCTGCATCTCGCGACAGCATAAGACGATGGACAAAAACTGTTTTGAAAGACGCGGGTGTTGATATTTCTATTTTCAAACCACACTCCACGCGCTCCGCGTCATCCTCTAAGGCGGCAACAAAATTGCCTTTGTCCACTGTCCTTGCTACTGCGGGATGGAGCAATGTATCTACGTTTTCAAAATATTATAACAAACAAGTTGAACCAAATGCTACTTTTGGGGATGCAATCTTGCCCCCATAAAGAGGATATTACCTATATATTGTATAAATAGTTTAATAGTTGACACCAGTAGTTTGAGAAAATGCTACTTTTTGGGAACATGTACCCATTAAGAGGATATTTGCTATTTGTGACTATAGCTTTGAACATTAGATGTAACTAGTTTGAGGTCTGTATGATTTGATCATGCATTTATTGTATTGTGTCGTTCAGCTAGGTTTTGATTGTTGCTTGATGATTTCTACAGAGTAAACGTAGATTGTGTACTGTTCTTATTGATTGTACCTTGCCTTGTCATGGTAATGACGACACAGGTATCTTTTTATACATTAGTGAATGTTTAGTTGTTGGATGTACAACTTACTTGTATTATGCCTTATGTTATGGAACTGAACACAGGTTCAGATGTAGATGTATGCAGAAATAAATAAATTTAGATGCACCTCACACAATGATGTTGTTGAAGTTAACGTGGTTAGCGTCTCTCAATTTATTCCTCCTCACATAAGTTCGTCTCACAGAATTAGGATCAAACATCGGTAAAGTCCTCGTTTAATCTTCCAATTATAGAAGGTTTCGCAGTTACAATTGTCAAGGGGTTTCATCAAAACGACTGGGATTTCACTGGATTTTGCTCGGTTTTGCTGTAATGAAGGACAGGCCTGTGATTGCTGGTGGGGGGAAATTCTAGCAATCCAATGGTTTAGATTCTTAAATGTGCCTTTTTGGTTAAAATTGAATGGTCTCGCAACACGAATGTGATGGTGTGAATATATACTAGTTAGAGAGATGAAAATAGTTTTGTCACTTAAGTGTCCATACACAATAGTTCACACTTTTCATTCTATTTCATGTGCATCAAGATCGTTTCACAATGTTGCACTTTATAATCCTTTCACAGGGGATTACTGCCTGTTCCATCCAGGGTTTAAAATTAACCTGGTAAACATAAAGGAATATTATTTTTTAATCGACGGCCGCCCAGCGGTGGTGGGATTCAACTTATTAATGTGCTAAAACGCCGCTGGATGTCAGCGCCACCCTGGTAAAAATACAGTGTAGTAGGTGGAAGACATGTATTGAATGGTGATCAATTTGTGTATACTGTTTTGTGTGAGTCAGCTATAAATGCAAAGATAGTGCGTTTGTGTCCGCCAGAAGGTCCTGCAAAATGTGAGATAACCATAAAAAATAGACAGTAGACAGATCCATTTTATTTACCCTTTTGATACTCCTGTGAGCAGATTTATACCAATAACCTTACCTGCCAGCTTTGTATACATACAACATTTGAGAATATATTGCTAAAATAAATGAGAGCCTACCAAATATGTACTTACATTGTATCTTTGTATATCAATAACTTGGACTGTCTTTTCCAACAGTTTTCATTTCTTCTTATTAACAATGTAGATTTAGAATTTAGAAATAGACCTGGTTGTTGTTCAGCTGAGAGACATGCCAAAAGTGAATTTTCCTAACCCTATTGCTATACTGCATGTTTGGTATCTCAGCCAAATACAATACTTATATTTGCATATTATACATGTTACACTAATGCTTGGGAGGCTACTAACAGACCCAACTGACACCACCCAACACATGAGTTCTTTATGACTTTGATAAAATGCATTATGATTTTGTGACACCGTCGAATCTCCAGTTAAGATCGTCTCTACATTAATGCCAAATCAAAATTAAGACAACTATAGAAGCTATTGATATTGTGAGGAACCCAAGTCAGTGTGTATGTGTGTGTGAACCTCACGGTTCTGATACCAGTCTTGTAGCTTTATCCCAAGCTACCAGATTTATAACTTGGCTATACAACTAACTCATATTTTTTCATAGGTTTACTAATTTGGATGATGGTATCTGCGTAATCCCCCTGTTCGCACTTTTGGTGGCTGAGTGGATAGGTGGTTGGACTTGAGCCCTGAAGTCCAAAGCTTGGAGTCCAACATGAGCATTAATTTTTTAGGTCTGAACATTTTCAAATTGTGGAGCCTCACTCACACGAACGCGCTTGATCTACAAGTGACTCCTTATCCACTTGGACACACAAAGACGTAACATAATAAACCAATGGCCTGGCAGGCCTCGTAATATTGAAGAATACATATAGGCCCTAGTGTGGAGACTAGTCCCCATGACCTTCTGATCGACTTCCATCTCCCTATTCCAACGTTTCCTAAGTTTTATGTGTTTGAGTGCGTGCGTGCGTGCGTGAGTGCGTTTGTCTGTGTATTTCTCATGATTACACTAATTTGGATAATGTATCAATATAATATTGTATCGTCGTGTCGGTGGTCTGGGTAAGGAATTGAAATGACAATAACGCAAGCATGGTATTTCAGCTACATGTGACTGCATATTATTATGTAAGATAATTGACCGTGGGGATGACCACAATCATAACAGCAGGTGTCCATACGCCTACCTACATTATTTCACTAGTAGATCATGTGCGCAATGTATGTTTCCTTGAGGACTGTCTATAACAAAATGGCTTTCAGGTTCGATTACATTCAAAGTACACAATTTACAATATCTATTTTCATGTAACAACCCATTGTATCGTCCAGTTTCAATTTCAATGCGAAACAGTTTGATGATTGGGATGGTGGCATCAGTTCAATCTTACAACATTGGTGTTGTGAGTTCGAGTCCCAGCAGGAACATTTGACATTTTCAAATTAATGCATAGGCTTGTTTAATACAGCCTTCAACTATTGTTATCTGATAAAATAATGTGCTTGTTAGAGATAAGGTATAACTTTGGAACATCCTTGTCAAAAGAAACTCTTATGTGACTGTTTTTTTAAACATGGGCGTGTGGGAGACATTTCATAAATGGCCGCCACATTTACTAAATTAGGTGTAATATGTGAGATTAGTCACTGATAGAGTGTTCTGTGCAAAGAGTTGTGATGAATTACAGCTAGTATTGTCACATCTTCGCCACTGTGGGACTATTGGTTTTTTTATGGTATCATTGTAATCTCTCAGTATAATTTTGGTGGCTGAATGGATAGGAGTTGCAGGTAAGCATTTTGACAATCTTCCGACTTCCAACTAATATTTTACAAAATTCTAGTTGTTGGAATATTTATTTCTTTGTGTCAAATCAATCGCATATTCGTCCCTTATCATTCACAAATGTTTTTATAGTGGATAATTTCGAAACTGCTAAATATTCAAAGGTTTTAACTGAATAACAGCCGCTGAGTCGCATGGTCAAAATGGCAATGATAACGTTATGATATTATTTATTTTCAAATAAAAACGAATATGACACTCATTTAGTGTGGATTTTAGTCATTTTAGTCATGATAGAATGGTATTTGAGCACTCGATTGTCGGGTCAATTGTAGAATTTTGCGCGGTGCGTTCGTGTCAATCACACATCACCGTGCAAAATTTACGATTGATTGAATCTCCTCCAAATCCTGCCAATAGTTGCAACCACTGCTAATTATTTTGTAGACTGACAGTAGAACACCACAAACTGGCATTTCGTACGACGTGCCACAGTATTACGGCAATGACCCTCCTCCACCATCTCCAGCTGTGCATGGCAATGGTGAGCTCCTCTCATCTTATCACCGTCATACAGCTACTTGCATGACATATCTATCCATTTAAAAAGAAAATAATCAATTAGACTGTGACGTTTTGCTTAGAAAAGTAGCATCAACACAAAGCAGTGCTAGTACACCACCCACGTTCAAAGTTCTAATTAGTTTTGTTTTACGTGCTTTATTAATATCACTATGAAAATGCACATGGATGTAGCCATTCTTCATATGTATGACAACACATCACTCAAAAATGCCTGTATAATTGTAATTGAAAAGCGCTTACAATTTCAAACAGATATACATGTATAGCACATTCCCCATAGGAGGAACACACCCTTCACCAAGCTCTGGACGCCCCAGAACCAATGTGATGCCATGGCCGATGTCCTCTGCTCAATCAGTTCCAGCAGATGCGTTTCTTTCTGGGATGCCATATCCCCAACTTGGGTAAAACATACAAACTGATCATTAAGTTACGTAATATTTGTAGAGATGTCTGTGGTTATTGTGTGGCTGTACGTGTGTGTTCTTTACCGATCACGTCAATATGGCTGCTTGTGGTGTGGTAGGTTTAAATCCACAGATAGAGGGCTCAATGATGGCGCCCACCGTCGTTAGCTCATCAGACATGGAGACAACGATAGTGGAAGCCAACACATCTGTATCTTTAGATTACACGTGAGTGATAATGTA
Organism: Streblospio benedicti; assembly: GCA_019095985.1. Lineage (NCBI taxonomy): Eukaryota > Metazoa > Annelida > Polychaeta > Spionida > Spionidae > Streblospio > Streblospio benedicti. Next base: position 12,946,456 of record CM032667.1, on the reverse strand, counting down.
GTAATTGGTGCTCTTATTGCGGCCTCGAATAAAGCCTAAACTAAGCAGCAGCAGCAGCAGCAGCAGCAGCAGCAGCAGCAGAAGCAGCAGCAGCAGAAGCAGCAGCAACAACAACAAACAATCAGCTTAGTTTAGGCTTTATTGTGGTCCTCACCAGCAGACATCAATAATTGAGCTGTTCATTTGTGTTTCACCAACAGACTAATAGGCAAGCCACCAGTTGCCAACCAGCCCATGCCTACCAGCCACCAGGTACTGATGGACAGCAGCACTGGTCAGCCCACACCACCATGGGCACATAATGTATATGACGATTACAAGCAGCCACATTTCACTTCTAATTCCACATATGAGATGATGAAATCTCAGCATTATAATTATCCACCAAACAATCAGAAGTGCAATAATGTATGCAGAAATACATGTGACCCTAGGCATTGCTGTACTAATACTGATCCAAGGTAAGATGGGTTCTAGCTTGTTGCAAAGTATGTGTACATGATTTTATATTGAAACAGAATATATGAATTATACTTGAAATATAATACACTTAATCATTACCAGTTTAATCATCAAAGTAAATTCATGTAGTGAAATTAACTCCGTTGCATATGTGAAACCCATAGGCTTGATAGCGACGATGATCTAAAGTTGAACTTATGGCTGCCTGATCCCACAATAATACAGAACGAGATGCTGAAAACCATGATGATGGCGGACTTCAGACCTGTCAGTCCAGAATCTGTAGATGATACAAAATCCAGTACATCAGACAATGTTTCACAGTATAACGACCTCAGCACTATTGAAGTAGAATGTCGGCAACAAACAAGTGCAGTTGCCGATAGTGATGAAAAAGGTTAGTGGAAACCTCTTTCATTTTACGAATCAACCACCCATAATTCATAATCTATAAGATAAGTGGCTGATGGGTAAAGATACGGGTAGTTAGCATCCACAGTTAATTGTTGCATAACGTCTGCTTTTAATAGATCAACTCATCAATATTTGTCTTGTATTTTAGTATTTGTCTTGTTTCTCATTGCGTTTTGTCTTTCTTTTACTATTTTACATTTGTACATTTTTATACTATGATTGTACATACTGTACATGTATATTATCGAAATAAACTATGTTTGTATTAGTATTAGTTGCACAATTACGAGAATATATCATAACACGTTTTCTCACGTTTGTCATAATTGTATAACAATTATTAAGAATGGAAATTTACTCTTTAGATTCTAATAACAATAATAACAATGGGAAAAGCCAAACTAAGAGTGTACGAGAAAAAATTGTTCAACGAAGCGAACAAATCCTGGAAGAAATCGAACGTCAGAATAGGGAGCTAGAAGAGCAACACAAGGTTCTGCTAGAAACAGCGGAAAAAAACGCTCCTAAAAAGGTGATGGTGAAAAGAAAAATCGTAAAAAGAGTGAGAGTGAAAAGGCCATACTAGGCTATAAAGGTTTTAGCAGCTCTGATAATTCTAAAGCCCCGAAGCGACGAGGAAGGCCACCAAAATCAACAGATGACAAGGCTCCTTCAAAGAACGGGAAGACAAACATCGCCGCCAAGACCAAAACCAATAATAACCCTGAAAAAGTAGCCAGCAGTTCCCAAAGTGTGAACACCTCTAAGGATCGATTAGCTGAAATAAAAGAAACATTAGTAGAAATCAACTGCAAAATTAAAAAGTTTAGCCCTTTGAGTTCGAATGTTGAAAAGGATAATCTTGACAAAAAGGACACTTGCATGATTAAACAAGAAAAGAAAGAAGTTATCACAGTAAAAAATGGAAAGAAAATGCCCACTCCAAATAGACAACAGAAAACACCGTATAAAAGTGACTCTGACACAGTCACAAAGACTGTAAAACGGTATACAGTTTGTACAGATAACCAAACAGCAGTACCCAAAGCTGTTGAATCTTCTTGTAACTTGGCATGTGGGAGTGAAGCGGTGACGGGTATTCGAAAGTGGCACTCTGAACCAATATTGAACTCTGTTCTGGAAAGGAGCCCACTGCTAACTCCAGATAAAAGTAAACCTACCTTGTTACAGATGGGATTGCAGGTACGTAGATACAGTGTTTTGACTGAAAACTAATGTATAACATTCAATATTAACAATTGATGACACGCGTAGAGTGTTTCAAAGAGATGCCTGGTGTAAGAACTCATTATCATTAATTTTACAGCCATGAACACCATATTGATGTGACACTTTAAGCTCAGTCTTTAGCCTATAGACTTCAGCTAGATTCTATATAAATGATGAATTTACATCAGTATTCACTATCATTATGTATGATATAGTACACTTGGTATACTGTAGGAGGACCAGCTGTCTGAAGCGTATGATCTTCTGATGGCCAACTGGGCAGACTACCTCAGTCTCGATAATGCATCACTCCGTAACATGGAAATTCAGGTGGCTTTCTTTTGTATTAATTTGCAGGAATTTTTTATATTATTAGTTGAAAATGCAAAATGGTATTCCTCTATTTTGTAATTTGAGACCTTCCCACCATATCTACAATGATTTTGAAATACCCCGTTAATTCAAATTGCACATTTGCCATAAACCCACGTGTTTGAGAGGTTCAACTTTCATATATCAAACTCAAACAAATTTACACTTTTCACGGACTTAAATGCTATATCTACATCATCTACAAAAGACTAAAATGAAGATTCAATAGATCCTCTCCATTAAGAACAACTGGGGTTGGGGGTGGGGTGGGGGAGGCTACCTTCAGTAAAACGGTGTCTGACAGAAAGTAGTCTCTTTAATGCAGGTCCACAGTGGTCATTTTGAAATGTTTGAAACACTAAAAAACGGGTTTATAATAAAAGCCATATGTTTGTGCAGTTGGCTTCAAATGAAGTTTACACGGTATACATCAAAACGCAAACGTCACTGAGTAAAGTGAGTATAAATATTGTTTGCTTTACAGAATGCCAAAGATTACCAGTATAACGATGAGAGTTTGGCAATGCTGGAAGATTCTTCCCTCTATGTATGGCAGCTCATAGAAGATTTGGCCTATCCCTAAACAATAAAAGAAACAGATATCTAGTTTTTATCTAATGCATGTATCATTATGAAGACTTTTATTTGTAAAAAATATTCGAGTGAAATCCTGTCTCTTTGATACAACCTGACGTCATGCATTTGCATATACTATACACGCATGCGCTTTTGGCGCTATTTCATAGTTCGATGCCCCGCCCTTTCTCTGATCCCTACCACGAATGGATTATCATTGTTACAATAACATACCCATCAAGAATTCACACGTCGGATCAATTATAAACCGATTATGAAGACATGGATTGAAAGGATATTTCTCAAATCATAGGCATTGTTTATAAAATCGCAGTGGTTTTTTGCGAAACCCGCCCGCGTGTTTTTTTTTTTTTTTTTTTTTTTTTTTTTTTTCTGTCCATCCTGCATGCACGCAACAACTCTGTACGTAGTAATAGAGAAATTGCCGATTTTCTACCCAAGAGTGTGTATCAAAAATTGAGCTAATCTTCTTACTTTTAACTTGGGATGAATTCGGTAACCTCTGTTCTATAGCATACCAGAAGTATTCTCAGAGATCATTGATAACAAAGATTTGCCGGGACATTTACTTTTTCCATCTTTTTGCTTCCACTACCAAATGAAGTCCCGTGATATCGGGTTATTTGAGCCGCTACCTTAATCGCATCGCGCTATGACCGGTGTTGACAAATTACGGCGTGTGATAAAAGGCTAATGACATACAAATGGCGTTACCTTTAAAAAACTCCACAGAGTGATATGTTTGTGAAACGAATGGATTATCATCGTTACAATAACATACCCATCAATAATTTAACATCTCGTTCTAAAATCATTGCACGATGTTTCGTGAAACCTCAAGCGAGGATAGAAAATGTATCTTTGATGTCATAATGTATGTTGTGTATAAAACGTGGTCCAACATTCTTAGTAAATTACTAAATAATGGACAACATATTTTCAACAACTCATACGTTCCTGTTGACACAACATCACGTTTCTAAGAAAAAACAGGTGCTTTAGGGGTATTTTCCAACTGTCTCGCACGTGATCAGTCCAGATTCGCTCGTTTAACAAGATTATATATTATATTACTCTCTGAAATCCTAGTAGAAATCTCAGTCCAGCTTCCGATAAGTATATTGGATATGGCAGTTCGAACAAATAATAGCATTTATTTAGCTCTCCAAACTCAGAATTACGAACAAACAACCGTCGCCTTTGAGATGATTTATCAGATATAAAGCTGTCCCGTGCATGCACCTACGTAGTCTATTATCACTGGTAGCCACTATAAGATCTGAAATTGACAGTTATATAATTGATGACAGTTGAAGGTATTATAGTTTCCTATTCTGTCAAGAATTGTGATCTATGCACACAATGGTCGTATTAGTGAATATTTACGTATATTAGTGAATATTTACGTATATGCAACGATTTTAGGCAGTGCCCTGGCTATTTTCTCTCATGTGAACAACATGAGCGATAATAGGCGATTTTCACGATATTAATGGTTTTAAAATCTATAAGTCAAATTATTTAATAAACAAACTAATATTGAAAACGTAATCGTTTTCTGATTCTATATCGACTACTATTGTCCATTGTTGTTGTCACTCAAGGTAATTCTTTTAAATCTACTTACTTCCTACTTAAATCACTAACCTGACTACTTTCTGACTGGAACTCTTGCAGTTGTAATTCAAGAGCGGCAACAAAATGCATGTTGCAGGAGCGCTAATCCAAAAGAGTAGGCGATTATAGGATTACTAAGAGTAAGAATCAGGAAACAGATATTTCATGACACGATGCACAAGTTAATGTTCATAGACAAAACCGGG
>CM032667.1:12913892-12933624 GCA_019095985.1 Streblospio benedicti | reverse complement strand
AGGTCAGTTGAATGGTGGGTATGGAAGGCAACATACATATATCTATGCGTGCCATGTGCATGTTGGCTATGGCAGGGATAGATTAAAACATAATTCCAAATAATATTATGCATGTTTGTAGGATTTCTGGATTCTGTAGGAATTCATGTATGCCTATATTGTATGTCATTTGCATTGAAAATATTGCAACGTTTCTTTTAACAATAGTTTCACATTTTGATTATTTACTCATATAATTGATTACATATTTCATCAAGTGTATCAATGTACATATATATTTGTTTAAAGGTAGTGTTAATACCACATTACATATGCAGGTTTATGATAAAAAGCCACGAACCTTTTAATGCAATCAACATAATGCAATCAATTACATGACAATTTGTTTTCATCTATTATATAAGTATTTTCCATAGCAACATATACATTTATTTCATCCATTAATGAAGCATAACGATGTTTATATTTTCATATTTTCATATTCAGACCATAAACTGCTACTTTAAAGATGTTATTTGTGTTTCCAAATCAATGAACTATAAACAGTTATTACCAGGTATGAAATATTAAACTTTTTATAACTTCCATGGTACATACCCTTGCAACGTTTTTGTTTACCTTGTGAAAAGCTTGGTTTTCACATAGCAATTACACCCACCGGGAAGTAATTATTTGAAATGTGAAATCAATTCTCATTGAGAAAGGCAATTGAAAATTGAGAAGAAAAGACGTCTTACAATTGTAACCTAGAATAAAGCCTACAGCAAACTGAAATTTATCAAGATGAATAGAGGTGGTGTATGCGTATGGACTTTCTCTTCATCTGAGTTCAGGACCACAACAAATTGTCTTATTATAAGAGGTCCTCTCTCCAAAGAGGTGTTGCAAGTGGATGGTCCATAGTGTAGTCTGCTGCAGAAGTAGGGATCAATGCCAGTAAAGTGGTAACTCACTGTCATTCCCACAGGCACCTGGGTGGATGACGAGTCCGGACAAGCACTTCCCCTGCAGAACTGGATCACACAGGGGAGCCCAACATTGCTGATGAGCGTTGTGCCGTAGTCATCTACCAAAGCTGGTCCCCGTCACTCTGGCGGGATACTTGGTGTCATCAAAAAACAAGATACATATGCAAATTTCACCGTAAAAATTAATTTATAGACAAGAGAATCGAGCCTGAGGGGTTCGTCGTGGCTGCAGGGAAAGGGCCACTGTACTGTGTTGGTGTAATGTAAGACGTGTCAAGTCAAATGCCAAGTTAATAAATATGATGATCAATGTATAAGATTGTTACCTATATACGTATTTGCATTATTGTTATTGTAATTTCTAAATTCTAGTCGTTAGGGAAAGAGATGTAACAGAGTGTATACATGTACCAGTGTTTGCTTTTAAAATTTATGTAATACTTGAATAATGTATCAATGGATAAGTGAATGGATTAGCGTTTGGTGAAGACTCGATTAACATCACATAATGTACATATGTATTGGAAAATAGACGTTTGTAAACTTTCACTTCATTCAATGCGTACATATTAATGTGTGATAAACAATGCTGTAATTGTAGTTTAGTATCTAATATCAAAATGCTTGATAGCCATATTTTTTTTCTCATAGTGATACTTAATTATGAAATCTGTTATCATTTTGTAGTTTTTTAAAAATTCTTTAGTTTTATCTTTTGAGATTAGACAAAGAGGTATAAAATATTAAAGATACTTCCATACTCTTTTGTATGCTATAAAAAGCCGGTGTAGCTGCTCAATTATTGCGTCGCTTCAGCTCAGCTGCTGAAGCAAGCATTGTGTTTGGTTCGTTTGTAACTATGTAACTATGTATGTCTCTGGGCAAGCTAGCGGGCGTACCGATGAACCGATTTCGGTCAAACTTTACACAACTATGAGGTTTGAGGCGACACCGAAGTGATTCGCGTTTGGGCAATCTGCCAATTAAACTGAGCTTTCTAGAAGCGTTTTTATGACATTTTTAATAATATTCAATGCACTTAGCCTTCAAGAAAAAAATCAATATTCCAAGCAACCGCAAAATTGATTATTGGATTTGAAACAGATATTGATTATCATCTTGTTACTCAGTACTATTGTATGGCAACACAAATATCTTTTTGCTGGATATATTGATTCTGATTCATTCTGATGTTTTCTCCTCAAATTCATAAATTTCTTGATTGTAAAGTATACATTATTTCAGTATATATCTTAATTGCCCATAAGTCAACGTCGTTCTAGCGACGCAGTGTTCTTTGAACACTTTTGATCTAGTTGACTTAAGCGTAGGTCTTGAATTACCGCCGGGTCTAATAGTTAAATGTTGGTCATATTAGATAATTATTATCAAGCCCCAGTCAGCTTAACCAACAATCAGCTCTGTCAGCCGCTCATTGAAACCCTTTGATTGTTCTAACAGTAGAGGTGCCCCAATAAGTTTGACACACATGAGGAAGCCACTGTGCCTTAAACAATTTCAGAAGAAACACTGCCTTCATATTTATATATATACTTTGCCAATGCCTTGTGCTTCGCTCACTGCTCTGCAGTTTGAGCACTCTGGCAAGTAATTAGGGGTCTGGCTTAAATATGCTTCGAGAGCTTACACTCTTTGTTGCTACCAGTCCCAACCTCATTGCTCTGCGCTGCTCTGATGAGTCCCAATAGGACGAAACAGTACTGTCAGCAGATTTGAGTATATATATATATATATATATATATATATATATATATATATATATATATATATATATATATATATATATATATATATATATATATATATATATATATATATATATATATATATATATATTGTATATATATATATATATATATATATATATATATATATATATATATATATATATATATATATATATATATATATATATATATATATATATATATATATATATATCATATTATCACCAACCAGTACGCAATTAAAGAAATTAGTGTGTGATGACTGTGACTGCACTCTTAGTATGTGTTATTACTTGTGTCAATTTCAAATAGGGTAGACACATAGAATATCATCATATACAACAATGTAACTATAATGTTTCAATCAAAATGGTACATCATGAACAGTCCTGTTACCATCCATTGAGCGAGGGTGCAGACAAGCACCATAGGCTGGGGGTGAGTGGAGGGGGGGGGTGAGGGCATGCTCCCCCACCCATAAGAAAAATTCTGAATTTAGACCCATTTTCATAGCTTCTGAGGCTATCTATGACAGAAAAGTGGTAAACAGATTAAAAAATCTCTCCAATAACAGGGTGATCTCCATAAAATAGAGGAGGCACATTACTCAACTAGACGCATGCGGTATTCTTTTTGATAAACGCCACTCTAGTCGAGTTTCCCTGTAGGGGTACCCGGACATGTCTTGGGTCCCAAGGTTTTTTATGGATTCATGTTGGGGGTATCCTAAGATTACATTTTAGCTTGGTTGCCACTCCGGCAACTTCGGGGAAATTTTTTTATCCGCGAAAACGGCGGCCATTACCAAAAACCACTTATATTACTATAATTTTTAAACTAAGAAAGCTATTCTTATGATTTTAAGTGTCTAAACATAGGTTATCAAGGTCTACAAACATCCTCATGCACTTAAAAATGTGGTATAACGAATATGTACAGCTGTGGCCTAGTGGTTAAGGCTTCTGACTGCAGCGATTATGGAAATACCTGTATTTTCCAAATTACGAAGCCAGCCATTGGCTTCATTAGACTGTTTACACATGATTAACTCTTCCAAAAGTCTATGTTAGAATAGTAAAAAGAATGTTCCTTGAATATGTGCAGCAGTGGCCTAAGCAGTGGCCTAATGGTTCGGGTTGTGTTAAAAGGGTATTGGGCAGACGCAGACAAGTGACAACAGATAATGTTGCAATTCAAGTATATACAAGTATACAGATGTGTGATTTATAGTTAAATTTTTATGTGCATTATTTCTGGGATATACACTTACAAATTCCAAACAAAAATCTGATAGAATGAAATATTTATTTATTTACATTTATTTATATTGTAGCAGGGCTACATCACAGACAGCATCCTCTATGTATCGATTTGTATAATACAACAATTGAACTCACTGAAAATTCTTTTCTCAATGTTCTAGATGAAGACTCATCATTGCCATCATCTAGAACATGGAGAAAAGGATTTTTACATTCTTCTTCACGTTTGCATCCACAGTATACTGTACACGAAATTTGGTTTTATGACAGCTACATGCAGTGGTACTACATGCCTTCCCAGCTGCAGAGCAGCCACAGCTCAATATGTCAATAAGACCAGGTGGAGCTGGTACATCAGTATCATACACTGGTGCTGGTAATGAATTTCTTGCTTCTTATCATTAGACCTTGTTAATTGAAATTCACGAGCCATCATATGCGTGTTGCGTCTTCCATTTGGTGTGAACATTTGAAGATCTAGATTGTCAAACCATCCAAATATCGGGCCCAACAGTTCGATTCATTCCAATCGCTTTTTGCAAGGCTTCACTATTGTCACTTACATATTTTGCAGCTGATTTTCTGAACTGCAAAACTTCATAATATGACACAGTGAGACCGTGATCAGATAGCAATTTGATTTGTTCAGAACTGCCAAACTGATGATGCAATTTTACTGCTAATCCCAAGGTAGTTTGATTGGGCGTAGATGTCATGAGACCTTGAATTGTCTGGGATATTGATATAGTATGCTTTTTTTAGAAACAGTTCCATTTGACACAAGACTTGATATAAGGGTCAGAAGTTTTTTGCTGGTACTAAAAATGATGTTATCACAAGAATAATCTCCTAGATCGTATTCAATATCTTTTTTTGTTAATAAATTAGTTTCATCTCTTATTGTCTGTATGACCATATCTAAATTATTGTTGTTTTCATAGTCATCACTTTTTACCATTTTTAATTACTTTCCTATTCCTCTTTTGAACCCTATCAATGAGGCACAGCCTTCTATGTTTACAACAACAATTTCATCATTTAAAGATTTTTTGATTCTTCTGATCATTTGCTTGCGACTTAAATCACCTCCACCATTGACATAAATTTCATGCAGTTCATCAGTTGTCCATGTGTTTTGCTTGTTACTAAGCATATGGTTTACAAGATACTCTAATGAAGGGTCATCACTAAATAACGAACTGCTATTTGATGGTGGTAATTTGAAGAAAGCATTATAGCATTTCTAGTGATATTGTGCATCTGCAGCCGGAAGATCAGCTACTGCACCTTGAATACGCAGACTAACTTCCTTACCCCAAGTATCATTTCTCTTTTGGCACATATCTAACAGAACATTTTTAAAACTGGGTGCATGTGGACAATCGGTTGTTTCACATTTTAAAAACCCCTCCCAGCTTTCTGGATGCTTTTCATCTATGGGTTCACATACCATATCACATAGATCAAACAGTGTTCTCTAAAATCAAAAGGCATAATTAAAGACTGTTTTAACTTTCCTGTCTCTGCTGTGCAACTATTCGGTATGCTAACACCAACCATCATTCTCTTTTTTTATCAATTCCCTCTCAATATGTTGCGGGGATGTGCAAGAACAATAACATGATTTATGGCAATCAGTCGTTGCATTCTCCCCATCATTTTTCAAAATATTTTGAAGAGTCTCCTGAAAACCATCACCCTTCTTTTTACATTTTAAAAGTTTACTAAAACCCTTGAATTTAAATTTTTGCAGTTCACCATTTCCTAGACAGGATGGTATGAGGCATTTGACCATCTAAAAAGAGTGAAAATATTATTTGAATTATAAACTAGGCATATTCTATTAGATACGATATACACTGTGTGTATCAATTCACTGTAAGTTTACTCACATTGTCTGGCTAAGGTCAAGTTGCCATAACTTCGGATGTCAAACAAAATTAGTTGAACTGCTGTATTTAAAGTTATGTTCATGAAGCTAACATACTATATGACAAACGCGTAAAATTAATTACAATTGTTGTAATTAGTTATTGACTATGTTGAAATTTGCTCTACAAAAACATGTGGTAACGCACTTGATGCAGCCAATTTAGTATGTGAATTTTTATTAGACATTATGTTCTAGACATTTTATTGAGACCTGGCCTACTTATAAATACTAATAAAATCAAATCACAGGGCACGCTACATATCTAGCAGCCTTTAGCTAGTAAAATTCACTTCGAGAATATGGATTGGAAATGTAACTTATGATGCCTATGAAGATGAAAACGTGTATTTCCATAATCTCTGTAGTCAGAAGCCTTAACCACTAGGCCACAGCTGTACATATTCAGTATACCACATTTTTAAGTGCATGAGGATGTTTGTAGACCTTGATAACCTATGTTTAGACACTTAAATAATAAGAATAGCTTTCTTAGTTTTAAAATTATAGTAATATACGTGTTTTTTGGTAATGGCCGCCGTTTTCATGCTATAAAAAAATTTCCCCACAGTTGCCGGAGCGGCAACCAAGCTAAAATGTCATCTAAGGATACCCCAAACACAAATCCATAAAAAAACCTTGGGACCCAAGACATGTCCGGGTTCACTATGGGAGGTATAGGGCGGGAAACTCGACTACTCTTGTAAATGGTAAATGTACTAGACCGTACAATCTGTAGACACCCATCCCCATTCTCATGATGCTGAGGCCCATGAAACTGTTAAACCCATATAATATTCTAAATTGACAATAGCTATGTTAAGCAAACAGTATGAACAACACTTATGTTTATTACTTTATTGTCATGCAATCAACATACTGTATATAAAATACTGAGGCACAGATGCTTATTTGCATTTCATAGATAAAAATGTACATTATTGCATAGTACACAACACACGGTATATAATAAAAGTTTGCTTTTCTATAAAATGACAAGTTATAGCTTTGAGCAGTATTAAAAGTAAAACGAGACATATTTTGATTATTGCACAACTTGACCGATAAACATGAAAACCCATCTTATTAGTCCATACATATATTTTCAACTGCCATACAAAAGTATATGTATATATATATATATATCTATATATATATATAATATATCAAATGATGGTGTATTACCATACTGCATAACTATCAACGAAACCCTACATAGCTAAAGATAACTAATCAAAAACAAATCCCTCTATAATAATATTACACAATGCAATATATAAGACTAGGTTTTGTGAACAGCACCTACAATAACTAGAAAAATACAGCACCAATGATCAACAAAGCACCAAAGTCATTTCAGATCATATAATAAAGAAAATCTTAAAGTTCACAAACATAAAAAACTTATGATAAGCACCTAAACCATTTTTGTAAACTTTTTAGTTCCATTTAAACCTGAAATCGACACAATACTGCTCAGTATGTACAGCTAAAACCTGCACAGCTAGAAAAATCAATTGTAAAAACTAGATTCCAAAATAACATAGCAGCAAAATGTGTTCTTTAATTACATTTTTTTCAACATGGGCCATCCATATACAATTCTAACATAGTTTTTTAAATAATTGATATTCATTAGAAAAAATGTTCAAGATCCCTAATCTTCCAGGACATTTATGTTAGTTGTTTTGTATGTAAACCACAAACATAAAGGGTTTTACTCAGCTGGTTTTACAACACTAATACTCTTGTATACATGAAATTCCTACAAATCTAGTCATAGCAGTTTCTCACAAAATATCACACTAAATCTAATACTTTTCCACATGTGCAGATTCCCAGAGTTCCAATTGAATAGATTTTACATAATATTTTGACACAGTACAACTCAAAAGTTTACTCTCTTTGCCGTTTCTTTGCCTTTATTTCTGTGTGATTCTTCATATGTTTTTCATATGGTATATCATATTTGAATGACTTATTACAGTATTTACACTCTTTTGGCTCTCCTGAATGTGTAAGAATATGCCTTTTAAGATGATGTGCTCTACTAAAGGCCCATCCGCAAACTTCACACTTATGTGGTTTTACACCGTCATGTACTTTCATATGCGAGTTGAGGTTACCAGATTGCGCAAATGACTTTCCGCAAACTTTACATTTATGTGGTTTCTCACCAGTGTGAGTGAGCTTATGTTCTTTTAGGCTGTGCGGTTGGGTGAAAGATTTCCCACATATGCAGCATTCATATGGCTTTTTACCTGTATGGGTCATCATGTGTGATTTCAGGTTTGAAACTTGAGAGAACGAATTTGCACAAAGACGACACTTGAAAGGTTTCTTTCCTGAGTGGACCACTAAATGTCTTTTTAGATTACCAAGCTGAGAAAAGGATTTGTCACAAAATTTGCATCTATGTGGTTTCTCTCCTTTGTGAATACGCATGTGAAGTGTGACACTGCCAGTACATGTAAAGCATTTCTTGCAAATTGTACACTGAAAACGCTTCTCTGCATTTCCATTCTTATCGTTTTCTTCTCCCTTATTTGATTCACACATATTTGCTGCACCACCAGTGGAGTGAGGACCAATATGTTCTTTTACTTCTTTTTCCTGTCCATTGCCTATTTCAGTATTGACATCTACATTTCCAGAAGTTTCTTCATTTGTTTGATAATCAGCCATGCTAGAATCATTGCTAATATGTATGTCAAGAGCATCAATAATAATTATTATATTGTGGCTGCTAGAACCAACTGAGTGATAATCTTCATCAATAACTTCATGTACACTTTTTCTTTCATTGTTAAAATCTTCTGCAGAAGGCTCATCTGCTTTTTCTCTGCTGTTGGATATCCCTTCTAAAGTTTGACCGTCAACTTTGCCATCATCGTTGTTTGTTGCATTGGCAGGTTCCACTTGATTGCACATTCTCTCTGCATGGGATTCACTCTGTGGATTCACCACGGTAATCGCATCATCAGCAGTTTTCACGTTTTCGTTGTCATTTGCAGAAGATTCGGCGAGAACAACCGACTTTTTCACCACGGTAATCGCATCATCAGCAGTTTTCACGTTTTCGTTGTCATTTGCAGAAGATTCAGCGAGAACAACCGACTTTTTACCCTCCCTGTCCACGCTAGAATCACTTCTTCTAACACCCTCATTATGTTCATAAGACAGACACTTCCCTAGTAAGCTTATATCCATCCTATCCAGCATCGGCCTTATATCCACCAACTTAACATGAAGGGTTTTACTAGAAGCGGGTCTTTCTTTCTCGTGCACGTGCGCCAAGTTTTTGTTAATATATCCATCGTTATTGTTATTGAAATTTATTTTCCTTCTAGCTTTGGGCGATGGCAACTCACTAAAGTTTCCATCCATCATAGCGGCATCCATAGCGTATACATAAAATATTGAGTATCCTTGGGGTATAGCAGTATCGTCTTTGTACTCACATAACGCAATCGAGCAGTTCTGTGTTACCCAGCCAACGTCAGAAAATTTATAGAAAAATGCTTAGCAAAATCATGTTGTTAGTTTTTACGTTCATTTAGAGGATATGAGTAGTAAATACAGATATTTGCAACAAATCCAACATAATTGTAAAATAAACTGTATATTAACGGATAAATGGTTACAATGGGACCAAATTTAAGGCAAATTATTGCACATTCCAAACTTAAAATATATAGTCACAATGCAAACTTAGTAAACTTCCGCTTTGTTGAATGACTAGTTTGCACAGTTGTTGTATGGTAGTGGAGATAACCATTGCCGAGTGGAAGCTACTTCATATCTACTAATCGGCCGGATATATGAACTTTCTCTGCGACAGTTCGCAATCATTTGTTCGTATTTCTTCTTACATAAACCAACCAACTTAATCGTAGTCCAAATTGCTGTTCTACTAATAATATATTTGAATACACAATCCGATAACACGTAAGCCTAACATTGGAAACTCCTCGAAACACTAAGCCCTTTATAAATGTGCTAATGGTTGGGAAGATCTCTTTGAATCAAAATTGTGCAAAATTGTGCATAATAGTATGATAAATCTTATCTAAACATAAATATTCAAACATTTTCATACTCTTAAGTTTGCATTAGAAGCCAATGTGATCGTCTTTAAAATAATATTAATCTTAGTAAGCTACATGAATAGAGCATATTTAGATGTGAAAAATATTGATATATCTAGATGTAATTGTTGGGCATTACAGCAAAGCACATCACTGATGGATTTAATGTGCATTTTACATGGCGCCGTAGCGTGGAGAATAATTTGCAAATGTACCACGTTTTTATATCAATCACGTATTTATTGCTTTTGACATATATATGGAAGTGATCATGTAACCATATACAAATATTATAAGCTGTGTGTATTGTTTTCTAGCAGGAACAGTAGAATGCACATTCTCTCGGTGACCACGGCTTTCGGGTCGTTGTGCATGTTATGTCTACTTTTATTTGTTAAGAACGCTGTTAGGGAGCGACCATCATTAATTGTACAGGGGGGCGTTCATTTGGTATCGAGGAGATAGAAAATTTAAATGCGCTCCCTAATTCTCGACGTTAAAATTGAATGCCCTCCCCGTATGAACATTAAGACATTAAGAAACTGAGCCCCCACCCCCCCCCCCCCCACACACACACACAACACACAGTGTGACAGACGCACATGGATAAATATGAACAATGACATACTTTCGTATTGTAAAGTTTGATAATTGGACAGATTTCCATAAAACTATTAAACGTGTATTGCAATGAATCATTCACTGTCTATGGCCAATGAGTACATATTTAGAAATCTATGTGACTTGTTGCTATTACAATACAGTTAAATCCAAAAGCATGCATGTTGCAGGAATGCATCAATTCGCGACAAAAGCGTGTAAAATATTACCTTTTCAGTTTGAGAATCGAGTGCCCTCCCTCACCCCTTTGAATTGAAATTGAGCGCCCTCTCTTCTGTGACCAAAGAAAATTGACCGCACCCCCCCAAAAAAAAAAACCCAACTGACCACACCACCACCCCCCCCTGTACAGTCAATGATGGTCGCCCCATTATTGGCGCGTGTAGCATAACACTTCCGATGGTTTTATACTACGTTTACTTTTAAAATGTGCATATTTCCACACACGAACGAGCGCATTGTGTGGTTGTACTAACAGTCTATTTAGCCTACGTTTCTTGAAGACACAACACGCGTTGGCGTTTGTCCTATGTGCTGGAGGTGTGGGTGCCACACACCCACGGTGGGGGTGCTACGGTGATCTATTGACACAGGCGGGTGCTACAGCTCAATAAGGGGTGTGCACCTTTTACAGATGATTCGCGGCCCGCTCGTTCCAAAGTCACTCTTCATGGCTACAGGGAAAAAAAACTTCCTTCAAAAGAGAGCCAAGATCGATGCATAATACCTTTTGACAGAAAGTGGGGGACCAGGAAACGAAACGACATGTGTGCTAGCAGCCAATGCCTTCCTAGTTATCTTCGATTCCTAGTCTACTCAAGACATGAATACATATAGTCTGTACCACTGGCACTCTCGTAAGCAATTCGCCCTGAGACCACCATAAGACTTCCCTGAGAACTGCTTGTTTCTTATGATTTATGAAGGAGACTTACATCTTGGACTTTGACGGATAGTTCTTTTAGATTAATTTTGTCACAGAATGAATATGGCATTTACAGTGCCTTCACCTGGCATAAAACGGAAATGTATATAGGCTACATTATAGCTGAGGCATGGAATTACATAGGTAATCTTTATTGTACTTTGGCAGTTTATTGTGAAAATGATTGAGATTTACAATGCCAGGACCTTGTCTGGACCATATCTGGAACTATTCTTAACCTAGTCTTATTGCTTTTGACCATATCGGGACGTTTGTCTCCCTTCCCTTCTCAAGGTTACGACAAGAAAAATTGACAAGTTAAATTGTAAACGAGTCTTCGTGTGGTTAGGACTATTCCTATTGTAGTATCATTGTTTGTATAGATTTTTTTACTGCTTGAAAAATCCAAAAGTTAAAAAGTACATAAATATATTAATTTTAATTTTTATTTCGAAGCAAAAGCTTCCTGATCACAAGTAACAAATACGAATAAATAAATAAATGAATACTACATTCAGCACATTAAAATAGTTTTGTTGTTTCCACCCACGTGAGTAACAGAAACACGTGCGCGGCTGTGATTGCCCTCTAATTTACAACACTATTATGGAATGGGAATATTTTTATGTAATTAGCATATTAGCATATATGACTTTTCTGTCTGACTTGTTCACAATATGGTCTAGATAGTGGACTGGAGGCGAGGATGGCAATAATATAAAGGAGCCGCAGATTAATCGTTGGTTTGCAAATGCTATAGATGTGTAGATATCAAAAGGATTTGCTTTGAATGGCACTAGCGTTGTCTTTATTATTTGCGGATATGATCGTTTTACTTGTCACAGTATTATCACAGTGCCATTGCTAGTTCTCTTTGAAAAATTATCCATTGTACACGGTATATGATATATCGTACTAGGATAGACGGATTTTGTTTGCACGATTAACACAGACAACACTATTTATTTGCACGAAGAAAATCGTACGTCATGTTGACTTGTATGGTTATTGATGTGGTGAGAGACACTTAATATCCACACAACGGCGAGGTTGTAATGAACTTCCCCAATCCCCATGAAAATGGGTTTGAGTTTCATTCCACACAAACACCCAGCTCCAAGTAGTGACACAGTAGCACAGCTTAATTAAAATTTCACAATGTAACATATGTAGAAATGTTATCAAAATAGAGATAGATATATCACGCAAGGTCAAGGCACCGCATATAAACAATGTAAAGCACTCCTACTGTCCTATCCACGAATGTCATCATAGCGTAACACTTTCCACGATGTCTTCACAATGTAAACAGCTACATAGTTCCTAGATAGGCATTATTTGCTGTCCTTCCTTACCACTGCGTTACATGTTCGAAACAAGACACCGTTCTGTTAGTATAGTGTGCTCTCTTTTAGAGGACAGTGCATTACTTTAGCTCTTGAGTGTGGTCGATTCCTTTGTTTAGGAGTGTTTGTATCTCCATATGATTAAAATGTTAGGATAAGAATTATCTAATTAATATAAAGATTAACTAAATATATACACATTACAGACAAAAAAATTATCAAACGGAAATAGTACTGTATTTGATTAATGCGTATTTCGAGTCTATTTATAGTTTAGTTCATAACATAAACAACTTTTCACCTCTACATATTCAGTTAATACAGAGAAAAAACATTACTACATGTACTTGTAGTAGTGGGTCATGCCCAGTCAAAACTATTTACACACACTACTGCTAACAGTTCATCGGATTTGTAACATTTAATATCAATAATTTTCTTCGCTTCATCATAGGAACTAATATTTTATCCAGGTGTGTAATTGTCACTGTAGAAAATACTATTTAAGTGACTTAGTGATAAAACGACAATTGTTTCTTCCTCCTTTATAGATCTATGTGAAATATGAATACCCAATTACCCAGTATAAAAGGCTATTCATGCATTTTGTGCATTTCAATATCACCAGGAGAAGCTCTACTGCGTGCATTGCCTTGTTTATTCCTCCGCTTCTTATTCTTCAGCCCACTCATAACAACCTTCTTTGCCCTGCACACATCAAGAATCAAAATGAGGACTCCAAATGAGACCAAAAACAAAATGGCGGTCACACCAATGGCCTGATGGGAAGGCTCATAGTCAGACGGGGTTAAACCATGAACATCCGCTAGTGAGCTGGCTTGGGAACCTGTAACATATATTTTCCATTCTTCCAATTGTTACAAGAAGGAAGTATACCACACTAGGTTGATAACTAAGTCTCATTTAGTACGACTTTGTAATAATGAGCCAGATGTAGAATATGACGAAAATGAAGAGCAATATACAAAAATAATGACTATTCGAGAAATAATTAAAATATTTTATGGGCTGTTGTGATTAGGATTGTACATTACTATCAGAGAAATGAATTCGTCAGTCGTGTGATATTTCTACTTGAACATAATCATGGGAAAATTATGCAAAACACGTCAACAAGTGATAATGCTCTTTGCCTATAACTCAAAAAGTATCAAAATGCATATAATGGTGGCAAACATTAGACCGGTTTTGTTGAATGAAAGGCTATTGTTACAGGAATTTAGTATGGAGCCATACCAGACTTACGACATCTCATGACTGGGCATGTCTTCATTTCCGTTGACCTGCCCTCACATTTGACCTTGTTGTTGAAGCAAATTCTGGAGCGGTAGGCCAATTTCAGCTGACCACAGTATGCGTCACACGATGTCCAAGGGGACCAAATACCCCATGTGGCCTGGCACGCATGCGTATTACACGGTTCTTCTTGCATTGCATAACCTGTAACCATGGATATACATAATTTCACATTCTGTGTTGATTAAAAGAAAAGGAGCGATTTCTTCAATGAATAAGTTGTTATTTTGCCAAGAGCTATCTGAAGTAAATACAATGAGCACACCACAATCGTTACTTAGAATACAAGTATTTTTACTGAAAATAACATAAGATTATTTATCTCATGTATCTTGGGAAGGCATAACCATCTTACTAACAAGCCAGTCGCCTGTGAGGTATTTTTGTCTTGCAACTATTGACTATATTGTAGCACTTACCAAGTTGCCCGCCACTAGGAGTGTGCAGCACTTTGCGGCACTGGTCTTTGCGAGGGCACATCTGCAGTCTGACTCTGTGGCCGCCGTCACATGACTTTGTGCAGGCCGTCCACGGCGTCCACACAAAGAGCTCCAGGCGGAAAGACTGGCCTACATACATTAACAATATATTACACTGACAGTTTAGTGTGGCATACAGTGTGGCATATTCTTTGGTGCAACCCCCTCCCCCAATCTGCCTGTAGCACATCATTTGTTTCAAAAAGGGATATTCAGAGTATTGCCTTGTATGCCTTGTGATTGACATTATGTATTTTAAGTGTACTCGTGGTACATCTAAAATATGTCTTGTTTTGAATTGAATGAGTATGTTACCGTGTACAGATGTAGCTCCATTCATATCTTCACTTGTAGTTTTGGTTTCTGATCTCTCCGTGATGCTAATTGAATCTTTAGAGACAGTTTCAGTCTTAAAGTGAGAGCTGGATGTCGTGATATGGTCAGTAGAAGATGATTTCAACTTCAACGTGTCTATACGTTCTGTTGCAATACTTTGCAGATCCTTGGTTTTCAAAGCATGACGAGTTGTTTCATGATATATTGCAGTACTAGATTCACGCAGGATACGGTCTGTTAGTTTTGTACTGTCTTCAACCTGAGATGATTTTACATATGTGGTTATTTCTGGTGAGGTAGTTACAAACTGTTTGGTTTCCCGTGTACTAAGAGTCATTTCAAAACGAGTAGTGCGCTGTCCATACAAAGCTGTTTGTATTGACGTTGTAATTTCTTCATCTGAAAATTGTCCCTCTTTTGTAGTTTCTATTTCTGGTGTAGTAGAATCAAAATATTGGGTCGTCAGAACTTGAGAACTTGTTGGTTGCACAGAAGTTGTTGTTAGTTCAGGAGTTTCATCATAAGCTATTGACGTTGTAATTTCTTCATCTGAAAATTGTCCCTCTTTTGTAGTTTCGATTTCTGGTGTGGTAGAATCGAAATATTGGGCCGTCAGAAATTGAGTACTTGTTGGTTTCACAGAAGTTGTTGCTAGTTCAGTAGTTTCATCATAAGCTATTGACGTTGTAATTTCTTCATCTGAAAATTTTCCCTCTCTTGTAGTTTTTATTTCTGGTGTAGTAGAATCAAAATATTGGGTCGTCAGAACTTGAGAACTTGTTGGTTGCACAGAAATCGTTTTGTTTCATCAGCAGCAGTTTGTAAATTCTACAATTTAATATTGTTTTTAAATACGTCTATCAATTTATTTCCGCGAACGTTATGCTCAGTGACTCAACAAGCCGTGTGTATTAGATCTAGTACATGATATGTGATGATTTTAATATAATAGCAGTTATCCAAAGATTAAAATATTCCTAATTAACATCAACTGTAAATATTTTAAACATCAACAATCTATAATGCAAAAACAACAGAGCAGAGGGAACGATTTTCGGTAAGTAACTGGTATACCGTGCCCGTAAGAAGCCGCGTATCTAGTAGCCTTGATCAACCGCGCCAAACATTGCATACAGAGTCTAGTTGAACATGGCTACCTATCTAAATGCTGTCCAAAAAGCAAAGTACGTCTGACGAAAATCATTCGAAATTGTAACCTCACGTGACCTAGTGTTTTAGAATACACCTAGAGCATCATTTTTTTTGATAGATTAATACATGAAAATTAAACATCTTAATTTCCATACACATTGAACTGAAAAGGCGTCGTCTATTAAAGGTTTTGCTCATGAGCGTTATATTTAATAATAGCTATTATATAGAAAATAGTTTGTTTTGTTTTGTCTTCGTTTTTTTTAATTTTTGTTGAGCATTATAAGTAAACGGGAGATATACGCCTACTTCCTTGTAGATGTCAAATCTTACCAACACACTGATCCCCGTGAAGATCCCATCCAGAAATTCCACCACAGGTACACTGCAGATGTTTCTCGCCTCCGCCATTTTGCTCCCACACATTATTTCCGTGACACGTGAGAGACACAGTCCACGTGAGGTCCGCAAGAGAACAGGACTCCACGGTGAAGGTCACAGTTGGTGTGGATGAGAGGAGAGAAGTGTCATCACACACTGCAAATTACAACGCACATATGACCTAATAATAAATATCACAGTGTACAAATGTCTACAAATGGTTTAAAGATAACTTACTTACCCTGACAGAGCTCCATGTATATAGGGTAAATTTTTGTAGTGGGATCGTATAAAGGTGCAGGATCATATTGGTGCTTAATATAGCAATTCAGAGAGGTGGGATAGTATTGAAATGCCAGACAAGACTCAGTTTTGCATCTCTCCTCGCAAAGTTTGATATTAGATACATCAGAGATTATTTTTGTAGCAGTAGATGTGTATGACCTGTTCCCCGGATGTGACAACCATTTAGTTGTCATACAATCTGAAACAAATACAATATCATCATAATCATATTGATAGCACTTATACTATCTATTAGTTTTAAAAAAATGTACTGCAATCTATAGTAAACTCTGTGTCTTATTTATTCTTGTAAAACGTTATTATTGCTAACAGTAACACTAAATTGTACCAGTAGATTTTTAAATAAAGACCACTACCCTGCACACAGGCAATGCCCTGCTCGGGCTGGGGCCAGGCGCCGGCATCACAGGGGCAGACGTAAGCGCGGACGGGCAGGCGTGTGTCGCTCCACACCAGCCCCGCCGGGCACGTCACTGACATCACCCACTTAGCTGTGTCTTTATAACTATAATCACCGGCGTACAGAGCAGCAGACAGCCCACAGTCGAGACTGGCCGTGACGTTACCGGCCATTTTCTGGTATTCGGCTAGCTGCTGTGTATTCAAATAGCACTCTAAAACAAGTCAAAGTATACCATTTCAATTAATGTGAACTGTGATTTATATATACCGATGGATTATTTTTGTGTCTTATGAATCTTTATAATAATAAAACAAGTGATATAGAACCTGAACATCTCTCGCCATGTATCCTCGAGCTGGTGCCCGTGTATAATGCATGTGAGGCGCTATATTTGTCAGAATAACTGAGATAGCACATTTGTTGGTCACCATTATAGTCAAAGCTGTTGCAGGGGTGAGGACTCCAGGTCTCACAATGGGTAGCACATGATTCCGAGGTGCGCACGTAGTTGATTGTCTTATCATTATAGCCGCCTATATATACTCGACTTACTAGCACGTATTTTATTCATATGTGCTGTGTTTTTCAGTACTTTGTAACCAAAATATCATGTTTGCGTGAGTGTGTATGTGGAGTGTACGTGTACCATTCGTGTTAAATCTGCTTAAAGTGTTTGTCATTTCTTTTCACAGAGCCCAGCGTATCGAAACACCAAACATTTGTACGTCCTACATACGTGTTTCATCCGTTTTTCGATGTGACAGTAAACTTAATCAATATGGCTTTGGTGTCAATCTACATGAAAATGCATTATAAAATATTTGATAGGAGCATTTCAATGGTGTACCGGTATGAGAAGGAAATTTCAATTATTGAAAGTTTTTTTAAATCCCAGTTTATAAACATCATTCAGCTTCAGCACACCGGATTTCATTACTTGTTTCTAATATTTGAAACCATTTAGTGTGCAAAAGAAACTTTCGTGTATTTGTATTGCTGCACATCATGTAACACAGGTAACACTACATGTATGTTCAAAATAGTTTTGAACCACATTTCCACTTTCATTTATTGTTTTGCAGACTAAAGTCATAGAGATTGTGGCTACAACAGGAAGGGAAAAAAAGTTTGAACAATGTCTTACTTTTATACTCCGGAAAGGCTCTTACCAAATCCAGAGTACCCACTGCAAAGCAGAGAATAATGTACACAACCATTTTCAATTTAAAGTTGTAAATCCGTTTTCTAATGTTAGCAAGCTGAAATACACCACCACCCCAAAGAAGCCATTCCGTTCCTGTAACTAGTGGCACCGAAAGGGCAGTTGGATATGTCATGTATCATCTAATGGACGTGTTCTATATTTTTGTAATATCGATGTACACGAGTTTGCAAAAGTTCAAACAAGTGAAAAACAGAATATGTGACATATAAATGTTGACTGTATTTGCTGTGACTGTGTTTTTGTTTAACATAATTAGCGTAGTTAGTACAAATCAACAGCACCGATATTGTGGATTAAAAAGATAAAGGGGTGTGTAAATAGACAGAACCCGTTTGGATCTTTGTTGCTAGTAACTTTTAGCGGGTGCGTTTCATTTGAACAATTATACAATGCAGATCATTTTATCATTGGCACTGAAAAAACAGTGTACCATTTTGCTTTTAACAGTGTGGGAGAGATTAAAAGGTTTATTATATGAGTGTGTGTCATATATCAGATAATATCTCACCAAGTGTGGTTTGTTAACAGCACTCGTTCGCGGCGCCACCTCACTCGTGCTGTTAACAAACCCACGCAGTTGAAAATTATCTGATATCTGACACACAAATACTAATGACCTTTTTCTACAACGTATGACTGAAATTAAACAATAAATCATTTCCACGGCATTGTCTGTTAGTCAAATCATGTAGCCTTTCACTCCCTCATTTTGCATATCCCCTTCCATTAATCAGCAAATAGTTCCTATGATTCTCACATCACAGGACGAGTTGATTATCTGAAGGGTTAGGTCGTATGTCTTTAGCAGAACTAGTTATTTTCAACTTTGTGGAACACACATTTATTTTTACTAGCGGAGATGGAATATCCTGATATTCATAACAATCGTGCACTTGGTGACAAGTTTTGACATTTAGCACAGTGATTGGCATGGGTATAAGGTTTTCAAAAACAACTGGCAACAAGTTGTGACTCCACTGTATGCGCCTCAGTGAGTGGAATTCAAAATGGCCGCCGCCAACAATAACGAATTGTAAGCTGTTAGTTTTATTTATATCAAAATCATGTGTAATACCATTTTTATGTTTTTGGGGTGGAGAATCCAATTCTGGTGTCATTTTTATATTTCAATGTCATTTTGTCAAGTTTCAAAAGGTTAATGAACGTTCATAAATGATTTAATCGCATTTCTTGTCATTTCTGGAAAAGCAATTTGGTTTTTAAATAACGAAGTAATACCTTTTA
>CM032667.1:12841784-12913792 GCA_019095985.1 Streblospio benedicti | reverse complement strand
TAAACCATCCACACATCATAACAGTGAGATTTAGTAATATATTGTCTGAATCACAGTGTCTGGATATTGGTGAACAGACGGCACCTGAGGTCTTGATACATGCAGAGACATATAAAGAAACACCTACTACCGTAAGTGCAAAATGCAATTTCTGCCATGGAGAGATAACAAACTCAAGGCCAGGATGATGCCGCTTTGGATACCATAGTTGTGTAATCAGGTGTTACAGTTTTTATATACTAAGCTCAATTAGCGCTACAGATATTCGTGTGTTTCATCACATTAAGCAAACCACAGATGTGCACACCACGTTTGACCACAAGACACCCTAAGATCAACCAAGATGTCTGCAAATATATAATGGTTTCACATTTTACAGATTTGTTGCCAATATTTTACTCATATACAACCCACACAAAATGCAGCAGTAAACTTCCCTATTTTAAACCAGTTTTAGACATTATGCACCCGAGTCTACCCTCTGTTGTGTGAGTATGTGCCATGTAAACTGTAAAAATGAATAGTCGGGTAGTTTGGTGATTTTCCCGCACAACCTAACCTTGGTTATTTTTATGCAGTGGTTATATTTTGCGTCACCAGGTCCATTTTCGGGGGCTCTAGTTATATTTTGCGTTAACGCAAAAATATAACTGGTTATATTTTGGGCTATTATATTTTTGCGGGTCTAACATGTGGATCCTTTGTATTTCGTTTACAAATACATATGATGTCTTTGCTCACACAACTTTAAGTTTTAGGGACGCAAATATTTAAGAGGCGGGGGGGACCGGCATATCGAAAACTTGTCTGAAAAAAAGGTCTTGTCCCCTGCTGATGTGATGAAAAAAAAAACTGATGTCCCATGACCTCTATTCATAAAAAAAGTCCGCGTCCCTCCCATGAATATTCGCGTGATTAATTTTGTACTGATTCGCTCACGTCGAGGTGGGATTTCAGCAGCTGAAAAAAAAAGTACATGTCCCATGCCCAACGAGAATGAAAAATCATCTGGTCCCCTCTACTTTGCACCTTGAAAAAGTACCTGTCCCCCCTACCAAATGCATCGGTCCCCCTTCCTGGTAAATATTGCAATCGTCCCTTAGAGGTCACTAGGTCATTGTGCAGTTTCAATATTAATACATAGATATGATGAATAATCGTTACCCCCTCTGATATAGCAGTCGATATGCAAAAAAGCTGTCTTTGGTTTTAGATACCCCACATGTGCTAACAGAGTGGTTTGTTGACGGTGACCCGAACGAAAATGGGGTTACGATTTTACAGCATGGTAGTGTGTCTCAAAACACTCGAAAGATATTCACATGATTATTGACATTCATATATTATCATATGTTGACTTGATCATCAATGTGATGTTACATGTGAATTTTAAAACAGGCATTTCAAGTACTTTGTACACATGCCTCCGCCTGTAAATGTTGACAAGGCGTAACATGTACACAAGACATGCTTAGGATATACGTGATGCAAGAGTGTTTTGTTTTGTGTTAATGTGTGATTTGATTTTAACCCTTCATCAATGATCAAGGAAGTAAAGCTTTTTGGGAATGGGGCTCATTTTAATACATGTAAGAAAATGGACTATATCAAAGTCTTTATATTGTTGTTATCATGGTGTACAACGGTGGGAGGTGAGTAGATCGTTATGGCATAAGATCTAGCATGTAGTCAATTATAAATTTAAGTCAAAATATTGTTATGCATTAAACAAGAAATTCAAAGTTTTATGTACACTAGACAATCGACATCATTGTTATGCATACGCATTTCTTGCCACTGATGCATGCAGTAATATCTTTTGTACTGAAGAATGTGAATCCGTCTTTAAGACCCTCCAACCGGGCGTGTGATGTGGGGGGGGGGAAAAATCCATGGCTGATTGGTAATATACGTGCATATACTTGTAGGCTTATCCACAGTGTGTAGGTCTAGTAACATTGAAAATACGTCTGTAAATTTATTATGCAAATATTTTATGCATGTGAAATAAAAGAGAATATATATTTAATCACAAACATACGGGCATGGCCCAATCAGACATCCCTCTGACTGTCCAAATTTTTCAAACTTGCATGAATTTTACCTTGGGTATATATGCTTCATTATCTTATCAATTAGATTATAGAATTATTACAGAAGTATTATGATAGAGGTTGAACTGACATTTAGCAAATGTTGTTTATTATGACTGTAGTTGGAAAATAACTTAATATAATCTGGCTTCACATTATTTGTCCATTGCAGAAAGTAGTAATGCTCGAACATTCGCCACCGTCGCTATGCCGCTGATATGGTCCCCTTCAACAACACATGAATGCCATTTCATCATTTCTACCAACTCGACCACGGCATTTGTAAACATTACTCAAAAAAGCGAACACCACAGCCATTGAAATAGGTCCTGGACAGTCCTACACGCTTACACTGAATGACGCAAACTTTCCTACGCTGGGCTTAGATGATAAAGTCTACTACATTACGTCTTATGAGGAGATACATGTAGTGATGCATTATGATGACACCTATGACTTCCATATTTGATGATGCTTACCAAGTACCCGAGAAATCAGCTGCTGGTTTACGCTACTATGGGATTTCCCACCCATCATTAAACAACTGTACCCCATCAGGCGCTGCCAACACACTGCAGGTGATTGCGTATGAAGACAACACCGAGGTGACCGTCTCTCCTCCAGCAGGCGATGGCAGCAGCATCACTATGGACAGGTTCGGGGTCTACACAATGTTCAATTCACAGGAAAGTGATGATGTTATATCAGAGAGCAGTGTGACTGCCAACAAAAATATTTCAGTTGTATCTGGAAATTTGTGTTTCAAATATGATATAAGTACAATTTGCACATGGATCTGCCTTTACCAGGATGACGCCAGTTTCTGCATACAGCAATAGATTTATTGTCCCAGTAATCGGTGGTGTTGGTCAGAGAGGATACATCATCAAGGTGGTCGCCTCCATGAACAACACTCTGGTCACAGTCGGTGATGATGAATACACGGTGAATGAAGGCAAGATACTAACTGTAGAGCTACTAGATGTCACCACCATTACAGAAGTCAACTGTTCCAGTCCATGTGATGTGATACAGATAGCTATTGGTAATGTTCATTTAACAGGAACTTTCATGATGAACATCATTCCTTTGGAGAGCTTTTACCATTCTTGTTTCTTCTCCACCACAGACTATGATTATACCCATTATATGACTCTGGTTGTAAAGGCTTAGGTCCAATGGACGATGTTTACCTAGATGCTGAAAGTTTGGAGAGTCAAGCGTGGAGAAATGATGGAGAGTTTTCATACATGAGCATGAACATCAGTAAAGGCCTCCATACTTTGATGTCAATGAGCAGACCCCTCGCAGCCTATGTGTATTCACATACGGGGCGAGATGGTGGTGGATATGGATATGCTGTTATGACTTCAAAGGGTAAGCGTTATTTATATATCTTTTATCTAAAAATCCAGTGGCGCTCCATTTCCAATGACGTGATTAATATTCTTTTATTCAAAAACTGACTGTGCACATATGTGTGGAAAAAAAAGATAACATATAAACTCATGCATTGCATAATATATGGTCTACCTGTTTAATGTTAATTCAACAAATCACAAACACAATTCTTATTAAACGAATTTTTTTTATTACAGTGAGTGGTGATGTGAACATGGATGAGGCTACAATTGAGACCACAGATACAACAACTGCCATGGACCCTCAACCTTTGGTGATAGATTTAATCAAACCACTGCAGGGAATTCAAGCAGGTGGGACAAGAATATCATTGATAGGTAAAAACTTCCCACCTCGTGTAACGCTCTATATAGGGGACAGAGGCATTGCTAATGACATCCCTTGTGAGAGTTCCATCTGTTTTGTAAAGACTCCAGCTGTTAACACCAGTGCCATCAACTCACCTCTTCCAATAGATGTACATTTTGAAGGCACTGAAAAAATTGAAACCGACTTCAGATTTACCTATAAAGCAAATCCTTCTATAACAAACATTCACCCCCTGGAAACATTGATTGATGGCGGGACAACAATCACTGTTACTGGTCAGTCGCTGGACGCTGTTGGAGACCCGACTCTGCAGGTGATAACGGTACACACCATTCTGAATACTGCCACAAAAATGACCACTACATTTGAATCTAGTTGTAGTGCCAGCTCAGGAACAGATATGAAATGTGTATCCCCTAACATGACGGTTCCTGCCCAATTCAAAGCAACTGATGCCAAAGAAGATTCAATAGGTAAACGGGCAAGTGGCGATTTGATTTTAGAGATTGAGAATGAACGACTGGACTTGTATTTAGGATTCAAGTTAGATGGAGATAGTACATATGGCAATGTTAGTGAAGCGCTGCCAGATCTGGGGCAGTTTGCTGTGTTTGTGCTAAAGCCAGAATGTGAACCTTTTGATGATGTTGTTCTGCTGGAGGCTGAATCTGTATTACAAGTGAAGGGGAAAAGGCTGGACCATGGACTGACAGCCAGCGACTACACTGTCAAGAT
Organism: Streblospio benedicti; assembly: GCA_019095985.1. Classification (NCBI taxonomy): domain Eukaryota; kingdom Metazoa; phylum Annelida; class Polychaeta; order Spionida; family Spionidae; genus Streblospio; species Streblospio benedicti. The sequence continues at coordinate 12,909,233 of CM032667.1, read as the reverse complement.
ACGAGACAAAGAGGTGTGTAGTTTCTAAAATATACACTTGCTACTATGTAGATGTATTTTTAATTTCATAAAAAATTATGATTTTATCACTGAATTTTACCTGTAAGAATTTTTAAGTTTGAACTTACCTATTATTTGTTCATGTTTTTTTTACAGGTTTGCCAAGTTGTGCAATTAGCATCTAATGAAATAGTTTGTGAGCTTCCAACTTTACCTCTGAAAATCAAGCATGGAATAACAGTATATCCTGGCGTCAACCTGGATGGCCAGTTTATAGGTGCCGTGGAGTTTATTATCAGCTTTTGCATGCACAATGAACCCTTATCTACCTAATCATATCCTTGGGTTTGATATTCAATTATTGATATCTATTTGTCAATGCTTCTTCCTAATGACGTATATAATGGGGGGTAATGTAAAAATGCTGGTTGCATTATGTACCTTTTACAATACTTTTCTAAAAATTGCATTCTTCAGCAATAATGAATATTTGTATGTGTTTCAGGACACATTAAGGTGCACTCTCCAGAAGACAACACACTCTACTACATCATCGGAGGTTCGATTGCTGGTGGATTCCTGATCATAATTCCCACCGTCTTAATCATCAGTATAGTTGTCAGACGACACAAGAGCCAGATGCAAGAGAGGCGAGCTCGGGAGGCCTTTGACACGGACATTGTGGACAGAGTGAGGCAAGATCCGCAGGAAGCTTTGAGGCACGGGATCCCAGTCCATGTCCAGATCTAGCCGTGTATGTCAAAACTGCATGATAGTCATAATTGGTTACAACTAGTGTACCGAGCCTACTTGTTTGAAAGTGCTAGGTGTCAACCATGATCTATAAACAAAAAATAACAATAACAGATATTTCTAATACCATTTTGAAAACATAATATAGAAACATATTTAATGTATATTTGAAACCCAATTTTTTACCTCCATACTATTTTTTTTTCTCATCAGGTGACAATGGAATGGTCAAAGACAGAGTCCAGCATACTTTCTTACATTGTGTACATTACGTAATCTAAAGGCAGTAGAAAGTGAAACCCATTTTTTATTTGATTGACGTTGTTATGATAATTTACGCAGGACATTTTTTAGAAAATATTTGCACTTACTATCCAAACTTTAATTAGCTGTCATATGAAAACAGGTTATGTATTCTGTTTGATAAAAAAATGTAGAAGTTTATCAAAATTTATTCTTGATTGTTTCAACTTAAGAAAAGAAAAAATATTTAATAGTTGAGTGTGATATCTTTTGTATAGATTTGTGTGGGTGTGTATACACGTGTATTGATTTACATTTACTTTGTTATATGTTACCTACCTAGTTATATGTTATATTTAAATGGTGACATTATAAGCCCACGGGGCTGGGCCGTAATATAATATATTTGTAATACTTAATTGAATAAATTGTATATGGCAGTGTCACGATATAAACTTATTAAAACCTAAAACCTACACCAACTTTACCCCAGCCGTGCATAAAAACATCACCATCCACCTTTCCATCGACATAGTTATTACTCAATATTCTACGTCATCTTCAGCACGGATGTCTTCCTTTGAAAAATATATAGGCTATATATATTATGTGATTAATTGGATATGCTTCATCATAGTTTCTATGTTCCAGTATAAAAGTCTTTGGTGTAAATTATTGGCAGGGCTGAAGGCATATTTTGTTAGTTAATCATTTTCTAATTTGTTAAATAAAATATGTTTAAACCAAATTTACTAAAACTTTACTAACCTAGATAAAGTTATGTGAATTTTCAATTGCTTAAATTCCAGGTATTAATATTGGGTTCTTCTGTTTGTACATTTGGTGGTTGATTAAGGGGATAGAATGTTTCAGAGCACTATAAGAAAATAAATTAAAAAAAAATGTCGTATGTGGTTTTTTAAAGATGACAGTGATATGTTGTAAGGTTTACTCGTCCATATCAAAAGATCTATTGCTTAAAGCTTTCGATTTTGCATCTAAATACGTGAACATTTCTATGTGAAAAACTGACAAAATTCGCCACTCAAAAGAGACACTTTAGTACTAAAGCGGCAACTCTTGGAGAACGATGGATACGACGTTTATGTGACAATTGCAGTCCTACGCTGGGACCGAGATGTGTGAGCTCGTAGGTCATCTAGCACAAATCCAGAAGCTCTATATGAATGTTGGCCTTAAGGTGGGACTGGACAGTTTTTCTTTTAATATTTAATGATTACCGTTGTAAAATTTAAAGTGTGTAGAAGTCAAAAAAAATTCTACTCATGTCGCCTTGCTCGTTTTGAGATTTATGAGTCAAAACGCGAGGCATGTGTGGCATGTGTGAACAGACGATTTACATATAGTTATATACAAGATTTTACTATTACCATTAAAAATACTGCCCCACAATGTTTTTAGAGTAATATTTTTGTATCATATGGAAAGATCTTATCAAAAGCTTTTAAAAGAGTATAAATTTGATGTAGGTTACCTTCCATTTGAAAAAGATATTGAATATTTTAGGTCCTAACAATCTATCAAACCAGAGTAAAATACGAAACATGATTTTAAGAATAATATTATATCTTTTCACAAAACAAAATGAAACAGGAAGTAAATATTATCTACTAAAATGGGTAACAAACACTGTTCACAACCGCTGATCACAGCTGATTATAGCCATTAGAGTGAGTGTAAACACAATGCACCCCTTTACTGGGACGAGTTTCAATTCAGACATTTTAACTTCTTCAATAGCTGTCCAAGATGTGTACCACACGTTATGAAACGTTTTCCGGTAACAGTGACCATGGATACCAGCTGATGAATACAATGTCCTAACACTGAACAATATCATACCATGCAGCAATATGAGAAGCTTTTCCTGGTATTGCATGGCAATAAGTGGTCAATGCAATAGAAGTCAATCCTGGGATGTTATTAAAGGTAATATCGGCGTGCATTCCTTGCCATTGCATAGCAACGGTATCAAGTTATGGTAATTGTTGTTACACGCGTACACTGATTACCAGAATGCTGGGGAATTAATAACGGATTTTATGTAAAACGTTGTTTGGGTTTAACAATAAGCATGGCTACTTAATAGATTTCCGTGGATTTCTACACTAAATGTTGATTTTGCCATTATCTGATATAGCTAACAGAGTTCAAATTGGCTTGCTCGGCAGGAACCAAATCGGAAGCACATTTCCCTGCCGAGCATTCAAGCTTGCTCGGCAGCAAAAGCAATTTGTTTTTGGCAACAAGGTCTCGGCTTGATCAGCACCAAATGCATTTTGTATTTTCAAGCCTTTGTCTACAACATGATGAACATAATGTAAACTATAGAAAATTAAGCAATTATTTGTATTCAATTGCATATGTAATTAGACGACCCTACATCTATACCACTACATCATAGATGATAGTGCAGAATACTGTACAATTCGGGTTCTTCTATGGCAGAGCAATGTTACACAGAGGACCAGCTTTCTCCACAGGCTGGGCTTTTGCGGAAGGTGTCCACGGGAGAAAGGTCTATGGTGATGATTTTGTAATTGTGAAAATTGGGATGTACAAGAATTGGATGATTTGTCAATGGCACGGGCTTTTATCAACATTTTTTTTTGCTTGTCTTTTGTTAAATGTGTCCCTGGTTATGCTGTCACTGTTAACAGTACCAGAAAATACATAGCCAGCCGTATGTCATAGACCGATATATAACAGGCGCCTGCGTATTTATCAATGGAATATAACTATATGTTTTTGAAAGAACCTTCATTCTGATCACCTAGTCATTAAGCCATGGCCACCATACTAATTACACATGTTGAAAGCACAAGAATGGTATTTGCATATTCTATAAGTGACTATTAGTGCTGAGCATGTACTAATAGGGGGTAATTTTAAAGTAAGTTGACAAAGTCCGCGCTCAAAGCTTATATATTACATGCTAGTAATGTTTGCCTTATAACAATCACAATGCTATAATTCACATTATATTAAAGCTAGTTGATTACTAATTAGATATGTTCATTAATCAGTTCCAAGAAACATTGAGGACGCCTCGTGTGGTGTGCATACATCTACATCCAAACCAAGGTCTAAGAAGTCACCAAAATCTTGTGGGCATGATTGTCAGAGAAGATGTGCTACAGCCGATTTATGGCGTGTGTTTTGAGATATTTAATATTTTTGTTTACACCAGAAATTCTAATTACATTGTGACACAGTCTGTTGATACCTGCCATCTACTGCGGGCAGTGGTCAGTAAATGGACCACAAGATCAGATGAATAACACAGATTTGGACTGTCCCGTTTCAAAATATAGAAAGAAAACAAACACGGAGATCTGTTGGAACAGTTCAAATTGTGTCACAAACGACCATTCTTTTGTGGAATATGCCTCATATTTGCTGCAATACCTGAAAAGAAAATGGTTAATACAATTTCAAGTCCATTATTAAACAAGCTCATTGTATGTATTTGACAATATATATTTAAAGAATTCTAACAATAGCTGATAATATTGGATTATACCTCTAATATTTCAATTATCAGCAATGATAATGAATTCTTTAAATATATAGTAATTTCAAGTTCAACTTCAATCCGAAACAATACACAACCTAAAGTTAGAAGACAGAAGGTGGCCCTCTTAGCTCTTGTGGCCCTTGTGCAGATCCAAGAAAGTGGGGCTGCATGCCATGTGTCTTATCGTGTTAAATGTCGTGCTGCTGAAGCTTCCCTAACTGTTTCCATTGCAATGGGGTAGGCAGGGACGGACCCAGTGGGGGAGGCTTGGGGGGCTCTAGCACCCCCTGCCTGCCATATTAGCCTTAACGCCCCCCCCCTACAATTTAGCCCCCCCCCCTTTTCCCCCCAAAATACTTCATTTCATAGGATTTTCATGAAATCCCTGTAAGTGAGCCCCCTTCCCTTATGTTTTCCTTACATCCCTTTCCAAAAACCTGGATCTGCCCCCCCGCACGGACAAAATCCGCCTGCCCCCCCGCTCTCAAAATTTGAAAATTAGCCCCCCCCGCTCTCAAAAAATTTGAAAATTAGCCCCCCTGCTCTCAAGTTTCTGAATCCGTCCCTGGTAGGGGATCGTTCTCAAATGACGTCATCTGATTTTGGCCTTTTTAACCTCCCCCCTTGTCACCTTTCGTCATCTTTGCAGTGGTAAGTGACGTCATCTTTGCCTCACCCCCCCCTTACCCCTGTGGTGTTTTTCGATGACATTTAACAATGATTTGACTGCGCAATGATATAAATACATTTCAATATATAAATGTCCATAATTTATACATAATTTTACAAATGTATTGAGGACATAAAGTGAACGAGGCAATGTGGTAGATAGTACACAACTCACTTAACATGTCAGAAATTAAGTTCAAAGACTGTTAAATAACTAGAACTTTTTTTCAAAAGGTGACATCATCCAAGTGCTAGACCCCCCCCCCTGTCACCTTTCGTCATCTTTTGCTACCCCCCCCCCATGCCGGATGACGTCATTTGTGAATGATCCCTAGGTCCTTGTGCGGAATCCAAAAACAAAACAAAAAACAAAACAAAACACGAATCAACTCTTTTTCAGCAACGCTGTGCTCTTTTGGTCTACTTAGGGACCATTGAGTATTTATGACAGGGTGGGGTAGGAGGATTTTAGGGCGGGGCATGACATTTAGTTACACACTTTGGTGGGTGGGGGTGGGGCTATCAATTTTTCACAGAAAATTTACCCTTATTTTATAGATTCTGTACTAAAATTTATTGTTTTTGTACTGTGGATATCCATCAAATAGGATAAGGGTTAAGTGACAATGATTGCGTTAACTGTTGGTGGGGAGGGGGTCATCAATTTTTTATCACATAAAATTGAAGGGGTTTACCAATTTTTTTACAGAGAGTTGAAGGGGGGGGGCTATTAATTTTTTCATAGCATTTTTGGAACATCCTCCTACCCATCCTGTCATAAACACTGAATGGTCCCTTGCGTGTAGATTTTGTTCTCTTATGATGCATTAGATGATTACTGTAAACGTTCCCATCACATAGAGATTATTATCATAATCCCCGTTGATTCCAATGTCACACAGTACGAACTTCAGCGTATGCAATGAGTCTTGATATGTTATTACAAATAATGGCAGTACATGTATGTAATATTATTATATGCTTGTTGTAGAGAAAAGAGGGAGGGACAAAGGAATCGATTACGTGCTACTGGTAATAACAAGAATAATTATATTGCACAATAGTGAGTGAATTTCTGGGTGTCTATAAACATTTTCAAGCTAATCCAGTAGCAGATCCAGAACTTATGACATAAATGCCTTCATTTGAATACCTCCATTCGTTGATTTTTTATCGAGGTTTTTATATGAAGTAAATTATTTAATTTCAATGAATAATCTTCAGATATATAACAAATCTTGTGGTTTTATTTTCATTATCTGGTCATGTATTCAAATATCTTTGGTTGGATTATAAAAACATCTGAAATGTAGGCCTACAAAAGTGAATCCTTGGTGGAATCTATTGAAGTTACCGGTAGTAATACTTCTGCTCAAAAACATATGTTCATTAGTTGCCTTACATTTAAAATGTTTGCATGAAAGTTAACATTTGTAAGTTATTTTGATGTGAAATATGTAATGTTGATATAGAAATTAAATGCTTGTGACCTGTATTTTCAAAAGCGTCTGCATAGTTCACTCCTACATATGACCATTTTTGTTGTTTGGCATTGCTTAATAAGAATAAAATGACTATATACAAAAGTGACAACAAATATGGCATTTTAAATTGCGTTTTTCTCATTTGAGTCAAAGTCTATTGGTTGGAAGTGAAAGAAACAATCATTTATATCTAATATGTATAGGAATATGAGCTAAGAGACAAAATACCAATGAGGCCGAAAAAACGCGATTTTGGGATAGGGCAAAAGTATTTTTACATGTTGATCTATTACGATTGGGTCTGATGGTAAGTGTTGAGCAAACTTCCCTCTAACAGGTTGCACAGTGCTCCGTGGTACCTACACGTTAAATAGGTACAGGTCGGTGATATCCGCAAACAAGCAATGCCGTATGCAGCTAGTATGGTATGCTAAATTTAGTTGAGAAAGATATATATGAGAATGTGCCGATGACCTGGTGTAAATTGTAAAGTCGTGAGATCAAAAGTTGGATCAAGACTATAAACCAGACATTGATATTTACATTTATTTACAAGAAAACTAATAAAGATTGTCCTAGTTTTGTTTTTGATAGTTAAAGCTAACTATACAATGTATTTGAATAGTTTTTGCCAAATAAAATTAAAATTGAATCGTTATTTTTAAAATTATGCTCTCCTAAAATCAGAGCATAGTTCATATCCAAAGCAATTTTTTCATAAAATCTGTATAAAATCTGTATAAAAAGTTGATTTAATTGTTAATATGACATTGGAGTTCGAATTTTACTCATGGGACATCTGACTACATACGTTATGACTAAACAGGAACAATAATTTGTATATCATACACTTAAGGATACTGTTTATTACACAAAATGCAATTTTGACTTGTTTAGAAATTTTCGAGTGATGCCACCACAAAGATTCGTAGATAGAAGCATAACGCACCACTTTTGCACTTGGCAACATTTTGTATATGAAACTACACTTATTTAGCTTTAATTTGGTACCAACAAACCTTAGTACGGACTCCGATGCTACCAACTCCTAAAATAAGGCTTATTTAAAAATCAGCTCATGGACTACAGGTTTTTGGAAAAGGGGGGCACTTAAGGAAAGGGGTGGGGGTACTTAAGGGATTTCATGAAAAACCCTATGAAAATGAAGTATTTTGCTGGGAAAAGGGGTGGGGGAGGGCGCCCCCTGCGCCCCCTGGATATGCCTATGGAATCTCACTCACGCATTCCACTTGGATGACTTAAGAGAAGATGGAAAGAGTGGGGGCAAGTAGAGACGAGAGGCCGCCCAAGCAGGCACGACAGCGGGACGATTGAGAGAAGACGATAAGTGGATTGCCATCCAGTATGATAGATCAAACCACCATCGGCATGAAGCATACCAACGCCAACATAATGGTGCAATCAGGATTCTACCTAGAGCCGCCGCAGCCGCCGACTAGTTGATGCTGCATCATCACAACTAATACACGCATTTCACTGCTTATTAAACATAGCCCAATTGTGGCCTGTTGCGTTTTCCCACGAAAAATCGACCACTCACCCATACTGTTTTTCCCTACTCGGGCTGCGATCGGTAACACACATGTATCAGAGATAGTTTAACGAGCTTGGTAATGCTCTTTGCATGTATGGCAAAGTGAATTATTGCAACAATCGTCCGTACTCGTCCCGTCAATCAGCAATGATTTTTAATGTATCGTGCATGCATCTTCAACCATCGAATTTAATCGTCCTAGAGGGATGAGTGGTGATTTCCCCACTGTGGAGCTTAATAAGGATATGACATTGTCCACAATGGGAAGCCACACGCATAGGCACCAACTTCTTTACATTCATACCTGGAATCACGTTTTTGTGTGCGTGTTTTTAATCTAAGTACAGTCAATGCCTAATATAGCCTAAGTATGGAGGTCTGTAAACCTCGCTGTAGGAGTGGGACCACAGTGCTCATCGCATCGCATGCATTAGAAAATGGAAACCATTTCATGTTGGCGGACGCTGTGCAGACTCTATTGATGGCTTTACAGTGTACATGGGTTATTAAGTGACCTGGCATTTTATTCGGGGGGGGCATTAACATTTGTGATTATGGGACATGCACAGCTGATGTGTAGGTCATATATACATTTCATACTGCATGAAAGGTGTCGTATCAACCAATCAAATGCATAACTTTCCCCCCATATTCAACAGTTTATAAGATGTTAATACATGTTTACAAACATGATTTTTAGGTACATTTCATGAAACCAGTTTATAGAAATGATTAATTATGAAGAAATGGAACACTGCACGTAGATAAAAATGTATATATTCAAATGGCTCAGCAAGTACTGTGTATGTGGCATAAAAGGTATATATGACTTGACTTATCACTTTCACTGGTAGAATTTGCACATTTGAAAATGCATGGACACAGTCACCAGAACAGTTCTCTACGGACGTATTAAATAAAAAGTGGCATAGGGACTACATTGTTTTCTGTATTTGCAATGCCTCTAAAGCAGACTTGTGGACACACACGTATTTCCGGTCTCATTAAAAAGGTAACAGTCACTATGGACATCACCTTTTGTACACATGCTAGCACATGTGTGCATTACATACAGACATCATTAGCTGAGACGTGCACTGATGTTGCAAAGTCATTTTATGGGATGTGTCTGGGCCAACTGAAATAGTCATGGCATTAGCAACAATAAGGGATGATTAGCTTTGTACCGTTTTCCGGCTTCTAACTATGCATCTGCATTAGAGATTCACTTAGATGTACAGCACCACAACAGCAACTGATCCGATGAAATGCGGAATGTTAGATGCCGTGCCTGTTCAGCCCGTTTTGTCGAATTGAAAGTTCCTTAGGTCATGCCCATTAGAAACGGATGTAGTCACAGTGTTCACATTGAAACCTGGACTTCTCACGCGAATCGAGGAAAATGTACGTGTTTTCTCACTCTGTAACATGTTAATTTTATTATTTTGATTTGTTATAGGCAACAGGGCGACTTTTGTAGATAATGCCGACTATTATTGCTTGTATTAAAATTTTAAAAAACACAAAAATCAAAATTTTGAAAAATAGACATGCATAGCACTTGACATGTTGCTCCTTATGACTTATTATTTTACAATTATTAGTATATGGTTTGATAAAATATCAATACCCATAAAAAAAGTGGAATGTCATATGATTGTCACTTCCATATCTCCCTTAGAAAAAAAGAGCACTGCAGCCTCTATCACCAGTTTGCTGACCGGCAAAATTGGCTGATCAGAAATATCTACAAGGGCTGGTAAGATGCCAGTGTTTACATACATAATTTTTGGGTACATTTCATGGGAAAGTATTAGAGAAATGATCAATTATTTTGAAATGAAACACTGCACATAGATAAAAATGTCTATATTCAAATGGCTCAGCAAATACTATTTACGTGGCATAAAAGGTTGATATAACATGAAATTCAACTGTGCATGTCTCTGTATAAAATACGCCATGTTTTAAGAGACCATTACAATAGAGAAAGGCCATTACGTAATTACGAAGGGCATTAGGTTTTCGTCGGCATTGCACAAGACTGAATGTCAAATAGACTCCGTTGCATTGAAGGCAGTCTTGATGAGACCACCGATATTTTCTCGTGTGTATGCACGTGATACATTTACGGATACATTCCTGGGAGGTTGTTGTATATGGTGTTAATATACAGCAACGGTTGTGCAGTCTGGAAATCTATGTGTGAAATAGTTGGAGTTAATGAGCTTCGTGGACTGTACAATGGAAAAAGTCAATACGGCAGTGGTAGTTTCTTAGACTACTGCTTGGACTGGTCACGAAATGCATTGTTGTCGTCTGGTGTAGCCATACCAAAGAGAACGAGATTATTGGATGTATAGATGGTGTGTGGCAATTAGCAGATGGACGTTAATCGGTTACTTTGCACGTGCAGCCGCCACATTGGAACACAAGGCGACGGCAAAACAAGACACAATTGCAATTAGCACTGTACAAGGCGTTGGTAGAGTATCCATCAGGATATGTTTTTGAACGGGGTTCAGTATTTTGAACGTTAGTTGGTGTCATGGACTATTGAGCATCTGACAGTGTTGCCGTAACGTGTGTGGTTTTATGAAGTGACCTCCAACGTCTGCAAGAATTCATAAATTAATCTGTTTAAAGGAAACTGGATATTTGTTTATTAACAAGTTCTATTTGCAAGATAGTTCGCATTCAGGATGAGTCTGTATGATGAGTCTCAATTACTTTATTAGTTGGATAAATTGGTGCCTGACCAATTGGGGCACAGCATAGTTAAATCTCAAATATGTGTAGTAAAGTTGAAAAAGAGCTTGGTAACTTATCAACATGAGTAGGGATACCGAAGCAGTAAATCTTGTATAGCTATAACTTTTCTGCATGCAAGAGCTGTATTACAGGTTGAATTAGATACATTTTAGATACACGTAGATACATTCTACTACTTGTATTTACAGCGTTGCTAAAAAGCCGGACACATATACCATAGTGACAATGGGCTGCGCTCATTCATTTGTGAAAACCAGAAAAGAGCTATTAGAAGTGTACTCCAAAGCAGCTAAAACCAATGATGCAAACTGGCAGGCAGAGAACGATCCATGTCTCCAAAGTGCAGCATTTGACAACAAACAGGCGTCAGTGTTAAAAGAAACTTGGAAAACGATTTCCCTCAACAAGGAGTCAAAAGGCATAGCAGTTCTTACGCATATCTTTAAAGAATTTCCGGATGCCAAGAAACTCTTTCCTTTCAAGGATTTGGAGGGTGAAGATCTCCGTAACAGTCACTTTTTGAGGGCACACGCACTGCGCTTTATGAATGCTGTTGACGCCACTGTGCAGAGCGTGGAAGCTCTGGAAGTGGTACTGGTGCCTGTACTGCAGAATCTGGGCAGACGTCACGCTTACATCGCTGGATTCCAGCCGCAGTATCTCCCGGGCTTCATGAAGGCAATACTGGCTGTGTTCGCACAGGATTTGGGCCCCGAGGTGTACACGATGGAAGCGAGAGTGGCGTGGGAGAAGTTGGCCAATTTCATATGCGTAATGATGACGGAGGGATACAATGAGGTCTTGGAGAAGCAGCGGAAGATAGAAGAAGGGAACAATCCATGATAGCGAAAATAGACTAAAGGTTGATTCACCTTGATCACACTAGTGTTCACGTACGGTTTCTGCATCGAAGGATTAGGTTAAACATTCTAATTTTGTGATAAAACTATGGCTTCTTATTTGATATCTACTTATTTGTGTACATAAAGTCACATACCTAGAACTATCCAGAACCAACTATGGTAAGAAAGCATGAATAATCGCGTGGATATTGTTGCATGTGCTACTTATAACCGCTCTGGGTATCGGATGTCACATATTGACATCTGATTCTCAGAGTCCTTATAACTGAGCAAAGGTTATAATATCCGACGCCCAGAATAGATTTGGAACTCTGAAGATCAAAAGAAAAGAGAAATAGCAGTGAAAAGGAGAAATTTGAATAAAAATGCATTTCTTTACACAGAATGTTCATGAAAAGTATTGTAAGCATGACAATTTTGTAGGATTGATGATAGAAAATTGTAACTATCTCAGAAATTTTGGAAATCATTGGGTTCTTAGTTTAACAACCGGTGATTACTTTTATTAAGCTTGAACTTAGCAACTTGGTAATGCAAATTTTTATCATGCCTTCTGTATACGTTTATGTTATAAAACTACTGTGCAATATTTCGTTTGGCAAAGTCTAAGTTATTCTTCATTGGTGTTCATGAGAATTAGGTACTATGCCTATCAAAAATGGCAAAATTAACGGAGCTTTACTTGTGACATCACATTTACTTTCACAAGACTCACAGCCGCAAAGATCAGGTGACACGTTTCAAAATTCCACTGATTCAGAAACAACATGTTAGAACTAAACCTTTGGTAACTAGTAGCGGCCCAAAATGATGACCTATTCACCCTAATAGAAGTGAGCCCAGGCCTAGAAAAATGATTGTTTGGTTCCGGTAACATGATTTTGAGAAATAGGTTAGTAAGGTAGGTAATTTTTTTTCTTCATATTTTTTTACCGCAAAAAATTAGGTTAGGTAGGGGTCACTTCTTGTTTTTACTCCACATAGAAAACGAAAGTGACTGCACACAAAACATGATGGTAAAATTAAACAAAAATGATGAATTACATATGATTTTTTTTATTGGATCGCTAAAATTAGTATATTATTTTATGTCTGAATCCATAGGTTCGAAGTTTTTATAAAAGAACTCAATAAAAAGATTAGGTTAGGGGGGTTAAAATGGGTTAGCTAGGGTTACCGGAACCACAGGATCATTTTTTCTAGGCCCCAGCATGCGGGTTTTTTTTTCAATTCATGTCGAGGTGTGCAATTCTACTGATGTCAACTTTATACTTATTGTATGTGTGACTGCAAGGACACACAACATCGGGGCCATCTGGGCTCAACATTGCTACTAGTTAGTCAGTAAGTTTTTCTTACTCGTGTTTTATTCTAATTGTACAAACGGGACTGTAATAGAACATGCACTGTTATATAATGTGATGGGACTCCCCCCCCCCCGCGCGCGTCTTGCACTGTCGGGGTTAGTACGGATGTGCCTCGAAAATTGATTACCTTTTTCACTATCTTGGTCTAGACATGACCCCTTATTTTCCTTTTTTGGTATAGACATGACCCCCTATTTTTACATTCTTTGGTATATTGTGGTAAATTTGGTAAATTGTAACATCAAAAGATTGAAATGAATCAATGGTTATTATGTTCATTAATATGTGTTTCAAGTGGTATAGAAATGGGTCCGTTTTTCGCTCATAGCCGGTATACGGACGGGTACCATATTTTTTGCCCGTGGAGGCACCACCGTACGTACGTTCAGGCAGAGACACCCCCCCCACCCCCCGTTATTCTGGCAGCATTGAGCGTGTAGTCGACGGGGAAATTTATTTTCTAGTTTTAGTAGAGCACGGTATATTATGAAATACATGCAAAATAATCCTCAATGCATTTGGCCAGGTTGGGTTGTTTTTGTATTGAATATTTTATATGAGTTTGTGTAGTGGTGTGTTTTTAATATCTATATATTTAAACTGTTCGGGAGCTACCGTTTGTTATGGCCCAAGGCGATATGAAAAACTGGGGGGGGGTTGAAAAACTAAACTTGATGGGGATTTTTGTGTGTGTGTGTGGGGGGGGGGGTTAGAACATCTGGGGTGCATTTATTAGGGTGGAGCAGCTGAATTCAACACCATATTGGTTTTACTATTTTTTAAACCACCTCACCCTGGGTCAAAATTAATGGCAGCTGCCTTAGATATTGTGTGGTGATAAACAAATATATTTAGACACGCAAAACATTATCTAATTGTTATTTTGTTTTCCTTTATAATGCAAACTCACCAATTGAATTTTTACAGCAGTTTTTTTACCACAAATTAATGAATCTTCTCACATGTTGTAAAATAAAAAGGAAATGATATAATAAAGACGATAAATCACATGAACAATGCTAGTAAAAATTATGTAAAACTTCATCTAACAACTGTTTCCTGATTGGTCTCAACTTACTAAATGCACCAAGGCATGGAAGTACATGTACATGGTATGCTTTATAGTCTATCATATGCTGTGGCTGGATGTCCATCACCGATAGCATTACATTGAGAAAACAGACGGTGCATATCTGCCATCACACTCTCCAGACGACCCAGAAAAACAAGCAGAAGGTCCAGATAAGCAGGGTGATAATCCTTTGCCGTAGGCCGAAAAAAACCCTCTCAAGAGTAGTAATATCTTTAATAAGCCAGAACCGGCCAGAATTGCGCAATTCCATTTAGTAACTACCGACGCTGCCAGATAAATCCATATTTGAGGCCAGACCACCCACGATCCACCCCACAATGACAAATCTAACGTCTTCTGGAGCATCTGGAGCTACCATCGTCTGTGTGAAATTGGGTGGTTATGGTGGAGATTAAAACTGAAGGGGACGATAACGTTTATTTTTCGGCTTGCAATAAAATGTTTTTTTTCTCTAACTTTGGCACATTTTTCACAAATTGTACATTGTTTCGTAGGTAATAAAAGAGATTTGGGTGTATAATATGCAAAACAATGAAGTTTGCTATCAAAAGCGTAATAAAATATCGTTACATGTCATTCTATTTTATACCATGTTCAATCAATGGATAATTTCATAACAATTGTCACAAAACAGCCAATAATCAATTTATAACTTTAAAAACTTCTATTTATCTTTACACTCAAAGTGAAACCATGAACTCCTCTTTTTAAAACTTTATTTCAAAATTGTTACAATCTACTGCAAAAATTTCTACAAATTTTGAAGAGGTCATTACGCGAAGACGTATTGTCAATGTGTTAGACAAACTTGCCGTACACTTCTTCGTCTATGCTTGTAGAAGAATACCTAAAACATTGGAAGTGAATAAGACATAGTTCATACATTTCCAATTAAGTCTTTATAGGTCGTCGAAATGCAAACCATATCAGCAGAAGTTTGTTAATTGAATATAGTAAGTGCACTCTGATTATCAGGTGTCAAGATATGAAGCATAACTAATGCTCATGAAAAATTTGACCAGACACAGGCTTTTAATCCCAGAATTGGAATGTAGTCAATGATCAATCAGAAGATTTACAGCCTCTGTTTACACTTTTTCATGGTTATAACGCTGAGAGCAGTCCACATCCAGATGGTTTGAATAGTCCTATGATGCTAACAAATGCATTAAAACACAACAACACAACGTAAAATTAGGAATCAGGTCACATAAATGAATAAATTATAATTCATGCTCTTGCGGAAAATTTCAGAGGTCAATCTGAAATCTGATACTCAGAGTGAGTAAGTGTAAAATCTCTTTAAATCAAAGTCACTGAGTCAAGAAATTAATAAAACAAACACTACAAACTAAACCTTCATTCTCATTTTGCTTTTATTTCATACAGTTACATGTAATTCCAGGTTTAAAAAGGTGAACACGCACATACATGCATAATACTCATTCAGCTACAAAAGGCCAATATGAAGTAAAACTTCAATGAATACAGTAAAACCCGCAGTATAATCCATTAGGAACGCCGTGGAGAGTCTTAAACGTGTCCCCAATATCGCAATTTGATAAAGGCTGCGATCACTGCACTAAGCTATGTGTTCATTTAATATTTATATACAGTTCTAAAGTCATTCACATGATCACATGGCGTACTTTCTCGTCCATTCTTTTGCGAGCTCGTTATACTTGGCTTTATCCGTTTTATACAACCTTGCGATTTCTGGCACCAACGGATCGTCGGGATTCGGGTCACAGAGTAATGAAGATATTGACAGCAGCACTTTGCTCACAGTCAGCGCTGGTGACCACTGACTGGTCAGTATATCCAAACAAATGCTGCCGTTGTGGTTCACGTTTGGGTGGTATATCCTGGTCGTGAACTTAACTTTGGGAGGCTTGAAAGGGTAGTCCGTGGCGAAGAGGATGTTGAGAAAGAAGACTCCTCCCTGGTACGGGCTGTCCGGTGGACCCATGATCGTCGCCTGCCAATGGAAGAAATCGTCCCCCTCGAGACCAGCCGAACACCCAGAGGGCGGGTCTTTGTCTAAATCTTGCAATTCCTTTTGTATCCTTTTCAAAGCCATTTTGGCGCACAAGTTTATTGAGCTGGGATCTCTGGTCTTAAGTTACTTTGATATCCAACGGACTCTTAGTTTCAAATGTCTTTCATTGCGAGGGTGTTATATAGTCCAATTCTGACTTGCTATGATGTTAAAATGTCTATACTAGCTGTACTTAGTTTGTCAAGGCAATAGATAACTTATATAAACTCCAAGTGATAAACTGACTAACGGATTGTATGATCCTGCTACATAAGTATCCCTATAAACGTGTATCATTCCCTATTGATCCGGCCTTATAATAGGCATAGTTAGTAGTTATATTATAAACATTGGACCACGCTTGGTAACCACACAGCGATCAATACCATCACGCAAACCACAAAATGTTTATTGGACATAGTGCAAACTTACAATTCAAAGCCTTCGGACACGGGTGCGCACAGGCCATGACGGGACAGTCATTCCACATTGTACAGCTTGAAAATAGTTGAGTTAAAAACGCGTGGTCTCTGTCATAAATTTATTCCAGAATAGTAACATGAAAACGATTCGATGCATAACAAGAAAACCAGCAGCTGACATATTCGTCGCACAATATGAATAATATTAACACTCCTCCTCGACGAATACTTATTCAATACACAATTTAACACAATACGAAATTTCTAACTCAACAGACGTTTGCAATATTTCTCAAAATTTCCAACCTGACAAATTTTAATGGTTTAGTAAGCATGTCAGCAACATTATTTTCAGTGGTACAATATTTTATATCAATAACATTTTTTCTTTTTTTTTTTTCAATCTCCTATAAAATGGTATTTGGTATCTACATGTTTAGTTCTATTGCTAAACCTCATAGTTTCACACATTTTTATACAGCTTTGATTGTCCACATTAATTAATGTAGCATCATTACAATCAATTTGAAAATCACTACACAATCTTTTAAGCCACACAACTTCCTGACAGGTTTCTGCCAGAGCAATTAATTCTGCTTCAGTTGATGACAAAGACACACAGCTTTGCTTTCTACAAGACCAGGAAATAGTTCCTCCTAAAATACAGATGTAACCTGAATTTGATTTCCTATCCGTTCTATTCTCAGCCCAGTTGGCATCAGAGTATGCCCTTAAAATCAAATCATTATTCACATCACTAACTTTTAACTTCAAATTTGATGTACCTTTCAGATAACGAATAATTCTTTTTGTTTCGTTCAAATCTAGTTTTGTAGGTTTGCACATCTTTTGACTCAATATACATACACTTGTAGAGATATCTGGTCTGGTGTTTACAGCAACATATAATAACATACCAATAAGTTTCCTATAATCAACATCAGATATTACATCAGAACATTGTAATTTTTCATATCCAGGATCCAATGGTACATTAGAAATCTTTGCATCAATTAAACCTGCAGACTCAATTATTTTGTTTATATAATTCTCTTGACTTACAAAATAATCTCCATTTTTATCTTTGTACACTTCTATACCCAAGTATTGTTTGACATCACCCAAATCTTTAATTTCAAATTCCTTTTGAATATTTTTCACAATAAAATCAATAACATCATTATCTACTCCTGCAATAAGTAAATCATCAACATGAATAAGAATATAACCTATTTTACCATTTTTGTTAATTTTATACAAACATTTGTCTACTTCACTTTGTACACAACCTGCTAAATTTAACACACGATCAATTTCTTGATTCCATGCCCTAGCTGCTTGTTTTAAACCATACAAACTTTTATTCAACTTACAAACTTTTGAACCATTTTCAAAACCTGGAGGCTGTTTCATGTAAATTTCCTCAGACAGTTACCATTTAAAAATGCAGTTTTAATATCAAAATGTTTCACTTTGTAATTTCTATGTGCAGCTACAGACAACAATGTACGAAATGTTGTAGAACGTACTACTGGAGCAAACACTTCATCATAGTCAGATCCATATTTTTGATCAAAACCTTGAGCAACTAATCTTGCTTTGTATTTAGAAATTGTACCGTCATGGTTGTACTTAATTTTGTACACCCATTTACATCCAATTACACTTTTACCCTCAGGTAAATCAACTAAATCCCATGTTTCATTTTCATGGATAGACTTTAATTCTTCATTCATAGCTTTGAACCACTCATCCTTTTCAGAACTATTTTCTACCTCTTTCAGATTATTTGGTTCTATTGCTGAGAAAACATGATAATCATTGAGATAACTTGGCAATTTGCCCTGATTTTCACGACTTGACCTTCTAAGATTAATCTCATCATTGACATTCTCATGAACTTGATCATTATTTTCTACATCATGGACAGATTCATTTTCAGATTCAACATCCTCATCAACAATATCTGAATCTAAATCTAAATTCAAATCAACATAAACTTTATCACAAAGAAATTTCACATCTCGCGATATTATTACCTTATTTTTAGTAACATCTCTAGCCTATAGCCATTAGAAATCATGTCATATCCTACAAACACTAACTTTTCAGCTTTATCATCAAGTTTACGACGCTTGACATCAGGAATTTTTGCATACACGGGTTCCCCAAATTTATGCAAATCATTCATTTTTGGACTTTCACCAAATAATTTCTCATATGGAGAACAATTTAAAACTGAACTAAATGTGTTATTTTGCACATAGTTGGCTGTATTAATAGCTTCCGCCCACCAACACTTTGCTAAACCAGAATCACTTAACATGGTACGAGCTGCTTCAACTAAAGATCTATTTTTACGTTCCGCAATTCCATTTTGCTGAGGAGCATACCCAACTGTACATTGAAACTCAATACCTTCTGACTTCAGATATTTTTGTACATTTTCATTGAGATATTCACCTCCACGGTCAGAACGCACTACCTTTGGTTTCAAATGAAATTTAGTTTTAACATTTTCAACAAATTCACGCAGCTTTTCAAATACATCAGACTTGTTCCTCATAAAATACACTTTAGAATATCTGCTGTACACATCAATAAACGTTACAAAATATTTTGCACGGCCAACAGATTCAACCTGGAAAGGTCCACACACATCAGAAACGACAACATCAAACATGTTATTTACTTCAGATGATTTCTTAGGAAAAGGTTTAGTTGCCATTTTTCCTTTGATACAATGCTCACAAATATCACTACAATTACATTGTTTGATATTTAAATTCATTTTTCTAATATCATGAATATTCTTATGAGCTAATAACAAATGCCACTCATGAACACAACGTGACGTTTCTTTAGCAGCTAGAACTTTCTCCTCCTGAAGTTCATACAAGTTACCATTCAATTCACCTAATGCAACAATTTTATTTTGAAATAACACTTGACATTTATCATTCTCAAAAATGACTTTCAGCCCTTTATCAGTTATACATTTTACAGATAACAAATTACAAGGAGCTTCAGGAGCAAACATGACATTTTTAATAGGTATTGAACTAGTATGATTATTCACAGTACATCTAACTAAACATTCACCACGTCCTTCGGACTTCAGAATATTGCCATTAGCCACAGTAACAAATTCATTTTTAGACTTATCCAATGATTTGAATAATTTTTCATTGTTACAAATGTGACTTGTTGCACCAGAGTCAATGCACCACCCTGAAAAATACTGAGCTGTAGTGAACGCGAAATCACACACTTCATCACCTTTTGCCATACTAGCACTTTCACTTTTGCTCTTCTCACGTTTCAACTTAAAACAGTGTTTCTTCATATGTCCGGGTTTTCCACAATAATGGCACTTGAAATTCTTCTTATTCGCCAACAAAGCACTTTCCTCCATGCCATCAGTAGTAGTGGCAATGCCAAAACCTTTGCGCTTCTTTTTTCCTCGTACACTAAAGCTTGTTGTACGTAACTTAGTTTTAGATCATCTCCACGAGTTTCCAAAGAAGTAACAAAATTTTGGTAACTTTTTGGCAAACTACCCAACAAAGTGACCACTTGGTCCTCCTCACTTACAGCACAGTCAATCGAGGCTAATCTCTCTGTAAGAAGTTTCATCTCCTTCAGATGTGTTTCTACTGACTGAGTTTCTGACATTTCCATTCTAAAGTATTGTTTCTTTAATATCAGCTTATTACCGAGTGTGTTGCACTCATAATGTTCACACAATGCTTTCCATGCTTCCTGAGCAGTATCACATGATGTCACTAAATATAGCTGACTCGACGATATTGACAACACTATACAGGCTAGAGCCATCTGAACCTTGCCATTCCACTCTGCTATAGCGGCATCGTTAGCACCAACAGGCATTGTACCAGTAACATGCTTCCACAAATCTTTGGAGAGCAACATGTGCTTGATTTGGAACTTCCATGTCGACCAATTATTTGTTTCCAATTTATCTATCGACAAACGCCCAACCTCCGCCATCTTTGAAATTTGACAGATGTCTTTGAATAATAGTATAGCAATTACACAGCGCTATCACTAACACTCCCGACCACAAATTGTTCAACACAAAACTCCAGAATACACTGTCAACTGACTTAATCATTTAAACTCGGCATCCTGGGCCCATAACCTGTTAAATATAAGCAGTGAAAATAGTTGAGTTAAAAACGCGTGGTCTCTGTCATAAATTTATTCCAGAACAGTAACACAAAAACGATTCGATGCATAACAAGAAAACCAGCAGCTGACATATTCGTCGCACAATATGAATATTGGAAAGTCAGACATAAATAACAAATTTGGTGGTTAAGGATCATATCAATGGCAATAGAATAAAAACACGTGTAAAAATAATAAAAAACACTTACAATTGAAACAAATACAATTTTTTAATTAGGCATTATATTACTGAAAAAGAACTCTGTTGAAATAATAATAAATAGTGATATCAAATCATAAAATATCTACAAACTTCAATTGTTTGGCATTATATTACTGAAAAGAACTCTGTTGAAATTCCAATAATATGTCTATTTTAAAATCAGGTATTTGGTTTTAAAATAGACATACTTGGAAATTACAGTTCAGCATTAGAAAGACAAACAACTGAAGGTGTAGAAATTTATAATAATAAGAGTGATATCATCATGAATTCAAAACTAGACCATTACCAGCCAGCTTTCAGATAAAACTGACTGTATTAAAATATTATTAGATTTAACTAATCTGTTACCAAAGAGGCAGCACTTTTTCGTCTAATGATAGTAAAGGAATCTACATTGACATTTAGTGTACAAAGTGTTTGTTGCAACTGCGCAGTTACATTTTTATGATCCAGACGTACATTGTTGATCTGTAGGAAATATCAGTCACTAAACAATTGAAGAAAACGAAAGCAAAAGTGACAGAAATGAAGAAAATTTTACTATGCACTCCCAGCCAATATTGCTGCATAAAGTTCTGAAGCTCGGCTTTTCAGGAGTCTCACTCCTTTGATTTTTTATAAGTATAGAGGTATTCTCTATAAACAAAACTTAGACAGATTGACTTATTGGAGGTTCTAATATACCTGAAAACGTGATGAAATTTGAACTCTGGTACAGCTGGCAGCCTGACCCGTGTCCACATTCCACCCAGACGCTGTCGTTCTCCTTACACTCCACCACAGCGAGGTTGCTGCCGTGGTCGTAAGTGTTCGTGGTCCCGTGATATGAAGCGATGGTGGCGCCATTCAACTTTATGCTTGCTACACGGGCTGCGTATCAAACGGGTTGCATAGTAAGTTCGTGCATGAGCCTATACTTCTGACGAGAGAAACAATATGTACATGCATATACGTAAGTGCAATCGTCCAAATCACCATGTATATAGATCTACATGTGCTTCCGTTATGGGCGTAGAGCCCACAGTATAGTTTCTAGGATTTCTCTCTTGCACTATAGAATATTATAACTTGAAATGCACATAAAACGCTTTCTGTAAAAGCTTACACACTAATTCCAATCTACAAAATAGGTTATCACTTTTATTTGACATGTTATGACACTTCTTACTTGGTATCCGACCCTTAATCATATTAATTTTGAGTACTCCCTAAAAATAGCCGGTCCATGTTAAATTCATCGGTTCTTACCTCCACCACTTTCGCTGGTCATCGTGGTTCCATGAAATAAGTAGACTCCATCCACCGGACAGCGGAACTCCTTAGCAGCCACGTCGTATGCACCGCCGATGTTCGTCACTTGCACGTTGAAGTTGAAGCGTTGTCCGTTGCTGTACGAGGTATGTCCACCACTGGCAGCCACAGTGAACGAATATCCTACCATCTTAAAAGAAGACTTTTATGATACCAAAAAGTTAAACTAGTAAAGCACGATAATAATATGCCAATGGACATACCTATAGTAGCTACGCAATGAAACTATGCTTACTTGTTGTTTGGAATTAGATTTTAAGATTTCTAGCTCATTTGATATTCTGGAATTTTCTTCCGCCAGACTAGACAGATCCGCCTTCACATCCAGAATTTCGTCATGCATGCCTTTCACCATGTGATACACGGCTTCGAGGGTGGGTTCTCCCATCACACCTAGCAGCACAGCTAGTGGAGAAAGAAATAATTTCATGTCTGATGTACAACTGGTCAAATCGTGGGTTGCATATAACCGCACCCTATACACGATTATTACTGTCATAGTACCAGACTGAGACACCAGATGGCTACAGAAAATTGCATTCTGGGAATAATTGAGACAGTCTTTATCATTTCGTCCTGCAATGCCGTAGTAACTCAAGGTCTGGTTGATCGAGACTAACAGGTGTGCATGCCACCTGCTTTTTGTTTTGTTTGTTTGTTTGGTTTTTTTGTTTTGGTTGTTTTTTTGCTTGTTTTTTTGTTTGTTTTTTTTTGTTTTGTTTTTGTTTTTTGGGGGGATCAATGGTACTAAGATTTTTAGTAGCTATTTTGATGCACCTTTGTACATCGCTGATATACTAGTATGCCACCAGGTGGGCTATGTTGTTACTACGATCGTTAGTGATTATTTCCATTAGAAAAGAGATGTATATGATTTGTTAAACTCGCTAATGGATTTCTATACCACATCATTAACTAGTGGAACACGTTGCTCGCTTAGGAACGGTTTGCAATTGATTTGAAATGGTACCTAGTTCGACTACCCCAGCTCATTTTAAGCAGTCCGTCTGTTGGTCACTTTCCGTTTAAAAAGATCTTGTCACATATGGACCCAATGTTAATACACAGTGCCAGGTATTTTGAAAGTGTTGTCAATTGTTACCTAGTTCAACTAACACAACCCACTTTTTTTTATCGCCCCTGGAGTGTCCCCCGCCCTCTGATTACTGGCAGATGCACGATCTCATGGTCAGTTAAGAAAGTTTAACATTCCCATATGGTCAAACATTGGTACCCGCTTCGACTACCTAAAGTGATCCGGGCTGCCAGTCTACAGTTGCTCCAAATGGACCATGGCTGAATAATTTATATTATTAATAATAATAATTAATAATTACCTGAAGCAAGAAAAACAATTGACCACGCGCGCATGTTTGAGGGTTTCTGCCGGTGTCAAATATTGCGCGCAATGCGTTCAGTGAATCAGATAACTGTTAAAGATAACAAAAGATAAGATAGAACATTGTATTCCTCACACTGCACCTGTTACCAGTCCCCATTCAAAGGAAATACAAACACCAAGCTCATCATTCAACTTTGAATAGTCTTCATGAAGTTGTTGACCTACATTGTATTTGTAGCTAATAGCACAATAAACTCTATGTTGTGAAAATGTGAGCTGGACTACAGACTGCCTTTTTTGCAGTGGAATGCTGACATAGTCAGTCAACATCTCTTTAATAAGTCACTTTCCTAAATACCCACTCCATTGCTAGACAATTCTACGGGATGAAGTTGCCACTTTTGCCATTCACCTGAAGCGATAGCATTATGATTGATATATATATATTTCATTTTAAATATTTGATATATATTTTATATATATATATATATTTCAATATATCTATGTATGGCTCAGGGACACTGTGCAGCGTTTATTGATGAACCGATTTTCTTCAAACTTTACACAACTATTAGGTGGCGGGTGATAAATAAGTGATTCGATATTGGCACTACCTGGAATTCCTTCATTGTTCATATTTTCTGGAAAAGAAATTCCTGAGGAGGAGGTGTCATCAAAGGGTGACATCACCAAAATTGCTAGACACCCCCCATCCCCCCACACACACCATCCCCCAGCAGTCACCTTTTGTCATCTTTTGCTACACTCCCCCCCCCCCTGTCGGGTGATGTTATTTGTGAACGATCCCTTTGTGGGTTGCTGTAAAAAAAACTGTTTTAGCACGAATTCTTATCGTCTTAACAATTACAAATGTATAGACTGTTCAAGTCACACATAGCCTCATTATTTCATTTTCATTTTTGAACTAAATATTCATATATAAGTATTAGTATGAAACATATATTTCATGTTTTGTACAGTGTTTCTTCCAAGTGCGGTGGTAGGAGAGCCCACACTGAGGGAAGTGGTCGCACGACTGGAGGCATTGGAAGTGCAGAATGCACAGCTGTCTCATGACAATGAAATATTGAAAGAAAAGCTGGTATGCATCATTTAGTATAGCACTTGAAAGATGCTCATAAATGACCTGATAATTATGTCTTGAATTTTAAAAACATTTGTTTTGAAATGATATTGATTTTTAGATTTAATGATCATGATAATTATATGATAGATGTACTGAGTTAATTTGTCAGATAAGGATTACATCACAGTTTCTATTGAGATTCAAACCCACGGCCACATAGCACCAATTGAATTCCACTAGAGATGTGATATACTCCTGACGTGACTGACTAGCAGTATTTAGCTAACTAATACTATACAATACCATGCTATGCTATTCGTTACCAAGCTACACTTAGTTTACTTTGCATCGTGCTAGACCACCACATTGGTCACTGAGCTTCATTTTGACAGGCAAAAATGACCCAACTAGAGGTTTTAAAATTAAGCTATATTGGCACGAGACATGACTATTCTACGGTTTAATATTCTTTTGTTTTCTTTTGTTTTGCAGGCAATGACTGGCCACTCCTTTACGGTGGCAGCTACAGGTGGCACGCGGTCATACAACCAGGGTCAGCGCATCGCTTACGATACAGAAGTGAGTCACATTGGTGGCTCATACAACATGGGAGCCAAAGAGTTTCGGTGTCCTGTGAATGGGGTTTACCTCTTTTCTGCAACTGCCTCTTCGGACAAAAATGACCCAGGTAACTGCTAGCTCAGTGGTGTAGAGATCTTGTGTTATTATTATTTAGATTGATGTTATTTAATATGAAAAACATTACATATCTATGATATATACGTAAAGCTAAGACTAACAAAAGTAAAGTTTAGTGACTATATGACAGCTGCTTGTCATGTTTAACTACTACGTACATTCAGTGATGGATCCAGGGGGCGGGAAGGGCTTTGGGGGCTTAAGCACCGCACCGCCCCAAGCCATATACTCCCCCACCCCCTCTCTAATAAGCTCTCACATTCTCTCTTAAATGGTAAAAAAGACGGCAGCCACAACATGAGGCTTTAGAATCATCACAGGGCTAAAAATAGAAACAAAAACTCTTTTGAGGCATTCGTACTGTATGTCCATTTAATTAAACATAACCCATGCAGTGTGCTGTGAGTAGGAAATGGAAACATAACTAAATGTTTAGGATGAAAAGAAAATTTATTGCAATTTACAGCTGGCTCAGGAGGAATAATGCAAGATGGGTCTGCCATAGCAACTATCTATGGAGCCAGTAGCTACGGCCATGGTAGCGCCACGGTGGTAGTGGAATGTGCTGAGAATGACCGAGTCTGGGTAGAGTGTTCGGGTGGTGCAGGGTGCACCTTCTGGCAGACCGGACGACGCAGCACATTTTCATGTTCAGTAATATATAGGCAGGGAACTATGGTAGGTTTATGCGCACACCGTTCTTACACAAATGGTCATTCGAACCCCCCTTTTTTTCAAATTGTGCTTGGGATATGTTTAAGAATCAAAATAACTTCCTATGAATTTCAACCGTGGCCAACACAGAAATTTAGAAAACTGTAACTTGACAATCTCTATGTCATGAGATCAAATCAGTGTCAAATTTGGTATTTTCAGATTTTAAAGTATGTGAAATTCATAAAAAACAAAATTCTAATGAATGAAGATCTTTGAGAGGGTAATCACTAATAGCAAAGAAATTATAACTATACTTCTAGATATTATAGACATATGTAATTGGTGTCGTTTTAACTAAGCATCTTTCAACAGATGTAGCAGTTATTATGGACAGTGGCTTTGTTCTAGTAATATTGTCATTTGTGAAAGTTGCAAATCAAACTCTCAATGGATGGCAACTCCGCATTGCCAGTTTCCATAACCTCTGTCGTATATATTTTGTTGCCAATATCTGGTTGCCAATATCTGGAAGATAAATCATAATGAGAATCATGTGCTTCCAAGCATCACATGCTTTTAGAAAATGGCTAAATAGAAAAATTACATATTAATACTACGTGACAATGGGTGATTTCGTGATTGTTTTGGCCTTATTCTTCTATTCATTTTGTCAGATGAGATGATGTAGATCAGAAATACTACAGGGGCTCAAATGATGCAACATGTAGAAGGGTATAACAATTAGAAATGAACTAATCAATAGTCTGGAATGGCGTGTGCATAAACCCACCTTAGCTCCCCACCTACTATTTTAAGTTCAGCTTTTTTATTTGTTTTGATATGATTTATGATTTAATGGACTTGGGTATATATTATTATATGTAATATTAGACTTATGACTCCAAGTCAGGTAAGGACTATATCATATAGTGTCTGGTGAGGTTCGAACCCTTACCTGACTTGGAGACATAAGTCTAATGACTTAATTACATATAGTTATTTATTTGTTATAGTGATTATATATGATCAAGTTAATATTGTGCCTACATGCACATGTACCTGTGTTCATTTCATTTGTAGATTGTAAATTTAAGGTGTTCTTTGATCATACATGCATCATAATATAATCAATATCTTTTTTCAGGAGTCTTGCTACAAGCTTGAGATTGGTTAAGCTCTCTGTACTCCACGTCTCCGAGAATCTATTGTCAAGGGTTGAACTAATAAATCACTTCTAAATTACAAATGTAAGTTAAGTAATTTTCCTTTTTCTCAATGGCCAAACATACAGGATGCGATTTTGTTTCATGTGTTTTATATATAAAACAAGCATATACTAAAATGATAATATGGTGACTCACGATATACACAATGTTTTCACAATTTTTGTGACATAATCGTTTGTATTAATATATTATTTATGGTTAATGAATTGAAAAATTTTAAGAAGATTATCAACTAACAGTTATTGTAATTAGCCATGATATTTAAAAAAATAATAGTGATGGGTGAATGGGTGACAATGGGTGAATTTTTTGGAGCCACTGTTATTACAACCCTTAAACGGTGTCTGCCTTTCATATTTCTGATGGATTCCTCTTCAGAGGGGCCTAGACATTCAGTGGAAACAAAAAGATATTTATTTTTTATCAGTATGTCCTCATACAGCCACTACCAAAAAGTGGGTGATTTTTTTGGAGCCACTGTATACAACCCCTAAACTGTGTCTGCCTTTCACATTTCTGATAGATTCCTGTTCAGAGGGTCCTAGATATTCAGTTGGAAGCAAAAAGAAATTTATTTTTGACCATTATGTCCTCATAATTGCTCACAATCGCTGCAAACAATTCACTCGCTTTCTACTAGTGGCTATATGAGGACATAATGATCAAAAATAAATATTTTCTTGCTACCAACTAAATGTCTAGGACCCTCTGGAGAGCAATCCATCAAAAGTATAAAAGGCAGAGACCGTTTACGAGTTGTAATAACAGCTGGCTCCAAAAAATTCACCCACTTTTTGGTAGTGGCTGTATGAGGACATGATGGTCAAAAATAAATATCTTTTTGCTTCCAACTGAATGTCTAGGACTCTCTGAACAGGAATCTATCAGAAATGTGAAAGGCATACAGTGGCTCCAAAACATTCACCCATGTTTTGCTACTGGCTGTATGACATAATGATCAAAAATAAATATGTATTTGCTTCAAACTAATTGTCTAGGACGCTCTGAACAGGAATCCATCCATAGGGTAAAAGGCAGACACTGTTTAGGGGTTGTATAGAGTGGCTCCAAAACATCACGCACTTTTTGAGAGTGACTGTATGAGGACATAATGGTCAGAAATAAATATTTATTTGCTTCAAACTAAATGTCTAGGACCCTCTGAATGGGAATCCATCAAAAGTGTGAAAGGCAGACACCGTTTAGGAATTGTACACAGTGACTTCAAAAAATTGACCCGCTTGTTCTTAGTGCCTGTATGAGGACATAATGGTCAGAAATAAATATCTATTTGCTTCAAACTAAATGTCTAGGATCCTCTGAACAGGAATCCATCAAAAGTGTGAAAGGCAGACACAATTTAAGGGTTGTATACAGTGGCTGCAAAAAAATCACCCACTTTTTAGTGGTTGTATGAGGACATAATGATAAAGATTTTTTTGTTTCAAACTAAATGTCTAGGACCCTCTGAACAGGAATTCATCAAAATTGTGTAAGGCAGACACCGTTTAGGGGTTGTATACAATCGCTTTAAAAAATTCACCCACTTTCTACTAGTAGCTGTATGAGGACATAATGATCAAAAATAGATATCTGTTTGCCTCAAACTGAATGTCTAGGACCCTCTGAACAGGAATCCATCTATAGTGTGAAAGGCAGACACGGTTTAGGGGTTGTATACAGTGGCTCAAAAAAAAATTCACCCACTTTCTTTGCTAGTGGCTGTATGATATCAGGAATCCAGAGAACAGTGTGTAAGACAAGACACGGTTTAGGGGTTGTATACAGTGGCTCCATAAATTTCACCAATTTTTTGTTAGTCAATGTATGAGGACATAATGAACAAAAATCAATGATTATTCGTTTCAAACTGTATGTCTACGACCTATTTATCATAGCTTTAATGATGAATGATCCCCAACTATAACAACTGCATAAATGAGTACATTACACCCCGGGATATTTGCTGTTTGAAATGGGTGTATTAATGGCCATTGGGCGATTTTATCGGGTCATTTTTTGCAGCCATTTCATGAAACCAGTTTAGAGAAATGATTAATTATGGAGAAATGGAAAACTGCACATAGATAAAAATGTATATATTCAAATGGTTCAGCAAGTACTATTTATGTGGCATGAACGGTTGATATGACATGAAATTCGCCTGTGCATGTCTCTTTAACTTTTGATCTGATTGTTGAAGCTGCATGAAAACTATAAAGGATATAGCATGATAAATCTCGTTACATCAATGACATGGTGACATTTAGGAATTGATTCTGAATAATACATAATACAAATTGAGAAAATCGATATCATTACCATGAATGTCACAGAAGAACGTAGTATCCATGCGGATACAAGAGCACTGGATCCAAGTTGTGCTGTGGACGGTGCAGGAGTTGGGACTGACCATAAGAAAGATGCTAGAAACTCCAAAGAATATGGAACACAACAGATTTCGTCATTGAGCAAACAAAAACTAGTTAATACAGACAACGATTCATTGAATGAATTAACAAACTGTCAAAGATATGTAATTCTTGTTGTGGTTGTTCTAGTAACATTTCTAGGTAGAGCGGAGAGAACTCTAATCTCCCCATTTTAAGCAAAATATGCAGTATAGAGAAATGTCACTGCACAGGAAATTGGATTTGTCTTTGGATGTCTTGACTTTGCAACACTTTTTTCTTGCATAACTTGGAACCATTTTCTTTACTGTATGAATGTTAAGTATATCTATACAATTTGGGATGCTGTTGGAACAAGAATATTTTTTTGACAATATTGATGGCATTCCAGTATCATCTATTATAGATAATGATAAAATATTTCTTGGAATAAGCATAGTGTTCAGCACTCTGATGGGACTATTTAGTGGAGCGTATTTTGTAGTGGAAGCTGCCATACTTATTTCGTTGTTCTCAACAAATGTTGCATCAATTAATGCCGCTTTAGAGGTAGCCGGAGTCCTTGGCTACCAGGCAGGACCACTCATTGGAGGTGTTCTCTATCAGTTTGGTGGTTTTCATATGCCTTTCACCGTCACATCTCTTTGTATTCTGGTTACAGGATTGTCTATTCTTCGTTTTCTTCCTTCTCAAGACAATAAGGAAAAATCTCAATCATCATCTAGTAAAATGATCACCATTCCTGTTTTCATATGTTGCATTGCATTTGATTTGATATACATGAGTGTTATAGGCTATACTATATTCTTTTTTCAGTCTTCATTTAGAAATCTATCAACTAACAACCATCGAAAAGAGTGCGGTCATATCGAGCATTGTCATTACAGCTATTATTTCTGCACTCGGCACCGGGCGTCTGCTGGATAAAAAGACAGACTGGAATGTGCCCGTGCTCATCTTTGTTATATACTATGTTCTGTGTCTTTGTTTCTTTGCTTGGACCTGCACCATACTACAACATAACAGATCCACCTCTATGGCTGGTATGCTTGTGTTGGAATCTGCGGGCAGTCTTTGGATCTGCCGGTGTGATTGCATCTATCGCTTTAGCATATCAAACAGTTAAAGAAGAAGGATTGCCAGACACTGTAGAAACATATGGTACAGTTGCAGGATTTATCAAAGCAACCGAGTCTTTGGGGAGCGGTATTGGTGCTGTCTTTTTGGAGGAATCATGTATCAGGCCATGGGTTGGGAATGGCTACTTACAACCATGGCTTATATGATAGGTGCCTACATTCTTACATTTTTACTAGTTGTGGGATGGAAACGTCTTCAGAAAACAAAACGTAATGGTGAACCTATTATTAAGCATCGTCGCAGTACTGAAGAAACTGTTCTTATTCATTAATT
The DNA here is from genome assembly GCA_019095985.1 of Streblospio benedicti. Classification (NCBI taxonomy): domain Eukaryota; kingdom Metazoa; phylum Annelida; class Polychaeta; order Spionida; family Spionidae; genus Streblospio; species Streblospio benedicti. The sequence continues at coordinate 12,877,873 of CM032667.1, read as the reverse complement.
GTAATTAACTGTGAAAATTGTTTGGAAAGATAGAATTCTAGCAATACTTAAATTGATGTCATGATATTCTATGTAAGATAAATAAATGTTAAAACTATATAAAAACCACAAAAACCACACATGTTTATATTGTTAATTATCGAAGATGCTGTGATATATGTATATGAATAAAAGATGCCTGTCTTACTTCTTCTATTCTTCTTCCGTTTGACTTGTTTTTTCATTCCTGAAGATTAGTCAAGTAGCAGGTGTTCGCTAGCCAATGGGTGGTGGTGGTGGGAGTGGGAGTGGGAAGCTCTTACCCCCAAACACAAATTTTCCGGTATACTACTGGCAGATCAAGTTTTCTTTTAAATGTGGGATGTGGTGTGGGTCAATGGCAATTGGTGTTCTATGCGTGAATGCTTGTGAAAATGCCAAAATCACTTCATATGTGTTGTTGGGGGCCCCTGGATCTGCCAGTTACATGTAGGGGCTTGCAGGAACAGTACATGTATGTACCAGCGTTCTGCGCGGTCAGCTTTTGGCATAGTTTATCCGCCCCGCGACTGCATCATTCTGACCGCATCCGCCACAATTTGACATCCGCCCCGCGACCGCATCAGCAATGATGCGGATACCCGCGGACTGTCCGCGGATGATGACCGCGGTCAACTCGCGGCACGCTACCGCACAGAACACTGCTATGTACTACCCCCATTTGATAACACTCTCCTCATATTGTCTCCATACATCCTTGAAATCTGAATGGTAAGTTTGGTGTAGCATTCCATTTTATGGATACTCGGGCTCAAATTGTTGCAAAAGAGGATCGTTATATGATTGGTCTGCTTTCAATATTAATAGATACAGCGGTAATAGAAATTACATCCATGCTTGAAATAGTCAATGGTGTAAAAAATATAATAGAAATAATCACTAAAATATTCTTATATTCAAAATTTATATTGTGGTCAATGTATTTCTAATTATGAAATTAAATTATCTTACCTCTTTTTTAACTAAGTTATGACGTTATTAAGTATTGCAGCAAGATCTTAATTATTTCATAGACTCTTTGTTATATGTTATAATCGTTAATTGAATGATATGCTGTTGATATGAAACTTGTGAGAAGGTATTTAGAACATTAATTTGCAAAATCTTAAATTTATGCAAGTAATACGCAACTCACACAGACAGGAAGAGGCTGACAATAAGAGAAACAAACAGGGCAATGACTATGACTAGAAGAATTTGTTTGAGACAGGACACCTTGGGAAACTTCTGCTACATGAACTGCATAAATATCTTCCATGGGCTGCTTATGACAGGAAAAAAATGATTCCCTTCATTGATGATGAGACTGGTCTAAGTGACACAGATGCGGGGGTTGTTCTGGCAGAGGTAGATGAGGAATCAGAGGAAAGCTCCCCAGATGAAGACACTGATCCGGTCACTGAACCAGAAGCAATACAGAAGGCAACACCATCTATCCCTCAATCTACTAAATCTGGCCGAAACATCAAGCAAAAAGTGTAAATTGACTAGATGACTTACTGATTTTTTTTATCTTTTTATGCATGTTTAAAAGTATGTTAAGCGTTGTCGAGATACCAGACTTACATTATAAGTTTCTAAGTGATATGTGTTAAATAAATGTGTTTAAACTAGACCAAAGCTGTTTCTTTTCTATTTTAAACTGGTAGTTAAAGATTTGCAAGTTAGGGGGTCACAAAATTTAGGCCTGACCCAAGGGGGGTCATAAAAATCTTTCATAACAAAAGAGGGGGGGGGTCATTGAATTTTGAAGTCACAATTTTGAAATTTCACCGCCCTGCCCCCGAACACTTAAATAATGAAGGCTCCCAAATAAAGCATGTTATACATCATGTTTATAGACTTTATACTGTGAATGAAATGATAAAAACAGATTGTTATCTGCCCGGATGTCAATTTACATTAAAGGATATGATAGTGAGTAGAGTTTAAATCGCGCATATTCAAACACTTTGTACATGTGTACACATATGATTTCCAATTATGAGTTTGATAATTGCTGTCATTGTTTTGTCAGGTAAAACCCCTTTTTGTTTTTAATTCTATATCATTCAAATAAACACATTGAACAATATGTACTATTCATGCTTTGTAGCTTGCAGTAAACAAATGACTTCACCACAATTTTTAGGTGAAAAAAAGAAGGAAAAGGGGGGGGGGGAGAAAAAATAATGAAAGATACATTGTATATTGAGACAGCTAAAGTCACACGTAGCCACTCTTGACAATTTCTATAAATAAAAAATCATATTAAACACATATTTTTTCGTCTACAGTGTTTCTCCCAAATGCAGTGGTAGGAGCGCCCACAATGGGGGAAGTGGTTGCGCGGTTGGAGGCATTAGAAAAAGACAATGAAATGTTGAAAGAAAAGCTGGTAAAACATCATTTAGTATATTGCTTGAAAGACACAGGTAAATTACCCGATAAGCATGTCCTACATGTTAAAACATAGTTCTTTTGTTTGGAAATGATGTTGATTTTTGACTTGAGAAATATATCTTTAAATGCAATAGGGCCATTAATAGTCAGATTAGGACTATATTGTCACAGTCTCTGGTGAGATTCAACCCCCTCATCATGTGATATAGTCCTAACGTGACAGACTTGGAAGAGTATACTATAACATACTGTACTTACTATACTCTAGTATTCTATACTTTATATACATTACCTTTAGTTTAGTTTGTACATTACTAGACTATCATGCTGGACACTGGCCTTCATTTTATTACGCAAAAATATCTAAAGGTTGTAAAATTCAACTATTGGTATGGGATATGAAAGAATATTTTATGGATTAATACTTTTTTTCTTCTTTTTATTTGCAGGCAATGACTGGCTACTCCTTTTTGGTGGCAGCTACAGGTGGTACTCGATCATACAGCCAGGGTCAGCGCATCGCATATGATAAAGAAGTGAGCAACATTGGTGACTCTTACAAGATGGGGGCCAAAGAGTTTCGGTGTCCTGTGGATGGGGTTTACCTCTTTTCTGCTACGGCCCCATCGGACAAAAGTGACCCAGGTAACTGGTAGCTCAGTGGTGTAGAGATCTTGTGTTATTACAGTGGGCTTAGTGGTGTGGAGATCTCGTGTGTGCTTAAAATATTTATATTGATTTAATGATATGAAAAAATGTTACATATCTATGATGTATATGCAAACGTAATGTTAGTGACCCTAGCTCTGAAAGTGACTTGTCAGTGCTTTACATTGAACTTACTAATACTTTAAAGTGGACTATTTTCATGCAGTGTGATGTGAGTGGGAATTGTAAACATATCTGAATATCTATGATGAAGATGAAAAAATATGTTATGAAAAGCAAATGTATTACATTTTACAGCTGCCTCAGTAGCAATAATGCAAGAGGGGTCTACCATCGCAACTTTCTATGGACCCAGTAGCTATGGCCAGGGTAGCGCCACAGTGGTAGTGGAGTGTGCAGAAGATGACCGCGTCTGGGTGGAGTGTTTTCAGAATCAAGGCTGTGACCTCTACCAGAGTGGACGACGCACCATTTTTTCAGGTTGAGTAAATATATGCAGAGCTATGGTAGGTTTTAAGTATACCTCCTTCCTCTCCACACCCCACAGATGATCCTTCGAAACTAATTATCAAATGGGGCTCAGGATATAGTTGAAGGATCAAAAGCACTTCCCATGAATTTCCTTTGACAGCAATGGGGGTGTGAGGAGAAGCATGTACATAAACCCACCTTAGCTCCTCACCTACTATTTTAAGTTAAGCTATTTATTTCTTACTAGTATAGTGGTTATGTTATTAAAATGTTGTGCCTACATGCCCATGTACCTATGTTCATTTCATTTGTAGATTGTAAATTTAGTGTTTTTTATCTCATACATCATAATATAATCAATATCTTTTTTCAGGAGTCTTGCTTCAAGCTTGAAATTGGTAAAGCTCTCTGTACTCCACGTCTGAGAATCTATTGTCAAGGGTTGAATATACATGGACATAACTTTTGGTGTTTTTTCTTATAATTTTGATCAGTAACAACTTGTACAATTGCGCATAATAAAAGCATTCAATTCATAACTTAAGAAAATTCTTCTATTAAAATATATGTCAATGAAGACCATGCACAAGTAATCAAAAAAGGCGTTTCTGGCAAATTCCATATGGATTTACACACTATTTTTTAAACTTAAAATTTCAGAACCAATAAAATAAGAAGGAACTGTTATATGTTGACAACAAAATGATATAAGTAAATATATGAGTAGATGTCTCAAACCGTAAAAAGGAATGTGTGCACAAAATAACAAATGTAAACACAATAAATAGATTATTTTATTGACATTAAGCCACAAAACTCCCTATAATTTCTGTACTTTTCACTTCTTTATGTCCGTAACTAATAAAAAGAAACAAAAATGATTTGTGATTAGCCTTTCACAATTTTACTCAACCATAGTGCATACAAATATACACAACAACTGTGAAAAAAAATCACTTCTAAATTACAAATGTAAGCTAAGTAATTTTCCTTTTTCTCAATGGTCAAACATACAGGATGCAATTTTGTTTCATACATTTTATATATGAAACAAGTATATACTAAAATAATAATATGGTGACTCACAATATACACAAAGTTTTCACAATTTTTGTGACATAATCATATGCATTAATATATGATTATGGTTAATGAATAATTTTAAGAAGATTATCAACAAACAATTATTATAATTAGCCACGTATTTCTTAAACAAAATGAGGTGTAAACTTTGGTTCATAAAATCCATGTTCTTTCTACTTTTATATTATAGTTGAAAACACAAATTCCTTTTGATCAATTCTAAAAACAAAATAGTAGCTAAGCTTGTATATTCTGAGATAGAAAGTTAATAATATAAGAAATCTGCTCACAACATAATTTTTGCTTGAATTTTTCATTTTAGTTTAGTAAAAACATTTTCAAATATGCACTGGTTCCTCAATATTATGAAATAAGAGGATTGCAGAAGTAAGCAATGCCAAAAAAATGAGTACAGTGATTATGAAAATTAAAAAAATAACAGCAAAATTTACATCATGAGCATAATTTACCTAAACTATTATGAGGTATTTACGCTAAAATGAGACATGATTACCAAATCGTTATCAACATACGATACAACAACTAGATTACAGGGAATTTTTAACAATAATTTTTGTACATAATTACTACAAAACTATAAACACATTTTTATTTCTTTCCCTGTAATAAGTCATTGTTCAAACTGAAACAATCTTGTCTATAAAAAAAAGACCGACAACATCAATGTTTGGCATTAGTCAGCCATTGATACCTGTATCCGAGCAATGGATATCACTCTAACCAATCAAGCAAGTCTAAATTCAAAAGCTAAAATCCAATTGGCCAAGATAACAAAATAAAAACCACAATGTGATATTGTTAAACGATTTGATGACATCTGTGTGTGCACCAACACAAATATGATATCAACAAATAAACTAGTCAGTTTGTATTTGGAGGTTCTTTGTGGCTATAGCTAAAGACGTCTGCCAGAGATCCTATGATTTGATATACATGTACATCAGTCAGGGTACTAATTTGTGGGTGACTCCAATCATTCACATGTCCTCAACATTTTATGCACTGATCCATATCATTCAAATTAAATACTATTGCTGCAGTATATTGCAAGCAATATACGACATACAGGTACAGCAGTATGTAACTAGATACTACCAGAGTGAATAAATGAGGCAACCCACAATTAATGACAGTTACATATTACACATCTTACACCCACATACTCTGTATTTAGGCATCAGCACCGTTGTTAGCGGTATCTTTCTGTTCCTCTGATTCTTGCTCAAGATTACTATTTAAAAACAATTTGTTTTCAAACTCTGTATTTACATATTTAATGTGTAATCAAGCATTAAACAATACTTTTATAAAATTGATATGGTAACAACAATAACATATGTAAATGATACACGGTTTGGCACTATCTTCATTTTTTGCAATTTATTTTTTTCAGGGCAAGTGAATAAGCTGATCTAATGCTCCAAGTTGGTAAAAAATGTTAGCGTCAAGACCTGAACCCTGCTCTGCTAAAACGTACCTTCCTCAGGGTGCCAGTGCCGGCCACTGTGCTGCCCGTCTCAGGGACACCGGCGGAGACCTCTGGGTTTTTGTCGCCACCAGCTGGAGGGTCATCTCCACCTGCACTCGTGGTGTCCACCAGCTCCTCTACAGTGATCAAAGAAAATAAGGATGAGGGATTTTCTGAGTACACCAATCTGCATTACGATTTACAATAGGGCCGCCATGACAAACTAGTACGCTATTTTGTAACATTTGAAAGGCAAAACATGGAAAATATGAAAATATCCCTCTGAAATCATCCATGTGATAGAAAACGTTTCCATTTGCCTGCCCTCACCTTTAATGAGAGGCACGACCTGTTCCTGGCCCCCTTTGTCATCTTTCTCCCCAAGGTCTTTACCTCGACTCCTTAGCACCTGGAAATGACAATACAATAGTGAGATAATCACAGATTTTCACAGGAGATCAGCCTTTTCAACACAAAAACATGTTCGAAGTTCATTCAAATCTTTCAAAATGTGGCTACAGATTTAATTCTTTTATATATGTAGGGATTCGAATCAATATGCATCTAACAATCTTTTTATCTCTCATTTTATGACTAAAATTTTTGTAACAAAGTTGTTTAACTTGCCAATAATTGGTATTCTTGTTTCTATGTTTTTTCGCATCTTTTCAAAATGTTGTATTATTAATTATTCAAAATTAAGTATTGTTATTTTTATTCTATTAAATTCTATTATTTTCACCATTTTTCTCATCACCTCATCAGAAAATACACATGATTACAATACACATAATAACCAAACAGACAAAACTTACTGAAGTACATCCATATTGCAATTTGCAATATTACATAAACCCACAATGGACAGATGAGTTCCAAAGCAGAGTTTCACCAGCAAAAGGTTCCTCGAATAGTAATTCAATCTGGTCTAATTTCATATCTTTCAATTTTTGCCTTTATTTACATTAGTAATAATGTAATTGTCATTGAAATCAATTAGCTACTATATTATTATTTCATGTTTAGTGTACTTCATGCATTGGCTCTTTACAATCAAACAATAAACATGACACTAGGCAATACACATATTACAATATGGATTTTAGTATTACTATTTCAGTAAGCTTTGTATGTTTTGTTGCAACAACTAATGTGGAAAGTGTTATAATGATTAGCAATTAAATATTTAAATGAATCAACATAAACCAACAAAGTAAACTCAAAAAATAAATCAACATGCAATTCGCAAAATATAAAAGCAATTAATACCGTCACAAAAAAATCAGTATCCTGTTGAGAAAACATACAGTGTAAAAACTTGAAAATGAATAAAACAAATATAAAATGTTAACAATTTCTTGAAAGAAAAAAGTAGCTGTAAATCATTATCACAGAAAAACGAAATGTTAACTATCTCTAAATCCACTGAATCTAAACAAACAAGTATATGAGGTTACCTCTGCGATGTTGGGTATGTTTGCAGGGATGCTGCCCACAGTGCGTGTGATGGCTGCCTGTAGTGAGCCCACCATTAGGTAATCCGCCAGGTTGTAAAGCTCCGCCAGATTCTCAGGGGCCACCGACGTGCTCCCTCTAGAAGGTGCGTGGGAAAACAATGATGACTTTGCAATAAACTGGATATTGCACACAAATATAACACAGGGTTGTGCGACACAACTACGAGGATGTCATGAGCTGCTTGACGCTGTGGCATCCAGTATAGAGCCTTGAACTATAGTGACAATATGGCCACAGATGCGAGTCACACAAAGAGGTGCCATACCTGTTGGACATAAGTTGGAGGTATGTTTATCAAGGAGAGATGGCCTTGCCCTTGTTGATGTCAACATCTTGTCACCTCTTACTTTTATTGTACATATTCCCCAATGGACATCAACCAGATCATCAGATATTCCAATTACTAGTATCAGTACCGGTATTCATAGAGAAAAGTCCCTTATATAAGTTGTATTATTTGGCAATACAGCCTCACGGTCTGTAAAACCATGATTTCATAGGCAGATATAATGGGGCATAAGGTGATGAAAGTAGGTCTACATAAGATCCTGGAAAGCAGAAACTAACTAAAGATCACTTTATTAATCTTTATTCCCATTTGTTATGTGAAGACTTGTGTACTTGCAAACGACAACTTTGAATAGAATTCCCTTAAAATAGCATTACTCAGCCCAAAGTAACAAAAAAGTGCATACCTGTAGGCGTACTGGACAAAGTGTTTGAGAATGGTTGAATTGTATTTGACGAGTGCCACAGGTACGACGCCATAGAACATGCCACAGTTGAGCGCCTCATCTTTGATCACAGGGCTCGCTGAGGCGAGAACGCATAGGTGGCCAGACACATTGGCGTCACTACCTGTGGATGTTGCATACATTATGATAGCATTTACAGTTGGGCCTGTTTAACTCTAACTTGAATGGAATAATTAAACAATCCAGTGAGATGAAGTTTGTATTATCCAGGGTTTCCTACAACAAAAGTGTACGAAACTGTCCAAAACTAAATAATTGGTTATTTTACACCTATATATGGTAGGGTTTCGTACTAATGTTTTAACCAGTGTTTTAAATCTTAAGGTACGAAACTTACGCAAATAATGTAAACTAATTTAAAAATGGTTTTTCTTAGTGTAAACTGAACATGAAAACAAGTGAAAAACGGCGATAAAAAAGCCATGGACATTTCTGCAAGAAATCTGGTACAAAAATATGACTTCTTCTACTAGGTATATAATTAATAACTAACCACCCCTTGAAATCTGCATGTAATGAGTAAACCCTTCTTAATACGAACAAAGAATATTGGAACAATTTTATTTTTAAGTTCATACAGCAAGTCTACTACAATAGATATGATGAAGGATATATTTCTGAAAAGTGATTGATTGGTTTCTTTTGCACCTAGATATTAAAATGTTTGCGAGAAATCATTACCCCTAACAGGTTTGGCTGTAGGCGTACGTTGTTCAGCCATATTTTCCATCCATGGCAAAAAGTTCGGGGTGACAGTTCTTCAGGAATTGTCAGACCGGATGACTGACACAGAATGTTCAGATTTGGCATAGACTGCACATATCTAATAATCACTTATTAAAAAGTCATCTCCATGAGATCGCTATGTAGAAGGTAACTTAAGTTCTGACTTTGTTTTACATTATTCTGTAAGCATACCGGTAGTTGAAGGACGTTTTATATGATTGGTAGGTTTTACTGATTATTATATGCTGTATTACTGATAATATTTAATGGGTAATCGTCTTCAAAAACAACTACATGCATTATCTATATTAATTGAACTAGCTTTACAATCCATTCTTTCACATCTTGTTTAACCAGCCTGCAACAATAATGATTTATTGCAATAAAATAAAAGGTCAATTACAATTTACACTATTCAGTCAATCATAATCATTTTTTCTATTTTAAAACTTAATTATTGAACCAATTCATGAAGCTAACTTTGGTTAACTGGTACCAATTAAACATAAACTTAAATTCATTTGTGGCCATTCTTATGAATATGGGGAGCCTACATAAAAAAAGCACAATGACTTTTGATAGATTGGCTCTTACCAACAAGATGCACGTTGGTGAAAAACTCATCTTCCTTGAGGGTCCAGAGGTCACTACCGAGGCACTGTCGGTATTGCTGATCCTCTATCAACACGTCCTCGTCGCCAGACATTGCTCAGAGGATAGACGTAGAAAAGGTTCACCTAAAATATGGTATAAAAAATGGTGTCAAGAAGTCTGGACTATTAACTTAATACCACCTTCACACCAATGGCGCATTGATGGTGCTTTAAAGTGGCGTGCAATGTGGCAACTAAGCGTATCAAAGCTCAATTAAAGAGCCAGGGCCGTGATAGATCATGGGAGAGCTTGGAGTTACTATATACATTATACAATGGGACCTTCGGCAAGAGTGGCAAGCGAATTTTTTTTGAAACTGTTTAAAAAATTTGGCCACTAGTCCATATTGATGAAAGCGCTGAGAGTGTATCAAAACTTAAACCGTAAGACAGCTCAACAAAGCTTGATTCAAAGCATAAGAAAGCTTAACAGAGCTTGGTTTAAAGCAGTGACCCCAGTTTTCATAGTCTTCCTCCACTCGTCAAGTTTTATTAGGATGTCTCAAGATTTTCTACTATCAAAAGCAGCAACCGATTTGTATCGCATCATAGCATTAATTGGGAAATGACTGCACTTTAATCGCCGGTAAAAAGCATGGGATTCGCCATTGGTGTGAACTATTCATTAGCAAAGAAAGATATATATAAAACAACTTAAAAATGTGGCTCCGTCCACTTTGCTTGTGATTGAACTTGTGAAATAGTCGCTTGCTTTGCTCTTGAAATCTTATGAATTACTGAATCTTGATCCAGCTATACATTCTACTTGAAATTAGAAAAACAAAAAAACAAACAAAAACAAAACTTACTATTAATTACTGATGATTCATAAATATTTTGGTAGATGCTGGCACAGTCATTCTAACAAGTGTTTTAAAACCAGTACATGTACACTTTTATGAAGTGTCTGATTGAAAACCTGTATCATAATACATGCTCTGCATCTATACATACAATGCAATATTACATAATTTATACCTCTATAATTAGAACATTCACAGATTTCCAAACTCAAACTATTTCAAAATTTGCTAAACATCTCAAACAATGATGTTACAACATGAATTAAATTTTTTGTTTCAAAGGTATTTGATTACAATATTTATGTTTTATTTCAATTTTCAAAATCATTAGCATTAATTTCAAAATGTTAACTATTTATCTGATTACAAACAAAATGGTTTAAAATAAAAAAAAATGTAAGTTTTAAGATGATGAAATAAACCCCTTAAATTATGGGAATATACATGACAGGAATCCTTCTCATTTCAACATACTAGCAACCATTTTACAACTTTCAGTTATAAAAACAGGCACAATTTATTGATTTTTTATAGTTGTTACTTGTGATCAGGAAGCTCTTGCTTCGAAAATTAAATTAAAATTAAAATTAATATATTTATGTACTTTTTAACTTCTGGATTTTTCAAGCAGTAGACAAATATATACAAACAATGATTCCATATACTGCATACCTGATTAACAGAACATTAAGGCACAATAACACTGGTAACATTGTATGTTCATGGTTTTGAATTTCAGATTGGTCCCTAAAACTGTTTTGTATTTCACTAACAAAATCAGACGTTACTACTCTACTTGCTGCCATTATGAGTGGTCATATGCTTTTTCAAATCACTTGGCCTCAAAAAGCCTTTCCCACACAGCTGACAGCTGTGAGGATACCCGTGTGTGTGGCATCTGATGATGTGATCTTTGAGGTTACTGTGCTTATGACTCCTGTAGTCACAATATTCACACTAGCTGTTTATCCCCGGCGTGGTTCAGTTTCTCCCTGGTGTGGTTCTGTTTCTCCACAGCAATGACAGATCCAGGGGGGGCGCAGGGGGTGCGTGCCCCCCTTTTTCCACCAAAATACTTCATTTTCATAGGGTTTTTCATGAAATCCCATAAGTGCGCCCCTCTTTTCCGAAAACCTGGATCTGCCTATGCCACACTGTGGTTCAGTTTCTCCACAGTGTGGTTCGGTTTCTCCCTGGTGTGGTTCGGTTTCTCCGCAGTGTGGTTCGGTTTCTCCGCGGTGTGGCTGCGCTGGTGGTGAATGAGTTCCCTATTCCTCACAAAGCCTTTCCCACACAGCTGGCAGCAGTGAGGATAATCGTGTGTGTGGCGTGCGATGATGTGACGTTTGAGGCTACCATGGTAATTACTCCTGTAGTCACAGTATCCACACTGCAGCTGTTTCTCACCAGTGTGAGTGCAGATGTGGGTGGATAGATGATCCTTCCGTGAGAACACCTTGTCACAGAACTGGCAGTGGTACCCATGCTCCTTGCTGTGGATGCGCTCATGGGTCCTCAAATTACTTATCACATTGAAGCGTTTCCTGCACACGCTGCAGCCGTACGGTTTCTCCCCGGTGTGGATGCGCTGGTGGTCAGTGAGGTTACCCTTCCGGCTGAACTGTTTCCCACAGACGTCACAGACGTGAGGTTTCTCGCCGCTGTGGGTAAGAAGGTGGTCGGTGTAATTACTGTGTCGATCAGTGGTGTATTGACACTGGCCGCACTTGAACCTCTCTTTCCCCGACCTCTTCAGCTCTGGGTGCTGATGCGCTCTGTGCTGCTGCATGAACGACTCAGTCGTGAAACAGACGCCACAAACATCACACTGGAAACGTGCAAATGGAAAAGCATTATAAATATTGTCAGTGTCATTACAAAATGAAAATTACTACCATAACCAAATCTGTGTTACTTTGAGCTCATTCAATTACACATCACTTTTAACCAACTCATCACTTAATATCAATGTATGGGTTTTCCCCCACAGCAGAGGCATGTAAACCACTCAAAATAAACAAGTACTACATATCGTATTTCCGCGTTTTTTAGCCTCTACCCTAATTGTAATCCCCTCAATTAGAATTGGGTTAGACGCAATTTTAACTCAATAAACACCTCCCTCATATTTACATATTCTATGCATGCCCTGCAATGTCGTTTTCTTTAATTCCCATAACTGACTATTAATTAGAGCTTCAAATATTGATTATTGGTGGATATAACAACCCTGGTATTATGTTTAAACTTGCAGGTAATCCAGAAATGTGTAGGGATTATTGGTTGCTATATAGCAATCCCTGTTTTGTGTTAATTAACGCATCCTTCGTAAATATGCCTAGGTTAGACAAGTTTTGAAAACAAACACCCAGGCTTCAAAAGGTGGAAATACGGTACATTATGTTAGTGCGACCAGCAATAACCCACCTTTGGGCTGCGCCACTGGGAACATGGTCTGTACAGCAGCTTTCTCCTCCACTTTTTTTTTTCTAAAATATGGGAGTTATTTACAAAAGGTTATTTCCATGAATGATCAATTTCAGCAGTGACCTACAACTGTTCATCATCATCGTCGTCGTCATCATCGTCATCGTCATCATCATCGATCATCATCATCGATTATTTTGGCAGGCCTCATCATCGTTTATTTTTGGCAGGCCTGAATGAATCCTCTGCAGAGGGTGCGGCCTGGCTGCCTAGTTGTGACCGTAGACGTCCCCTCCATGCTTGACGGTCCTCGGGGTCCATTCCTTCCATGCCAAGTGATACTCGGTCGCGTTTCACCAGCTCATCCCAGGTCAACTTTGGTCTGCCTGGAGCTTTCTGTCTCATGATCTTATACTCCCTCACTCTGGCTATCCAGGCGGTGCTTTGCTCTACATGGCCTAGCCATCTCATCCTGTTCGCACAAAGCACAGCTTCGATGTCCTTTATACTAAGCTTTTCTAGGAGGCAGTCAGAACTCACGTCATCCTGGGGCCTTTCGACAGATCCATCGGATCATGGCTCGATCATTTCTTCTCAAACGGTTCAGGGTCTTGGAGGAGGCAGCCCAGGTTTCGGAACCATGTAGCATCACACTACGCACACAAGTGGAGTAAACTCTGCCTCTGGATACCAGCGGGAGATGCTTGTTTGTGAGTATCGGATGGGAGCTCACGGAACTTCCCCCATGCGGTCCTGCATCACACGGTAGCAGCTAGCTCACAGTCACCACCGCTGGATAGCATGTCACCCAAGTAGCAGAACTCGGACACAACTTCCAGCTTATGCTCACCTACTGTAACCTCCTTGACTGGCCTGCCATCAACAGGTCTTGCAGCACCTGCACATCTCGGACATATGTAACTTGAGTCATTTCTCAGAGGGCCTTTGATGCCACTGCATTTCTTGTGGACCCAACAGGCACATTTTCCACAGTAGATGGAGTTACTACCTGTACCCGCGAGACAGACAGCACAGGGATGTTTCCCAGTCTTCTGCAGTCTGTCGAGCTGTAACCCAGAGATCATACACTTGGTTTTTCCCATGTTCACACGGAGTCCCTTCTCCTCCATACCCTCCTTCCACGGCTTCCAGACCTGCACCTTATCCAGTAACTCTTGTTTTGAGTTTGCAATAATGACTAGATCATCGGCGTACAGCAGTTCCCAGGGGCATCCAGTGCGGAACTGAAGGGAGAGAGCCTCTAGTACTAGTCTATAATGAAGAGCAGTGGGCTTATGACTGAGCCCTGAATACCTCTGAAATAGTTCAGACATAAATTGGATTTGATGTGATGGTTATTTGGTTGAACATGAGCATGGCCCTTAAGTCTTGAATAGAAGTAAAATGAAATTACAAAACGTTATTACATGCATGATTGTAATATAGAAATGACTGCAACAAGATTATTAGATACCATAATAAATTAATTGCTTCATGCTATGAATGTATTTTTAGTACAAACTGTAAACAACAAAATCTGCCAGGATCATCTGTTTTTGTTGAAGTGCAGTGTTCAATGACTCATCAAACGATACAACATACTTCGTCCCAGTTGCCGTCAATTGATGGAGTAGTATATCATGATAATATGGTGCTATTCCGTGACTTATAAGAACATAAATAAGAACATTTGGTTTTACTGCACTGAAACTACTTTGCTATCATACTATCTGGAGACAGAGCTGCAAATAACTCATTACTTCCTTGACAACTATTGGCAGAGTAGTTTGACATCAGTGTTTTCATCGCTCACAAAGTTTCTGATTTCAGTGTACTCTCCTTTGAAGCCCAATCAGACACACTTTTCTTTAAAATTAAAGCTGATTCCTTTTGCATCTTACTAGGGCCTGCTTGTTGTTGATCTTGTTGATCTGGAGGAGGCACAGTCAATTCTTCTAGGTTGGGTGATGATTCGTTAGTAGCACCCTCAGTATTTTCAAACTTCAAGAAGCCTGTGATACCTGTTTTCTCTGACTTCAGTTTAGTAAAAAATGACATCTTATCTTTGTGTTTCTTTTCTTTTGCATGACTTCGCAACACTTGCTTTCCCATATTCCCCAAGGAAAATGAACCCCCTCCACAAGGAATGCAACGAGCTTTTGTTGTATGCTTATTGTCTTGTCATGGTGAGAATTCAGAATCTGTTAGCCACTTTTCATTAAACGTTGTAGACCTATGTTTACTCATGTTTGATTACCAGTATTTCTATCAATTATTAAATCTAATCCAATTTAGCATTTACAAGTTCATTCTGATCATACATTATGAAATTGTAAACAGCATGAATATCACGTTTAATTGTAATATCATTCCCTAGTACCTACTATAGTTTTGTTCTCAGAATTTCCTGCAATATGGGATCAATAAGAGAAGAGTACTAAAACCTGAAAAAATATTATACAACAATCATAAATCTTACCAGTACTTGTGTCTCTTTAGTTTTGATTGTAAAATAAATCATATCATAATGTTCCCAAGCTGACTGATCTGTGTTACAGTGTTGCAAAACTAAAAATTGTGTTTTTTTGTGTGTGTGGTTTTTGGGGGGGGGGGGGGGGGTATTAAACCTTTATCACTCAAATCGGCCTAAACCGGCCGGCTGATTTCGCGTGTTTGGGTGTAAAAAGCTTCGTCATACAAGTCATTCGTTTGGGCTATAGCAGCGGTGCCATCGTGATGAAAACTAGATAACTATATGTAAAACCGTATAAGGAATCATCGTGCACAATTTCTTTTAATGTTTAGCTTTTATTTTAAGAGAATATAAAGAACTTTCAATTGACAGCATTAATTCGCACTTACTAAATGGCGCCATGACCCATGTTTGCCATATGGCATATCGCACTAAATGGAAAAACACCAATGTTTGATCGCGTTGTAGACATACTCATAATAGTTCAATCTTGATGAGAAATACATATTCGTGTTCCTAACAACCTAAGCTTTATCATGATATATTAAGGAGTTCCAAAAACACCCGATAAATATTTTTTTTTTTACTAGATCTAGTTTTTTGTCAATCTTTGGGCCCGATCAGCCACTCTACTCTCCCCAAAGACCCCATAACCATGCACACAATAGTACATATCATATTCGTACATACCTTGATCTCACAGGGTCAGACGGATAGAAATAACTTCACAAATAACTGATCTTGAAAACTTTTTATGTCTGCTAAATTTTTTCAAACCGCGGAAGACGATACATCAAGTGCGCGTTCCCGCCAAATATTTTGCGCGATATTGTCGATAAAATTAATATACTCGATCTAAGTTCAGATATATTAACTATTTTTCTGTCAATCTGCTGCATATCTAAGTGTAAGAAAAATACATGAATGGTGATGGATAAATAACAAAGAAGCTGGGAACTATTTGTCAATGTGGTGGTTAATGACGTCACATCACAAGAAACGCGGAACGTTACATATCAAACTGCAAAGTCTGAACCCATCGACCGTCCTAAACCGACCATTACATCCTATCGAAACAGCGACATTTAAGATCAACATCTATAGCGTCGGTATTTACATTCAACAATAATTATAAAAAAAGAGAGCATATCTGAATTTGCCATCAACTTAAGAAAAATATCTGCGAATTCTGCATTATATCACACAATTTAAAGTAATTCTCTGATTCAAGATTTTCTGGTCACTTGTTTGTGAAGTGTATTTCACGACTTTGTGAATGAAAATAATGCTGGGACTTTTGGAGAAAGAGAAATGCAATTCATGTTATTACTTCCAGGGAAGAGGTTTGAAAGGATGCGTCTCGCACACTTTCTTTTACTTTTACTTTCAGTTCCTCCCAAATCTAGCTCCCAAACCACCATTCTTGATGCTAACTTCTTTGTATATTTATATGCATAATGACGATAACGTCTATTTACAATAATGCCCATTACTATGGCAGTTATGAGTTACATGTATACTATAGAAGGTAGACCTAGGCATTTAGATCAACTCCGAGTTTGGATACGTATGTTTTTGTATGTGATTTAGATGTAACAAGGGAGCTTGCAGAATTCATCGTACAGGGGGGTCGGTCATATGGAGAAGTGAAAATTTTAAGACCAGTGCCCCCCTATGGCATAAATGGCATAAATGGAAATTGGGCAACCCCCCCTCTCCTATGGCATCAATGAAAATTGAGTTTGCAGTTCAAATATGATATGTGCAAAAAAATCTCTTGTCATCCCGTCTCTAGGTCGCTTCATGCCTTACGATATTGCTTGCGATGTAGCTGGTATGTGAACGTACATACAACAAAATATCGCATCATCGCCCAGCTGATTTAGGGACCATTGTGATAATGATTCAGTATTTATGGCAGGGTGGGGTAGGAGGATTTTAGGGTGGGCCATGAACTTTTGTCACACTGTTTGGAGGAGGGTTATCAATTTTTTTTACATCCCTTTGAGGGGTGTGTGTGTGTGTGGGGGGGGGGGGCTATCAATTTTGTTACAGAAAATTTATTCCTATTTCTCTTAGAGATTCTGTACTAAAATTTACTGTTTTTATATTATAGATATCCATCATAGATAACGGTTAACTAACAAATAACATTAACTGTTAGGGGGTTCATCAATTTTTATCACATAGAATAAGGAGGGTTACCAATTTTTTTACAGAAATTTTAGGGGGGGGGGGGAGCTATTAATTTTTCACAGCATTTTTTGGAAAAACCTCCTACCCCACCCTGTCATAAATACTGAATGGTCCCTTTACAGCTGGTACATGTGAAAGTACACAAAGATTAAAGTTACTAGGCCATATATAGTTGTATAAGAAAGTTTATTTCAGTGTGAGCAATCACCGATTTTGTTATTGGTGAAAATGCAAATATGCTTTGGCATTAGGAATCACCAGCTTTTTAATTCATATTTGGTGTGATGATTTTCATACTTCTAAATGACAATTTAATGTAAAGAAAATTAATGATTTTGTATGAAAGATAAATATTGTTTAGTATAATATTTGTGTCCATTTATAAAAAAAACCCTGAGTATTGCAGTATTAGAAAACTCAGCGACAACCCCACCCCCATAACCCTCGTGGATGTATAGAAAATTTAGCCCCCCCTTTAGCCAATATGAAAATCGTGCAACCCCCCCCCCCCCACACACACACACCACCCACCACCAAATGACCGACATCCCCCGCCCCCTTGTTTGGTAAATTATGCAAGCTCCCTAACGTAACAGATTTATAAATATGATTGACTAGAATATACACAACTCTCTCTAGGGAGTCCTCGTCAGTCTGGACCTATCCAGGTGAAGAGCTAGTTCCAATAGTGATAACATCCTACTGCCAAGCAGTGGATGAATGATGAGGTGAGCGCTACAAAATCAGAAAAACGAAAGGCTGGGTGATTATGGAGGCAATGTAAGCTTGAAGTGCACAGGCAGATATATGAAAACAAATGTGATAATCTCAATAAAATCCTCAATGCTTCAAAGCGAGATCACATACAAAAGATTATAGGTGAATCTGTTAATGAGCAGAAAGGGCTTTTTAAAGTCATGGATGATCTGTTTTATAGGAAAAAGAATGCCCCCTGCTCCTTGCCGTCACATGATGATACGGAGGACCTGTGCAATATAATGGACGATTTCCTCACAGAGAAAATAATGCTAATTCATAAAGGACTAGCTGAGTTACAAAAACAGCCTTTTGATCTAGACAAAGATTTCCCTGGCACTAATGAACAGTGTTTTGACAGATTTGTAAATTTGAGACAGACATTAAGAAAATCTTAAAAAGGCAGCATCTAAACCGTGCATTTTAGACCACATTCCTACATATTTAGTGAAACAGTGTCTAGATGTCTTAGTGCCAATAATAACGAGCATTGTGAATGAATCCTTCTCCATGGCATCTGTTCCAGCACCCTTCAAATTAGCAGCAATTACACCAATATTTAAGAAGGCCAATTTGATTTATGATACCTCAAGAACTTTAGACCCATATCTAATTTGTCATTGAATTGTATCAAATATACTTGAAAAATCTGTCTCTATTCAGCTGCTGTCTACTAAAGATCCCTATGCTTTGGGTGAGAAATTTCAAAGTGCTGATTGGGAATGGCATTCCACTGAGACAGCAGTCACAGCACTGCTCAGAATTCAGCATGACCTCTTCCAGGCACTTGACAAGAAGCAGTGTGTGTTTATGGCCACGATAGAACTGTCGGTCACCTTCTATTAAAATATATGTCAATGAAGACCATGCAAAAGTAATCAAAAAGAGGCTTCTGGCAAATTCCATATGGATTTACACATTTTTTAAACTTAAAATTTCAGCACCAATAAAATAAGAAGGAACTGTTATAGGTTGACAACAAAATGATATAAGTAAATGTAAATATATGAGTAAATGTCTCAAACCGTAAAAAGGAATGTGTGCACAAAATAACAAATGTAAACACAATAAATAGATTATTTTATTGACATTAAGCCACAAAACTCCCTATAATTTCTGTACTTTTCACTTCTTTATGTCCATAACTAATAAAAAGAAACAAAAATGATTTGTGATTAGCCTTTCACAATTTTACTCAACCATACAAATATACACAACAACTGTGAAAAAAAATCACTTCTAAAATACAAATGTACGCTAAGTAATTTTCCTTTTTCTCAATGGTCAAACATACAGGATGCGATTTTGTTTCATGTGTTTTATATATAAAACAAGTATATACTAAAATAATAATATGGTGACTCACAATATACACAATGTTTTCACAATTTTTGTGACATAATCATATGCATTAATATATGATTATGGTTAATGAATAATTTTAAGAAGATTATCAACAAACAATTATTATAATTAGCCATGTATTTTTAAACAAAATGAGGTGTAAACTTTGGTTCATAAAATCCATGTTCTTTCTACTTTTATATTATATTTGAAAACACAAATTCCTTTTGATCAATTTTAAAAACAAAATAGGAACTTGTATATTCTGAGATAGAAAGTTAATAATATAAGAAATCTGCTCATAACATAATTTTTGCTTGAATTTGTCATGTTAGCTAAAGTAAAAAACATTTTCAAATATGCACTGGTTCCTTAATATTATGAAATAAGAGGATTGCAGAAGCAAGCAATGCCAAAAACATGAGTATAGTGATTAAGAACATTATAAAAT
The DNA here is from genome assembly GCA_019095985.1 of Streblospio benedicti. Taxonomy (NCBI): domain Eukaryota; kingdom Metazoa; phylum Annelida; class Polychaeta; order Spionida; family Spionidae; genus Streblospio; species Streblospio benedicti. The sequence continues at coordinate 12,857,638 of CM032667.1, read as the reverse complement.
AAACAGCAAAATTTACATCATGAGCATAATTTACCTAAACTATTATGAGGTATTTACGCTAAAATGAGACATGATTACCAAATCGTTATCAACATACAATACAACAACTAGATTACAGGGAATTTTTAACAATAACTTTTGTACAAAATTACTACAAATCTATTAACACATTTTTATTTCTTTCCCTGTAATAAGTCATTGTTCAAACTGAAACAATCTTGTCTATAAAAAAAAGACCGACAACATCAATCTTTGGCATTAGTCAGCCATTGATACCTGTATCCGAGCAATGGATATCACTCTAACCAATCAAGCAAGTCTAAATTCAAAAGCTAAAATCCAATTGACCAAGATAACAAAATAAAAACCACAATGTGATATTGTTAAACGATTTGATGACATCTGTGTGTGCACCAACACAAATGATATCAACAAATAAACTAGTCAGTTTGTATTTGGAGGTTCTTTGTGGCTATAGCTAAAGACGTCTGCCAGAGATCCTATGATTTGATATACATATACATCAGTCAGGGTACTAATTTGTGGGTGACTCCAATCATTCACATGTCCTCAACATTTTATGCACTGATCCATATCATTCAAATTAAATACTATTGCTGCAGTATATTGCATGCAATATACGACATACATGTACAACAGTATGTAACTAGATACTACCAAAGTGAATAAATGAGGCAACCCACAAATAATGACAGTTACATATTACACATCTTACACCCACATACATACAATACAATATTACATAAGGCTCTTTTCCTATGTACACGTTATAAAATCTAGTCTTGTATCTAAAGTGGCAGCAAAATGGTAAATAGCAATTATGGTTCACAGCGAACGGGCTCCTATTATATACAGATATTTGCTAACTGGAAAAGCATCTACAGGCCAAAAATCGTGCATTATAAGTATGAAATGTACGTAATAAATCTAAAAGTCTCACCGGGAAGAAACAAGAGCATCACGATTCACATTACGCTGACACCGAAAGATGGAAAATTAAATTTCTGTTCCTTTGGCAACATATGACGACAACATGACTAATTAAATTCATTGATTAAAATAATGTAAAATATTCCAAATATGTACGTATTTATAAATATATCATTTTAATAAACAGACAAATTTGGTACTTTTAAAATACAATTTTATACAGAAAACACATGTTGGTCATTTGTAGCTACAATATAAGACAAAAACGATGATAGTTACTTGTCAATTTACATTTGCCACCCCATATTTCCATTTATAATTTACGAAAGCCAGATGTTCACTTCACATTGAGCAATACAACGGGATCTAATTTAGAGGATTACGTATGTATTTTCCATCATTCAGAACAGCATCAGCATCAATAGCAGCACCTACAGTTAACAAGCTTAAAGCGTCTTTCACCAGGAATATGGAATATTTTAAACTTCTTTCAGAAGTGTACACAGAAGACATTTGACCTCAGCATTTGAAATTGAGCAAGTTTCCCAGTCACATACTATCCCATTTAATTTATACCTCTATCATTAGAACATTCGCAGATTTCCAAACTCAAACTATTTCAAAATTTGCTAAACATCTCAAACAATGATGTTACAACATGAATTAAATTTTTTGTTTCAAAGGTATTTGATTACAAAATTTATGTTTTATTTCAATTTTCAAAATCATTACCATTAATTTCAAAATGTTAACTATTTATCTGATTACAAACAAAATAGTTTAAAATAAAAATTGTAAGTTTTAAGATGATGAAATAAACCCCTTAAATTATGGGAATATACATGACAGGAATCCTTCTCATTTCAACATACTAGCAACCATTTTACAACTTTCAGTTATAAAAACAGGCACAATAACACTGGTAACATTGTATGTTCATGGTTTTGACCGTTCATCGGTAAATCAATAAGAATTCACATATACATGTAGTTCTAAAATCAAATAGATGCCATAGCAGAATGCCATATTCATAACCACTCACATTTATAAAAACAACTTCTAAGACAATAATTAGAATCAATTTATGTATGCTTAACAGAAACTTTTGGAGATGATCGTCAGGCAATTATTACTAACATTATGAAGCAAAATCTGTTTTGTTAGTTATCAAATTTTAGAACTTTGTATATTTCTTATTAGATAAAATGACAATACTATGTCATACATAACAATGCAATTGTTTGAATCAAGAAAATACTTTGTTTTAATATCAATCTTTAGGAACAAAATTGTTCCATTTTTCACATACATTTTTAGTCTTCAAAACACGATAACACATTAGCATCTATTAGATAGATACTAAGATTAGAGCAACAAAATGCATTTTACATTAGTAGAAAATAAGTACATTCTTACTTCATCACAATATTTACGATAGCACAAAATGCAGTAAAAGGGTACACGTACATTTATTGATCACCGGGAATATCACCACAAAACAGGCTCAAAGATAAAGTGCAATTTAAGTCTAACAATATAATGTACATGAAAGCAATGTATTAAAATCAACCATGTACACTTCATCATACAATTTAAAATATAACAAAAAATCAGGTAATGTTAGTGTAATTGAAGTAGAACTGAATTAAAACTAAAAGACTTTTGAAAAGTATCCATGTAAAATTGCAAATCCTAATTAGATTATTTAATGTGATTTATATATTGTTCAATAATTAATATAGCGCTTTGCACTGTTGAAATACAAAAGATCTGCAAAAATAGTTCAGGATTTACAATATTTTTTCTACAAGGACACTTTTCAACAATATAAACATGCACATCCATACTGTACAAATAAACCCAAAATATAAATGTTATCTAACACAACCACATAAACAAAGTCCTTCAGCAAAAAAAAGCTATTCACATACAATTTCTAAAACTATATATTGTAAAATAATGAGGTATTGTAATGTTTTCTTAATAAAGAACATAAGATGTGACTAATACTAGAACAAAGGTAGTATTAAAATCATATTTACAATGTAACAAAGTGTCAAGAAAGCTATCATCATAATATTTCAAGTAAATAGTTAAAAATTAAGAAAATAGAAAATACACACTTTCAAAATCAACATTCACTAAATTTGTGTATCATTTTTTTAATCTCTTCATAAAAATTATTTCGTAATATATGATGTCTTCAACAAATATAAAAATCTAATTAAAATTTGATAAATTCATGAAACTTGTACAGTCTTGCTGAATGTACTGAAACACAAGCTGAGGTATTCGTAGACTATTGTGCCCATAAGTCAAAAAGTAAAATAAAATATAACTATATTTTACCTTTAAATCTGCGCATTTTAATATATAGAATTTGAATGATAATTAATGGGACTATAAGTGGGACTATAAAAAGATTGCTATTCCACATAAGTTTATGAGAGGCTTGTAGAACATAATTAATTAGTAATAGACAGAGTCTAATGGCTAAGATCAGTATAGCAGATATTTAAAAAAAACTACTGTTGATTTCAGGTTTACAGTAAGATGTTAAAAAATTAATGGACAACCAATTTAACAATGGGATGTATTAACATGACTCCAATTTAAACAAAATTGGCAGGATGAACATTGAAAAAACACATCCCACATTATCATGATTACACATTTTTGGTGGTGCTACATGTATTATTGTAGCCTAAAATGAAGAATAATATAATCTGTTTCATCCCCAATGGGTTCAGGCAAATGAGACATCCAAATGGGTAAATTTGACCTTATTTTAGGCTTTATTCAAGACTGTAACCAATCAGACAACCAATCACTATCCTGTCAGTAAAGTGTTAAATAGATCTTTTTAAATCAACAGTGCATTAAAATGCAGCCCATAATTAACAAGTAAACCATCAAAATGGATCGAAACCTCCTGGAATACATGTTGATCATGTAACTCAAGGTGAGTATTCTGCCGATATCTATCAAATCGGAATAAAGTTACACTGAAAATCTAAGGATGGCACTGTAAACCTGAAACCGGCAGTTATTCATATTAACAGGCTCAGGTTTCTTGACATATGACATTTGGCACTGGATTAAGGATTTAGACTAGCAAAATAGCATTCAAAATATCCAATCATCTGCTTGGTTTCCACTTGGTTATCATATGTACGTGTGAACGTCATTGTCGCAATTTCAAAATGGCATTTTCTTAACATTATTGAAATGGTACCAAGCTAGAAAAAATATCTAGTTAGTATAGTTTCATTATACTATACAAAGGTCAACATATATAGATATCATTCCTGTCTGGTCACAAACAACCCATTTCATAAGCGGTCATATTCATTATTCAAAACATATATAGCATTCCTTTCTTTCATTTTTGATCACACCACATGTTAATAGCTTATCATATGTTCATTTGGAGATATTAATACCCGATATATGACATCGACGTATGCCTGAGTGCGAGTTAAATTATGGAACAACAAAAAGGCAGATACAAGAAACCTGAAAACCCTTAATATTATCTAAATACTATTGTAAAATTTGTACCCGTAAAAATCTATGACACATACTGAGAGGTATAAAAGTAACAACTATGGAGTAAACAAAACAGAGAATAGTTAGATATACAACACGAGTAAAATAATATGCGTAAGTATTTTCACCAGTAGCAGACGGCATTTTTTAGCTGATGTGAATTGTCAGTGAATTACTTAACTCACTTACGTTTCATAGAACAAGGACTTATCAACAACTTTCAAACAAAAATAGAAGACTTTAAACATGTCACTAAGTTAACACAAAAATTGATGACAAACGCACACATACTACATGTATAAGTATGTAATGTTATCTATACTGTTCACACATTCATTGTAAGTCATCACCAGATGTGCACGTGTCATCAATTCATGTGCATGCGTCACTTAACACCAATACAATAATGTAAACAATACAAAATAGGTTTTCACCAAGAAAAGTATGATACGAGTACCATTTTGATAACACCAACGACGCGGAAACCAGTAAAATAAATATTATTGTGTTAGACACCCTGTAGCTGACCCTCTGTACACTGTAACATACGCCGAAAAACAGCAACGCCATAACGACGGTGGCCATTTTTAATGGACACCAACATTGATAGATAAAATCCTCTTCAGCTAAGATAATATGCCGCTATTATCAGTTAAGGTTCGGGGACATACCCGTCCAATATACATGGATCCACTACATAAAATAGAAACTGTACATAAAGTTAAGAATTTTCCTATACAACATCGCTAGTAGTAATCCATTGTTCACGTATATCATGCACAATATGTATATGTCATATATTGTCATTTCGACCTATTAAAGACGTTTTGTAAGTTGTTGTCTTTGTAAGGTGTTTTCTTATTCTAGATGGAACCAATGAAATGTCATGCTAAAAAAAAACAATTTTTGTCACAGACATCTTATCCATTTTTGGTATGACGATCGTTGTAAAATTCCACGTATTATCGTGATTTCTCTTAAAGCTGATTTTGCAGAAGACTTTTATGATAATGCTCCCTTATAAAGCTATATTATAAAAATTAAAGCTAATTTTTTTCTGCCATGATCACAGTCTAATCGATTTCTGTTAAAAATGTATAATAACGAGAAGAAAAAAAAAACATATTTGGCATGGTTGGTTTCACTTTTTAAATTGTGAATAATACATAAAAATATTGAGGTACTACACCAACATAAGTGGCTATAAATTCTGAGAAGTTAATGATAATAAGTAGACCCATGATTACTGACGCAGCTGTAGCCAATACTTCCTGTTTAGAACACACTAAATTATAGAAAATTATAGAAAAGGTAATGAAACATATTTTTTTATCAAAAACAAAACAACATTCTACTTATACTGAGCTCAAGTCATACATTCCAGTTTTGTCATAAATTGAGAATGCGATTTTCTTAATCTACTATTCCATACGATTCGATGGCTGGATGTTTCAATCTTCTTAATCTGTTCCTACTTATCTTCCATCTAAATGTTCCATTCACATTAAGTCATTACTTAGACTCTTCAATCTGCATGTAGCATTGGAAGAATTGGATATCACCAACGCTATCGCGCCGTCGAGATCGCAAAAAACATACAATCATGTCTGCATTTCAATATTAGCTCTGTCAAATATGAACACTACATCATCCCAGGAAGTCGCTTTTTTCTTATTTCTTAACTTAATGAACTTATAAAAAACAACATTTCAATGAGCCCCCAACACAATGTCAAAGGTGTTGTATGTCGACGATATACTAGTACATGCCTTCATCCACAGCACCCCTCTATAAAACCATATGGTCCGGTATCTGTACCAAGATTGACCACATTCTGATCCATCTTTAGGGTCCTGTACCGAGGTCATCCTTTCTATACAAACCCATGGTCCTAATTGACCGGTGTCTGCTCGACCTCAAAGTCTCAACAGTCTTCTACCAAGATCCTGTATTCACCCATCCCGACCAGCTGCATACATCCATGTGGCAGCACTATACAGCATTCATGGTTCTACCGATACACGCTATCTCTACATCATCATTTATCCTATCTTGGGGCCCTATGGTCCTCTCTCATTATAGTCTCATGGTCCTCTCTATACCCTATCTTACACCTTCATAGAGTCGTCTTTCGGGGTCCTTATTCAGGGTCCGATAGTCCCCACAACCCCATCCGGCCCTATCTATACGGCCTCATGGTCCTGCTCAGAGCCTCCAGCGCCCTTGCCACATCCTGCTCCGCTCGTTCATTCTCCGCGGCCGCCGCGACCGCTGCCGCAGATGCCGCAGCAAAATGTGCGGCAGACACGGCTGGGTGAAGGTCTCCCCCCGCCCCCAGCCCCGCTAGCGGCGAGAACGGACCACCGCCCCCGCCCCAGGGTGGTGGGAAGGTGGGGGGCCGGACGACGTCGTGTGGAAGCGGCCACCGGGCGGCGGAGGAAGCATGGAGGAGGCGGCTGAGGTGGAGAAGAGACCGCCCAGACTGGGTGGAGGGGACGACAGGTGGTGATGCGTGTCGGACACCTGCAATAGAGGTTAGCTTCGTTGAAAGAATATTTTTATGCTACTACTGAGTTGACATTCAATGGTGATATTTGAATTAGATTAGCTTTTCATCAGGTGGTGGTGCGTGTCGGACAGCTGCAATGGTGGTGGACGGGAAGGTTAGCTTCGTTGAAAGAATATTTTTGTGATACTGAAATGATATTCAATGGTGATGTTTGAATTAGATTAGCTTCTCATCGCTGAATCATTTTCCTGTTTCATGGTTTTGCAGAAGTTCAAATTTGAATAAGCTACAGCCTTGCGACATTATTATCGTTGGATGATTAATGCTTATTGCTTCCAACAGTTTCAAAACAAAGGTGGATATTACATTTACTACTGACAATATGAGCGGTTTATTTCAAATATCATGTAGATTCATATCATGATGATATTCGTTCGATATACATTTTCAACCTGCAAGCCCTTTCACCATTTTGCAAATTTCCTTGTATATAACATTATATCTAAATTACACAAGACAAATACAACTCACATAATGCACAAAGCACATCATATTGCTTACATCAAAGCATTTTTGATCAGTGCCGCTGCTCTATTTCTTGATGTCTGGTATTAGTTGAAATAAGACGTTGCAAACGCTTGTTTGCTTCACCTGTCAGTAGAAATAGCCAATGACAAACCGTCCAGTTTTACCTGTCCTGTCAGGCGGCGATGACCTTGTCTATCTGTTTTACCTGTCTGTTTGGTGGTCCCATGTCGTATCCGGCAGTAGAGAAGTGACCACTGGAGAGACTCGGGGTGTGATGACCGCCAGGGTCGTGTGATGACGATGTTGATGACCTCAGATGGTTCTCGTGGGCCATGGGAGTGCTGCTGCTGCTTCCTGGGCCTGATGTGTGCACAAAGCAGAATTCGTATCAGTGAAACGAAATTCAGTGATAGGCTTGTAAAGTTTGAAAGGCCATGAGCTCGAACTCACGGTCTCCTGGTAACACCAGACTGGTCATTATGTGTCGGACACGCGTGCTAACCCGCTGCACCAACCTTTCCTACGAGGGATAGACATGTTCACACTTGCCTATGTATCATATTGCGCAATGTCTGTCTGGCACTTGGCGCTATATATAGATAGTCAACCTTTATCGCTACTATAGCCTCTATATCACTGAAACCTGTTATGCTGAGTACATTGTAACCGGACAGGATGCATTGTGTCCGGCCACTTTCTTGACATTAGCACAGTACACCTAGGTTTGGCCTCAAGTTGTCACATCAAATGTGGTTTGTGTGGAGGTACTCACTAGCCTCTTTGATGAGTATGGGGACATTGTAGAATGGTCATATTATGAAAGTGGTCTTTGTATAGAGGTAGTGATTGTAGCCATGTGGCTGTGGCTGGCACGAAATGTGCTTTGCTCCGTTAGAAAGTTACTAGTCAATTTTTCATGTTACAATGTTAATCAACTTTTACGTTTTTGTTTCATATTTTCATGTAAAAAAAGTGTATGGATTATAAAAATATTCCACATTTTTGACTACCTGACATTGGTTTCTGTTAGTTAAAAGTCCAATTTGATTTTTGAAAAAGGCCAACACCCAAGGTAGGTTGAGTCTATATCCATATAGCACAGCTTACTATATCAATTGCATCACATTCATATTGGCTAGACAGTGGACACTAATATATTTGTTCTCAACTTCCTCAAGAAAATCGTGACTTTCCATCATTGACATGATTGTTCTACGAATTAGATTTCTATCTTTAGAAATATTTCTGTACAGACTTCCTGGTTTACCCATAAAACATTTGCCTCATAAAGGGGAAAACAGAAAACACAATTGCATAAATACACTGCAATAGAGTAACAAAGAAAAAAAAAAAAAAAGTCAACACAATGCGCCCTCACCTCTCGGGGAGCCGGGATTGGAGCACATGCCAGGACGATGACTGGGTGTGCTGGACCGTGACAGGTGTGACGAGGAGGTGCCTCCATCGAATGACAGGTGCCGAGATACCATCACCCCACCATCACCTTCAGTATTGAAAATACCACAAATTTACCAAGGAAAGATGAAAAAACATGAGATGACATGAAATAACACCAGAGAAACAAAACCAACGGAAAACTCTGAACACATAGGTTTCCTCTACTGCAAATCTACATTTAATAGAACCAGTTTAAGTCTGCTTCCCGCCACAACACCTAATTATAACAGATATTGTTATACCTTCATTGTACATGCATTACATATTGTTTTAATAAGGCCCAACATTTAGTGAAACAAAACCCAATGGGAGACAGCGCAGACCAAATGCTTATGAGCCATTGTTCAGTTGAATTTCACTCATCTAAAGGCCCTGAAACCTGCTGGAAATATTTTTGAACATTCCATATGTATGCACTCTGAGTATCAGATGTCCTGAAGAGAACTCTGACACATAACTATTCTCATTAAAAATTCTGACCAATCACAGGCTGTTAATCTATAATCATCACAGGCTGGTGATGAATATAAATCAGGTTAAGTGACCAATCCCAGCTAAGTATCAGATGGGAGTGTCGGGTTCAACCAATCAGGTTGCTGGGTGTGGCTGGTTCAACCAATCAGGTTGCAGTATTTAAACAGGTCACATAAATTATGTTAATCCACTCTCAGGCGAAACATTTCATAGGTTAATTTGCTTGACATCTGATACTCAGAGTGTATGTATGCGTCATATGTTCATAAACTGCCCATATTGTGTGACTCATTTACCCCTGTTTGCTGCATCATGCTGCGTGCCTCCGGCTCTCTGCTGCAGCATGTCCCCGCCATGCCATGATGGCCGCCGGCCGCCATCTTGTGGTGGTCGTCATGGAGACTGTAGATATTCGGGGACGACAGCTGACGGGCCAGGGAGTTGCGCGTCAGGTCCTGAAACAACACGAAAGCATTGGGGTTGTGAGTTCGAGTCCCGTCAGGGCCACTTGATATAGTAGAATGGAAGATGTCTCTTCAGCTATGTCAATACAGTGGCAGGAGCTTGCTTGGCAGAACAGTGAGAGTAGAATTGAACACGAAAGCAGGTTTTATGACTCAGACATGTCATTTGAACTGGTATTTGAAGTGTTAAGAAAACTCAAAAATATTTTTAGTAGTTTATGTAATGGTATAATATTGTCTAGTGTGAATGTTGTTCTCTCTTTCTTTTTATATATTTATTTTTAAAAGGATTATATGCGTTTTAGCTATTGCCTACTACATTTATGCATACCTGTATGTCTACATAAAGATATACCTGTATGTATTTCAAGATATGTACCAGTATTTCAATAAAATATGTTAAAACCAAACATTCCATGCACAGTTGGATCTGTTTATCTGTTCATCTTCAAATCTACCAAGTTGAATTTCTTTTTATAATTCAAGGAAACGTCTATTTCAATTGTGATTTAAGACACTCAAAATTAATTGCATATAACGGTAATTCATCTTAGCATTGTCCATGACTAATTCCGATCATCAAAATGCTGAAAATGTCTGATATTAGTCAAAATGTTCATTCCAATGTTGAATTTTACTGTTTGTCAATACAATGAACAACAATCAATCCAACAGAATAACTGTTTGTACCTGTGGAGACTCAGGCGGCATTTCGCGGTAGTGCGGATACAGCTGTTCCTGGCTGTGTGACCGTGACAACGCTTGCTGCTGCTGCTGCTGCTGCTGCTGCTGCTGCTGCTGCTGCTGGTTGTGATGAGTGGCGGGTGTTTGCTGCGGTGGGCCCATCTCCTGCATCAGGTCCCCTCCTGCTGATGGTGGCTGTTGCTAGAATGAAGATCGCAATCAGAGGTCCATTGTCCATATCAATTGGGACAACCGTATACAGCCGCAATCCAAAGGACAACGTACCATGTTAAAGGCCCACTTCAAAATTGTAGCCTATTAAAATCAAGACCTATGAAATTCCAATGCAAATACATATGTCCATTCCACAAATGGAAAATTTCTCAATCTAAATGTCATTGAGTGTTTGGATGGTTGAATATTTTTTATATTGCTGAGTAGCTCTACTACCATGGTTCTATGTCAAATAACTACCTCTATGGTGCTTTTCAACATGTTATCATGCTTATACGCTAATATTGAAGTCTAACAAGCGTAACAAAAAATGTGTGTGTGCCACATGTGTGTTGTTGTATTGAAAATTTACAAAACCGTATCTTATCACCCTACCAGTAACGGACATGTAGAGCGTTACAATAAAAAGTGATCATTGGTATTTTGCTGCAGTAAAAACAAATGACAATTAGCATTAATCCAATACAGTAATAGATCAGAAGAATGTTAAAACTATTATTTGTTTAATACAATTGGTTGTTTCTTCTTTTTCTATTTGTGACATCAAATTTGCTACAAGTCTAAAGAACAGAGCAAATTTCCAGCAGAGACTGCTGTTCCAACAACTATGTGATAATTCAACACAAAGCAACAACTAAACCTATTGTTGAGCACTTGTAACAAAGACATTTCATACTTGGTTGCTATGCTGGCTGTGTTGGTTGCTATGCTGGTTGTTGTGTTGGTCCGAGTTGTTATCATGGGGATGTGGGTTGGGATGTTGGGACATGTCCATGAGCTCTGGGGTGTCATCCAGACCAGTGAGATCGCCACCTGAACAATAATGCACCAACATAATCATTAGTCAATAGAATTTTCCCCCAAACTACTAATCTACATCCAATGATTTCTATTTCAAGTACTTTAAATTTTCATCTTGTATCTATATACATTATATATACATACATATCTATTTTTCCTCCTATGACACTATCTTTATCATACTACAAGCGACTGTAAGTTAAAAAAAATATCTCTTCCACAACAGATAGGAATTATACTTGAATCAAACTTGTCCTGCATATGTAAAATATAGTGACAGTTTACCTTGTCCTCCCATAGAATCCTGCTGCTGTTGCTGCTGTTGCTGCTGCTGCTGCTGCTGCTGTTGCTGCTGTTGCTGCTGGAGCGCCCTGACTGGGGCTGGGTGCAGTTGGGGTGGTGGTGGTGGGGACAACAGGTCCGCAGGGGTCTGCACAAACACACATTGGCGATATTATCACAGATCTCAAAACAAGTGAACCCGTCAGAGTTGAAAATCTTAATCATAGCTACAAAAAATCTTAATTTTCAAGCAAAAATCTTGATAAAAATCTAATTGAAAATCTTAATAAAATCTTAATGTTTATCTACTCACAATAAGCACTAATGAGGGCGATACGTAGCAAAAACCATCAATTTATACAGTATCTTTCACTGTGTTAAAGGACATAATTCATTCAACACCACCCCAGAAATGTGGCGTGTATGAATGTAAACACAGCTACGTGGAGTGGCTCCTTCCATGTGGTTGGGTGTTCAACACAAGAGTAGACCAGATACTGTCATACTCATAGCTAGGCTTTGACATATACAAGTCCATCTTTTGGCATTTTGATGCACTGTCATCGCGATTAACAATAGATAACCTTATGTAACATCTTATAAGCAATCATTGTGCACGGGTTATTCTACCATTAGAAGAATAAAAGGAAATTTCACCTGAAAACATTTATCTTCAACTTACCAGCGTCCATTTCCTTTTTGCACCTACACGTGCACATGCACCAACGCTAGCACCGGCGCCACTTACATTTACAACAACGCAGAAAGAGACACACGCAAATCGTTTTTTCCGCGCTACAAAAGATTACTGCCGTGATCCAGCAGCTTGTTTCCGTTTTGAACACAAAATCTTTCTGGGAGGCATTATTCACACGATTTTCAACTAAAGTTTGCAACAAATTACCATATTTTTCTTAAACTAGTGAATTCCCGTAATAAAACCATGTCCCCGTACGTAATGATTTTCAGAGGTCAAAAACTGTAAAAATACGGGGAAAAACGGATGTTCACATCTCTGTTATCACACAACAACCTCTAATTGATTCCTTTGTCATCATGCTCCGGAACTGGCTGATAGCCAGAAATCCGTATCAAGCATGTTCAGAACTAACGATTTACAACCTGCACCATGCTAGTTTTGCCTATTTCCAACAATTAGATGCTTCCTTGATCGTTCACAAATTACGTCAGCCAAAGTTTGGCTATTTTTGACCCCCTGCCCCCCCCCCCCCCCCCCGTCAGCTTTTGTCAGCTTTCGCTGACCCCCCCCCGGGCTGACATCAGCATTTTTTTGTATGTGTGCACATGTCAGCTGTATAATCGAACAGTCATTTTATCAATTTTAAAGTTAAATCTTATGGTACCTATGCAATAGATATTTCATGCTGGACCTTCATAAATGCAGGCTCTTCTACTTCATCATAGCCAGAAGATCCAGTGGGAGGGAGGCGGAGGCCATGCATACCCCTTTTTCACCCCCAAAATGTCATTTTTATGGGGCTTTCGGCATATCCATGAGCATTTGCATTTTTGAAACCCCATTAGATTCAGCCGTTCTGCGCTATATGTGCACCCTTTTCCAAAAAGGTGAATTTGCCAGCCTTTATGACGCACTTAAATTTGAACTTGCACAAAGTGAATGAAAAATATTTCAAAGCATTAAAAAATATGATACATTTGATAATGTAAGATGAAGACGTGTTCATTCTAGGCTGTGGCCAGAATTGACACAGTGGCAGCCATAAACAATCATATGCCATGTGTCCTATAAACGAATGTATTATCTTTATGCATTTTCCTAATCCTTTCACAAAGATCAGTCTTCCACTTTTAGCAAAGTTATATCAATCTTCTCATGTAAAAAGTCTTATAATAATTACGGGACTTTTATCTTTTTAATGCTTAATTTTTAATGCATAATGCAACCTCAACTGGTACTATCATGCTATAGAATAAAATTATACCGATTTTTCATTATTAGCCGAGCATGTGTTTTATAAACACAAAATTTATTCTTTATATTCTTTCTTTGGTAGGCCTACTGTTTAACTAATATCAACTGGCATTTTTAATAAATCTGTTTTAAAGGTTAAATTATAGTTGTTAATATACTTGTTAAATTATAGTTAAGCATGATCTGGAATATTTCTGACTGGTAAAAAATCTCAATCGTCTTTAAAACTTGGATGAAAGCTGAAAGCTGACGTCAGCCAGTGCTGGACCCCCCCCCACCCCTATCAGCTTTCGTCAGACATTCATGACACCCCCCTCCCCCGATAGCTGACGTAATTTGTGAACTATCCCTTACACTGGGTAGTTTCTTGACCGAGAGATATGTGCCAATTGGATAAGACTATTCGAGTACATTATGAATAAAACTTATTCGACAATTCGGGTTAGGGCAATATGGGCACGGTTATGAAAATAGCTTTGACAGGCTAAATCATTTCACGTCCGTTGTTTTAGCAAACCTATAGCTATCTTAATCATTTAGAATTTGCTATTTTGACGTACCGTATTTGTATAACAAGCACGCATCTACGTATGGCTGTTTGCTATATTTTTGCTTCAATGTTCGTAGTGTGATATCAATATTATTTGAAACGCTTAGTAGAATTAACACATTCTTTGGGTCCGTGTTCCATTAGTTTGGTGACACGGGCGATTGAAATTAATGCTGAGATGGGAATCTGTCACCACAAAAAATCTTAAACAGGAGCTTTCAAACAAAAATCTTGATATGAACCGAGAAAAATCTTAATTAAACTTTGATGTTTTTCCTCTATATGATAAGTAACGATAATTGTCATAAATAGTATAAACAGTTATCATTCAGTACAATATTAGTGTAGTAAGTAATAAAAACCACGAATTACTAATCTTGTGAGAAATATTTAAATCACCCCATACCAGGGCCAAGAGGGGCTGGGATCATTCAAATCACCTGGATATGCAACCCAATTGACGTTATCAGGACGAGAAGATTTTGAATGGCAGTCTGCCTTAGACTATTAGTGTATTCATAAGCGTTTTGAAACTTGGCTTATTTATGATTATCTGTTCATCAACTGCATTATATATTAGAAACATTGGGTATTTGTGACATTGGTTGATAAATAAAAGAACGCAGATTCCCCCCCCATTTGACTGTTGTCATCGGACTCATCTGCGGGCGCATCAACACTTCGCCTAAAGGCTGGTGTCTGATCGCCGCAGCATGACCGCACAACAATATAAATTCCCCTTTAACTAATAAATGGAGGGGGACTTGGATGGATGGTGATAAGGGATCCCCAACCCCTCAGTCCCTTTGTTTGACACTGCAATTGTTGAAATCCTTTAGACCCTTTATTGGGTAGGAAGGACAAGAGTTTAGTTGGTTGAGATTATTTACATGACTCTCGTACTTTCTCATTGCGCATGAACATATATCGCCCATCATAATGTTCAGCTATAAAGTTATGCGCATTATGTTACACGTTCTCAAGTCAGCATTTCATGTAATATGGCACTTTTGTAAATATTGTATGCATAACAACATATTTTGAGGATGAAAAATTATTTCTATTTGGTTTACCTCTAAGTAATATCTTTGACGGATGACCACAAGCTCTCTTTTTGGACACAAGTATGCAAATTAGGCTGTTTACACTGGGTTTTTTTGACAGGGAGGCTACGGGCCATTTGATAGAATTTTCCAGTACTTAAAGAATGAAATTTTTAATTCTGGTTAGGGCAATATGAGCATGGTTATGAAAAGTAACCTTTAACAGGCTTAATAATTTCATGTCAGTGTTTAGTAAAAATAGCCATGTGTCCTATAAACGAATATATTATCTTTATGCATTTTTTCCAAATCCTTTCCTTCTACTCTTCACAAAAGATTAGTCTTCCACTTTTAGCAAAGTTATATCAACCTT
>CM032667.1:12810346-12841684 GCA_019095985.1 Streblospio benedicti | reverse complement strand
TTTTATCTTTTTAATGCTTATTTTTCAATGCATAATGCAACCTCAACTGGTATTATCATGCTATAGTATAAAATTATATCGATTTTTCCTTATTAGCCGAGCATGTGTTTTATAAACACAAAATTTATTCTTTATATTCTTTCTTTGGTAGGCCTACTGTTTAACTAATATCAACTGGCATTTTTAATAAATCTGTTATAAAGGTAAATATACTTGTTAAATTATAGTTAAGTTAAGCATGATATGGAATATTTCTGACTGGTAAAATATCTCAATTGTCTTTAAAACTTGGATGAAAGCTGAAAGCTGACATCAGCCAGTGCCGACCCCCCCCACCCCCCCGTCAGCTTTCGTCAGACATTCATGACCCCCCCCTCCCCCCAATAGCTGATGTAATTTGTGAACTATCCCTATTCTATATTCAGTAGGCAAATTATACCGCATATTGCTTTGAACCGGTTACTTCAGTCCCATCTTGAATGGGGAAAGGTATGAAACAAGGTCAATGCATTATTCTAGATAATTTGTTTGGGTTTTGTATAAAATCAAGAAATACAATAATACAAGAATCTGATACAGATCAGACCTACTGAGATAGTGCATGGGATAACACTGAAGCTTCAAAATTAAACTTTTTTGTCAAAATATGCCATTTCAATATTTGTTTTTATTGTTCATTTTCTTTCTATTCTTCAATTTCCATCACTTAGCCGTTTATAAATTTGACAAGGACTATGTGTTTGAAACAATGTCTTAAAATGCATAAGTATCATTACATTCTGTGCAACATTGACAAATTGTTATCACAACATGTGTGCACAGGCATGCATCTACAAATGTCACTGGCTGGTGGTCCTTGTTACCGTATTGTTCTAATAAGCACACAGTGCGCTTACAAAAACAAATTTCAGCATAAAACAAAAAAATAATAAGTGCACCTCAACAATTTTTCGAGTTTCATGCATTTTTCTCACTTTGACCCCACAGAACATGACAACACAACGCGCCCGGATGGTTAGGTGGTGATCCGAATACGGAATAATACCGGCGTGTTATAGTCTTACAATATGGCGCCAGTAAAAAGAGCAAGATTTGTATTATATTTAATCTGCATAAACAGGGGTGTGCGCTTAGTGGGGTGTGTGCGCTAATAAGATCGAATACCATACCTGGTGTGTGGGGAAGTGTGGGTGCAGGCCGCTGCTGCTGCCTGGGTACTGCTGCTGCTGCTGCTGCTGCTGCTGCTGCTGCTGGTGATGCGGGTGTTGGATGGGCGAGTGTCGGGGCGGCTGGGATGTGCTCACCTGGGGAGGGCTGTCGATAGAGATTGGGCTCTCGCTGTCCATAGACCTGTATATGGGAATAAAAAGGTTTTGTATTTATCATTCTTTTTTAAACAGATACAACACTGTTTTGAAAAATGTGAAAAACTAGTCCGGCTGAGAACAAGCATGATAACCATGGTATCACCCCTCTTCGAAGAGAGGTGATAACACTGTCCGGCTTATCGGATACTTCTGGATCATGATAACCAATAAAATTACATGAAAAAGAATGATAAACGGTTTTACCTGCTGTACTTGTGCGGTGGGTGGTGAGGGTACAGGGGGGGAGATGTGAGGGGACTGCTGCTACGCCCACTGCTGCTGGTCTGATGCCTAAATGACAGTGGAGGCAGAGAGCGGTTTGGTGGGCCGGGCCCTGGAGACAGCAGGCCAGCACCAGGAGACCTGCATGTACAACAGACGCCATAATCACAGAATGTAAACTTTTATTGGGTTCCATTATATAAATATTGATTCAAATATATAGACACCTAATGAAACCTGTAATTTTGTCTTTGGCAACACTTTCATTCGGCCCGAAGAAGCTCTTGAGACAAGAGCGAAAGTCTTGCCAAAGACAAATGACAGGTTCCAATAGGTATCTACTACAATTGAATCAGATGCCATAATGTTTTAACAACATATTCTAGTTTATTAGTTACTCACTGAATGTTCTTTTCTTCATAATTAGTCATTTAACAGAAGACTATCACATACACGTAGTCTCAGGTGGGGTTAGAATAATAAATTGCTAATCCATCTGAATATTGACCTTTGCTTTTCTTTGACACAATAGGAGAATTCTGTAGATAAATACTAATCTTTGGAAAACTTTATCTTGAGACTTATTATCTTATCATTAAGCTATTATTGCCAAGCTATTATTATGTACGTCTCGTCAAATGTCTGTATAATTGTTAAGAACAATCACCTATTGGCACTTGAGTATCATCATCATGAAAAATTGGTAAAAATCATGACAATAAATCTGATGACATCACGCCACAACCTCATAATGAATAGGCTTTTATTGGTTCATATTTCCTTGGTCACAACACTATCTTTTTACCTTCATTGACAATTTCGCCAACTGCTGTTGGCATCATCAAAATGACTTCTCACGCAAAATGACTTCATGCGGGATACACTCTATATACTCTATACCAACAAAATGAACACATTCAAGAATGAATAGGCTTGTTGAAAAAGCCGTCTAAACTGATCACCCACCTGGTTCCCATGATGTCGATGTCTCCATCATTGAGCAGGTCTCCGGGAGGCTTCACCAGGGTCTCGGGTGGGGGCAGTTCCCGCTTGAAAGCCGGCGGGGGCCCCAGGTTCAGGTCCAAACCACCACCACCAGCTATGTGACTTCCTGCGAGCGAGAAATATCTTTTACTAAGAGTCTAATAGTTTCTGGATTCATAATTTGTAGAAACCAACATTGTTGGTGACACAGAAACTTACTTTTACGTACACAAAGTGCTACGTTTCGGGGAAATGTTTCCCCGAAATAATGCGACTTCCTACGAGCGAGAAATACTTCTTTCTTTAAAGAGGTGGACAAGCATTGCTATTTCAGATCTTTAGATTTTTGTACTCACTTTTTTAGTTGAAAGGCTCATAATGCCACCTTTCATATATGACAACCCGATACAGTTGAGAGAAATAGTTGTTTAGTTAGATTTTTAGTTGATGTTTCTGAGCCATTGCTTTAATTTTTGATAAATTTGAAAGAATAAGACAAATTGAATTTTTTATCTTTTTTATTTTCATAATTATATATTCAAAAATGATTACTGGCTGTACTGTTTTCTATTCCACGTGCCAAGTCTCATGATTAATGTCAAACATTATTTTCGTGAAAGCAAATGTAAGCATATATATTATAAAAGTAAAAATATTTATAAAGTCAGTCCGAACTTCTGTACCTTTCTATTTAAACTTGTAAAGTTACATTAGAATGTAAATTTGATAGACATTTGTATAATTTCAATCAACTTTTTGTACATAGGTGCAGTACAGTACAAAGTCGAAAGAAAACAAAACATACACAGACTATGGACCAAACATACATGTATGCTGGTCTCCTCACCTTTGATTATATGATTTTGTGGATTAATCAAAACTCTTAAGATGTGGTTTTCCTTTAAACTAATCTAAATGACAACAGGATTTTGTCCTTCAGCATAAAGTGGTTCCATTTTGATTATTACATAATCTGTTTTTGATCATTATGTAATATGTTTTTCATTGGAGCACACCCTGTGCTGTGCTTTTTTGAGAAATTTTGTACCTAAAGTTCTGCACGTGTGCACATTTTTCTAAATGTTCACCCACGTGAAAATTTAAGTTTGATTAAATTTCATGTAAGTTAAAATTTTGCAGTTTCATCTCAAACCTTTCATAACTAATCATAAATACACATGAGTGGAAACAATAACTACAACAATTACCCCTAGACGGATAAAAAAGATGATAAAAAACCTGTCGTTGACATGAGACAGAGTTTGCGTTGGCTCATAGGACATAAATAGTGAGATTATAGAACAATAAATGGCATATTCAGGTTTTTGGCAATCTTGGAGTAAAATTGTTAAGCATGCAATAGGCTAAAATAGTCAATGATTTGGCCTATTCAGAATTCCGCCCCTTTATTGAAATATACAATGTTTTCCATGAAAATAAAGTACTTGTACAGTAAATTGCATTTTAAACTGTTTTCCATGAAAATATTTTGTAGATACGTACCGGTACAGTAAATTGCATTTTAAACTGTGAACAACAGCTCTTCAGAGGTCAAAACATATCTTCACCTTGCAGATACTGACCTTAGTATTTACTTTCAAAGCCAGGAAGCATGGGGTCAAATGTGGGAAAGTAGATTTTACTACCAAAGATACTTTCTAATTTTTGGCCCTAGTAGTTTTTAGTTTTCAGCCATACTAAAATCCATGATTTCTACATATTTTATCCAGAATGAAGATGCAGAGCAAGGCATTCTGACATGTTTGGGTTTGAGACTGAATATTTGTGAGCTTTTATCAAAAATATTTCTTATAATGAATTTTTGTTTTGTAGAAAGAACCCATTTTGAAAAATGGGGGGTCGCATACTAAAATTACTCCTCATGGTTTTGATCAATTAGTACATTTTCATAATCATATGTTTCACTGCGTTGATCAAATACAATATTTACAACACAAAACATACATGCTCGACTCTGCTTGGCATTAAAGACAAAGCAGAGTAGTGTTTGCATGTTTTGTACAGTAAATATTTTATTTGACCATCTCTTTCAATCACCCAGTAAAACCAGGGGTACATCACTTAATTCTTAACATACAATTGCCACAGAACTGAGGTGCTTTTAATGTTTGGGTGCGTGGACTGACGACGCTGTAAATATGCTGTGTTTTCTACCCACCTAGTGAAATCTCATAGGCGGGCTGTGTTTTGCGTTTCTGGCGGAGATCCTCCAGAGCCGCGATGTGGCCCTCGTCTGCCTTCATCTCCATGTGTCTGAGGACAAAACCAAACCACAACATTGTATTATATATGACCTTCAAACATTTGTGACTTATTCTTCAATTTATATACAAGTTGTTAAAAGTGTATGTTCATTGCTATAGACCCATTTCATACACATGCTTTCTAACATACAAGTACATGTGTCACATTATTATTATACAAAAAGCCGATTCCTAAAGAATGTATTGAAGGTGTATCAGACAGCAAAGGAAAATCAACATTTGGCATGTGGAAAAATTCATGTAAACCATAGAGTTTGTGTACATTTTCATGGTCATGCAGTAATTGAACTTGTTCTGGATTCATGATGTCACCTTCCTTGACGTGAGTCTTGATCTTACTGATCTTCCTGTTCTTCTCTTAGCATAAAAAGGTCATGTTCGAGCTCATAGTTCAGTCTTCAATTATTGACAATTTTCAATCATTCATCATCATTGTCAGTTGTCAAGTCTGTTCTGGAGGTCAAACACAAAATGGTTCATAAAACATCATAAAATGGTCTCACCTTTCTAGATAGCTCTCCCTCGTGAAGAGCTTCTCGCACACAGTACACGAGTACAGCGTCATCTTGAGCTCGGTGTCCCCACCCACGCCTCCCCCGAGGCCAGGCGCGGCGCCGAGACCCGCCGCAGGCTTGTAGTCCGGGTGCGACGCCATGTGCTTGATGAGCCCCGTCTCGTGGCTGTAGCGCTTGTGGCAGAGCTGGCACATGTATGGCTTCTCGCGTTGCTTCGTCTGTCAAACAAACAGCAGAGGCACAGTTAGTCTTTCAATAGATGTAATATATTTCTTTTTCAGCTGACAACACTCATGCCAGCGATCATATTTTCAGTACCTACGTGAAGCGGGAGACCAGAGCAGATGGATACTTTACGAGTACTAATCTCTCTTCCATTTCGAGGGTGACAGGCTAAGCCAGAGTCAATACCATTACATACCGGGTACTTATATATTTTAGGCTCATTATTCAATCGGGCAGCCATTGGAAATAAACACTCATTGAGATCCTCAATTATGCTGGAAGTTGTCTGAAGATATTAGCTAATCAGAAAACAAACCTTTCAATATAGGACCTCTCCGTAATTTCAAATGTAGGCTCTAACTGAGCAAAGCTTTTCCATTATAAATGGACAAATTAACCCACAGTAGATATTGAAACAAAGTATACGCCCAGTGGGAAATTATATTAATTAAAGATGTCAAAATAGAAGCTCTAAAAAAGTAGTATTGCCGATCGCTGGTGACTGTTGTAATTAGCCAGCTCTGGACAAAATCAACCAGCACAGGGCAGGCGGGTAGTTTTTATTTCATACCCTGATCATGTGAACAAATTTTTAACCAGCTTACGCTTGAGCCAAAAAGTTTTTAACCCCCCAAAAAACAACTAAATATGCAAAAATGAGCTTCACTTTTTCATAAACAATACATGTGTCTGGATCAACCTGGACTAGTTTTTTATCATTTCACAAGTACAAAAACCATAAACTTATGAAACTACACGTGAAGCCATCTGATACAATCTAGCAAAATACGGACTAAAATTCATGTGTCTGATGATGACAGCCCAAAGATTATCCCAAATTAATGTTTTTCAACAATAAAACTAATGTTGAAGATACTTGACAGGAGTGTTGAATGTCTTGCATGATATGTGGATCTTTGACTAACTTCTTCATAAATCCATGACAGCAGTGAACTGCGTGTCATGCAAACGTGATCTTCTGTACGTGTCTGACATGCACAAAAATCTCAAACCCATGTGGCTCGTGTTTTGTTACATGCATTAGTTTTTTGGTGAATATGCCGCTTTGTGAATGTAACAGTTACATGTATCACGCATTTATGGTATGTTTTTCACTGAATGTTCTTACATTTTTAGTGGTGGGAGTTGTGTTGAGTTGCAAACCCTAGGTTTGTACTCTATAAAATGCTACTACCATTTAACGTTCTTTACACATTAATAATTCAATTCAAAAAGCCAGTATTAGAAGTGTTTTCACAAAGTGACAAACAAAAAATCAAGTGAAATTAAATATCTCTTTACAAACTGCACCATTGTCTTTTGAAAGGTTATGAATGGTTGACAATGAGATTGTGTTATAGCTAATTACAGAGTCATAGCCTTGTTTTTAATTAAGACAAAAGGTGAAGCAATGTAATTAACAGCTTTCTAATTACGTTTTTGTCGGGAATATGATCTTGACAAACCTATTGCATATTGCTGCTGGATAGGTTAAGGGGAAGGTTCCAGAGGTGTTCGTAGGCTATGAGGGATGGCATTTATGATTAACATGCGCTTTGATTAGGATGTCTGTAAGTCCTACAACAATTCATTCATATGACGTTTCAAAAAATATACAGCAAATACCAAGTGTAAAAGATCAGTAAATATTATTTAGATCACAGTCTACAAAACTACCCACATCTCGTTCATGTAGGAAAAATCCGACAGAGCTTCTACTATATGTAACAAAATCAACACGCTCACAGTATGACTCGTGATTTCATGGATTATCATCACCAAGGACTGCCTGATCACCCTTTACCTTGTATCATGCTTCTTCGAACTGACTGTATATACAGAAAGTTATCGGCCATTTCCTTCATTTCCAGGAATTGAACACCTCATAACAACGTTCTGCACTTGGAGCCAACAACACAACATATGACGATCATTTTCACAAAGTTATTTTCAAAGGACGTATTGCTGCAGATGTCAGAACCAAAGTGCTTTGTGTAAACAATATACATTTTCCTACTTATCTATAAAATAACCAGCTATAATCAATACCTTGTCCAAATACAATGTGTGATTAACAAAATACCGCAATCCTCTTGAATAGGTCATACAATTGCACACAGCCGACGCATTTATCTGTCAGACTTGTTGGGTAACATTTACATGTTCATCGTATACAAGTACGGCATATTCGCACAAGTGTGGTACTGTAAAACTAGAATATTTCATGCCTATTAAATTTTGTGATTTTCATCTATAAATTATTTTGTAACTATTTAATTTTGCGGTTTTGGTCCATTCTGCACCTACTAATGTTTGCTGACTATTCTAGTTTGCGTTTTTGCACTTACCCATGAAATTCACAATTTAAATCGTGCGCAAACATCTTTAGTTTAACAATATTCCATATATTTCCATCTATATTATAAACCCACCTCTCGTTCGTGTATGAAGTCCGACAGAGGTCTGCCCCCAGCAAACACGCGCCAGTAGTCGGGGTGGCACTTGTGCATGTGACGGTAAAACTTCTCGTCATCATAGCACTGCTTCTCACACACCTGGCACGTGAGGTCGTGGGGACGTGCTAACGTGGTGTGTAGCTGCAGAAAACACGGATAAGTCAGTACAACAGTGAAACCAAAGCTAACAAGTTTAGTGGGACTATGGCATCATGAGGAAAACAAACTTTATATGTAATTAAGTCATTAGATTTATGATTCCAAGACGGATTAGGACTATACATGTATCACATACATGTACATGTAGTCTCTGGTGGGATCCCACTGGAGACTATGTGATACAGTCCTAACCTGAGTTGGAGTCATAAGTCTAATGATTTAATTACGTATGATGATATATCCCCAAGTCTAATAAATCATAAATCATTTCAAAACAAACAAACTTGTTCTGTGATAGGATGGAATGTGAGGAAAGAAGTGAAAACTTGAGAAGGATGTCTTGCCAAACATCATCTACTCATTCCATTATTATCTAACTGCATCATGACGACAAAAGACAGCCAGATAAATGAAGATTATGTGGCGTGAATGGGGCGAATCTTTGGATGTCTAATGGGTAACAATGGAGGTATAACATTTGCAGTTGCATTTTGAAGGAAATATTTTCATTAAACATGCCATGAAATTTCTTGACTTTGTATTTCAAAATCCACCAACATTCTCAATTTTCCTCACAAATCTACCCATTCAAAAAGCTTACACTTGACAGTGACAGGCCAACATGGTCTGTTGTTTCATTTGAAAAAGTATAATATTTCCTACATGTATATTGTTAGAATACCATTTAATACTCTACATATATACATGTATCTGAAAATAATTTAGATAAATACATACATAAGATATTCAAACTTGATGTCTATTAAATCAAACTACTTTATAAATTCCTATACTTTCAGAAGAATTTTTAATACATGTACACATTTAAAATTTAACTTAAATAATAATAATTACCTTTTTGATGTTCAATGTAAATTTTGTCCAAAGTGCTCTTTTAACTGTTTAAATCTGACCAAGATATGTACAATATGTGTGAGATGTGAATAATGATATGATCATTCCACAATCTAAGGTAATTTACTTTGTTGTTGTTTCTTTGATAACAGAAAAAGGTTATTTGTGTCCTGTATTAGTGAAAGAAAAATCTTATTATTCCATGTCCTACTATTTGGTGTTTATCCTGCATTTTTCCTATGCAAAGATACTATATTTTATAATAAAAACAGAGGCTACAAACTATAACAATCGCGAACAAATCAAGAGAACCCCTACAAAACAACTTTCCTCCAATCAGATGCAACGATGCAAACTTTCATCAACCACTTGCAAAACTTCCACTAAAAACTGTCCATAAACTTTTCTCATCAGTAGTTTCTTTCCCTCAGGGCCATTCAGATGCATATTAGCATATTTCGATAATCAGATTAATGAATGTAAAACTAACCATCAACGATAATAGCAAAAACTCATGAAGAAGACTCGATGCATAAGAACGTCTTCTGCGTGCAAAAAGCCTGATCATCATCACAAGAAGCGTTTCCTGTGTACTTTGAGCCGCTGTCAATTTTATCTCATTTGTTTGATGTGAGCTATGGGTTTTTTCTGCGCTTTTTCAATCTTTCCCTCTTTTGCCGCCCATAAGATGTTAATTAGTACATAGCTCGTGGCATCATCTTACAGGAAAGTGCTACTGACTTAATTAGACCCAAATTACTGCAAATTATGGCAGGTGTTTTTAGCCACTTGTTATGGCACCTGCTGTTTTGTCATCGTCCCGGAAACCGAGCATTTCTTATCAAACCGCTCACAAGTGGATCGGATACGCCTGCTTAACTTCTTAATTGCGGATTATGCCCAGTTTTTTATACATCGTACATATCAAGGAAATGTCTTGATTAGGACGTGTATAATTACTCTTTGTTTTGTTCTTACTGTCGACAGGTTTTACCATGTTTTTAGAATATGATCATTATATTCATTTCATCTTTCATTATGGATTACATTTATCTTATCCAAAACCAAAGTTATGTAACAAGAAGACATTCTATAGTAATCATATTTCATTCATACACCATCAACAGACATTAATGAACAGTTCACTTTTCAAATAGTTGGTAATAATTATAAAAATTGGAAGCTGTGTTAAGATTTTGATTCTAAATTTACAAAAACAAAACAGAAGTTCTGTATTTTAGGGCAACTATTAGAAATGTATTTACATATTGAATCTGCAGCAAAAATAAACCCACCGCCTGTGATGATGCAATCACTAAAAAATAAGTATTGTGTTGACAGTTGCAGAGAAGTACGATTACTATTGATTTTAATGAAAAATAAACAAATAACTATACACAATACACAAGATAATAGGAAATATGTTTTATTCCATAAATAAATGTTGATTCAGAAATCAGTAACTATTACAGCTATTGCAGAATACTAACTTTTCAACAGTGCTAGCGCTCAGGTACTAATGCAACAAAGTATTATTTCCTATTTTGTTTTCAACAATTGCTTACTAAATACACCTCTGACCACTGCTCCAAGATAAATTTCAAACCATGGGCATATACCAAACGTGTAATACATTATTTCACTTCAAGCAAACTGATACAAATACAAAATGAACACTTTACAATAACACTTTTCCAACAATTTATGAGTTAAGTACATGTACCTTTAACAAATTGCATATTTCATATAATTTTTTATTCATTTATAAAACATTTTAGATCTGTAATGAAATGAAGTTCAAATGACAATTCTTGTGTTAACATCTTTTTTTCCAGTTTTAAATAGGTGCTAAATTATTCATAATAAAAAGAAATGAGAAACACAAATTTGAGGTATTACCTCCATACAAAATCTACTTTCACGACAAGTGTAAAATTTAGATCAGTAGCAACGTATGAATTATGGAGAAAAATATATTACATTTTCACATTGCAAGTTTTACCTCAATACTTTTGTCATCAATCAAAAATCCTGATCTGACATCTGTAAATGAACTAGTTAAGAATGACTTTTAGAAGAAAGTATTGTAGGAATTAAACCATATTGTCAAATGTTTCGATCTGAATATTTTGTTGTGAATGTTCTTAAAATGTTGCGAACGGTAATTCCCACTGAAATAGATTTTAAATAAAGTAACTGAAGCTCAAAATATTACAGCCGTTCAAACTCATTTAACAGTGGGCAACAAAACTTGAGAATACGTTTGTGATAACAATGCTCAATAAAACATGTACAGTTATAAAACACTGTTATGATTGTATGATTTGTACTATTGTGTGTTTAAAATATCACAATACTTAATAAATCACTCGATATACACAAATATATGTTTCCAACAATATCTTCACAATGATTTATTCATGATTTATAGTTTAAGATTGGATTATAAAGAGATTGTCTATTGCACAATATATGGCAATACATTTTTTTATAAAGATATTTGCGAAAGATACAAAAGAAGAAAATGTTATTTTCAAACTTTCACACCAGCTGAACACCCAATAAAAAGCACTAAATAGAAGAAACAAGAAAATCTACTTGTAGTAACAAATACGTAAGTAATCAACAGGACTTACATTAACAAATGCATTTTGAATGCAGTATAACAAATTTAAGTCCTGTATTTATCGACCTGGACTTGGTCGTTGACTTCATTATATGAAATGACAATTTTCTTATGTATAACACTTAAACTCTTTCAGTACTATATTTATAACAAAGTACCCAGCTAAATCTAGTGCTAATATCAGATTATTACATAATGATGATTATAAGTATAATTGGGTACTATGTGCATGCTCACATAGTAGTAATTTGTACAGTATATTTTCTAATATACCGATTTGTATTAATCACAGTATAGATACAGTATTTGTATCTATGTCCATAACACTGTGCACAGTATTTATATTATAAAAGTACTGTTGTTCTATGTCAATAACTAATCAAATCAACAGTAGTCTACTATGTCTACATGAATAAACATGATGTGATCGAGAAATGCAATATGTCTAGTTTCGTAGATAAGTAAACAGACATTGGTATTTAAAAAAAGGCTATTACGTGACTATAAAACATAAAAACTGCTAAGATATTGTATAAATGGAGAACAAAATAAAATATAATGTTAAAGCATTCAACCATATTGAATATGACAATTAGCACTCAATAATAGTTGCTTAAAGCAACTTTATTAAGTACAAACTAGCACTAAAGCGTAGACGTATAGTATGTGCAAACGCATTTCCTGTATGTGATTATTATTTTGTAAAGTCAGGTCAATACATTCAAACTGTGCACAACAGCTACTTTACTTGTTTTATCCAACCCTGTAACTATTGTAGAAATCAAATTCACATTTTAATTATGTTAAAATTCCTTAGAGACAAATTAATGCTCGCTGGCATCAAATAAGAATCTGTATTGAATGATTCGGATATATAAAGAATCTAGGTTAAATATTTTTTTCTTCAAATTAACAATTAATATATACAAATCTGATCACATTTAGATTATGTATGAAAAACCTTAGTTACTATACATTAAATGAGCTACAATTATAGTGACGTTCCATCACTTTTAGAACAAGATAAAATAGAAGCAAAAGTGTGTAAATATTAATTTGCAATATTAATGATGAACATGAAATATGAAATGAGTGAATATGAGATGCATGGGGAATCATTTCATAAACAGAAAATATTAAGTATTGCACCATTGCTGCAGTGGTGAATAGAATGTATGTACTGTACAAAGCACTTTAAATTATAAATAAGGGTTGATTTTTCAGTTTACTACTACTTACATTTTCTACAAAACTGACTAACGTTGTGGTCAACATTACAGACCTTTGACAGAAGTGACACGTTGGTAGTGATGACGTCACATTGGTGCCTGGTCTGACAGATGAGTGGTAGTGTATTACAAAATCAACCCTAATGGACATTCTTACTACTAATAATTGTCCACGTAAACATAAAGATATTTCATTTTATGTTATAAAGTAAACGTTGAATAGTTTTTTCTTCTAAATTACGGCTATACTTCATTTTCTTTCATTTCCAACAATTTGATACAAGTGGAACAATATGCCAAGCACACCTTTTCAAAATTTTCTGCTCTAGCTGCTAGCCTAATTGGATTATGTTCTCCAACAGAATATGCAGTATTTAAAATGTATCAAACTTTTTTTAAATACACAAATTTACTTGATATATTCTATGAGATGTATGTACATCAAAATACAAAATTGAGTAATCATTAATATTTGGAAGATTTTGTCTGAACTTTTAATCTGATTCCCCATCCATGCCACAATAATGACCACCTCCAAGATATTACATATCTTATGCTCACATTCTCAATAAAGTTACAAATATAAGACAAATCTATCAATATCCAATAAATCTTATAATTGCATCCAAACATCTTGTTGCATTTTCAGAATTTCAATGGTTTTTAGACTGCCAATAAAAACCTGTATTATTTAATAACCAGGAATTTATAAACAATTTGGCAGTTGACAATTTTAAATAGTCAAATATCACAGTAGAATAAAATAGACAAAAGACGTCTGAATAATTTTAGATCAATTTGAACATTTCACAGATATCTGTTAAAATAAATACATAACAAATCTAAATATTCTAATAAAAATGGAATAATTTGAACTTTTGATGCAATACAGTGGTATTGTTCTATGTTTTTACACCTTCCAAGTATGATCTTTTTCTGCAAACAAATTGAGCTTCGTTTAATTATTTCTTGTAATTAATTAAACTGTAAACCTATCTCACAAAAATACTTCTGTTAATACATTTAACTATTAGTCACGTTGATCTTACAGGATGCATGTATTTTTGTTTGCAGAAAAATCAAGTTATGAATCATATGATATGATGATGGGTTTAAAGTGGTACAAGAAAAATAGTCTATACATCATATACAAAGATATGTTCTATATCAGACTGGTACACATCACATGCTAAATTGCACGGCTTTGAATCAATAGAAATATTTTATCCTTCAGTTCAAAACAACTGATTTCCTTCTGTTAGTTTGTTTAGCCATTTTGCAAGTTAAAGTTTGCTATTTAAGAAGCTTTGGGTACAAAAGATTAATGTGCCTATTTCATCTTGTGATTCCATTTAACGCTGTGGATTTGTTGGTTAGTTTCGACATCAAAGGAATAGATGAATATTAATGGAATGTGGCTCCACCAAAAAGTAGATAAAAAAAAAAAAAAAAAAGATCTGGATGCTCAGTGCAGACTCACTGTTATTGTCTTTGCATCTGAATAATGATCAAATATATATTCTATACAAAAACACATAAATTGAGATTAATACCAAAGAGCTTCAAGTTAGAGAACATGAAAAAAATATTATGAACATATTCACGTTCCATACATATTCTCGATTCCTTTGCTACCCACATCCACCTGTACTATTAATCGTACATCAACATGCAATATCCGTGTTAATATTATCAATGCCATACAATGCTTGAAAGACCCAAAATAAAGCTTAAAAACCAAGCCTCCAAAATACTCCTCTGTCCAACTCTGACCCGACGTGTGATGACTCTCATATCGCCATCATATTGCTTATTGTTTACTGATTTCATTTCTACGTCCATTCTATTCAACAACATCATAAGAAAATTGAAACAGTGTGTCATAATATAGACAACTTTGTTCCAAGTCATTTGCCTAGTGAATTTCCTACTATTACACTATGATTTGTATACATACGCAAACAGCTATACAGCATTTCATTCGTTTAAAAAAAACTGCAATACATTTTCCCAATTTCATTTCACATCAATTATAAATGAAAACAAATGGCAAGTAATATTTAAAAATAACTACCCAGGAAATTTTGCTCTTCTCTATGTATAATAGCACACCTGTACACTTTTCCAAACAAATCCTCAGTTCCAATTTAACATAAAAAAAAACGTGATATTTGAAAGCTGTTTTTCCAAAGACCAAAGCTCCAATAAGCACCCTTGTGAGCATACACATACAAGTACTGTTCCTCCGGACTAGTTAACAAAGTTAAAAAGTGACCAAATTAGATTATTTACCATTTCTACTTTTAATCAATTCAGTAATATACCTTTCATTTTCAATTGTAATTGGTAATAATGTGGCTTAAGTTTAATAAAATTACATTACTAGAGTATTACTTAAATCCAATTACAGGTAATTCCATACCGTATTTTGAATGTGCATGTCGAATTTAATAAGTAATTTGTCTAACCAAAACAACAGAAACATATTTTACGCAGTACAAAAGCTTAATTCCAGTCTACTATTTCAAGACAATTGCTATCTAGAAATAAGGTGAAATATGTCACAAAGGATGATTTTTGGAACTTTACAAATTAGTATTAAAGACAAGTACATGTACAAACCGATTATGTCACAGGTGTACTTTATTTAAAATTACCTAACCTTTTTCACAACCATCTCCTACAAACAAATATCATCATAGCAGCATTCATTTCACAAGTACATTTTCTTTTCTTCAAATGCTCAAACTAAGTCTACATCATTTCACGTTTAAATACGTGAACCCTTTGGCATGCATCTATAGCCTTTATCCACAAAGCACCAACATCCATTATCACATTGCCTGCAAAATAAGCATTTTCCATTTTTACCAAACATCTATTACTTGAGACCGCCGTGCTAATTTATGATACTGCTCTTCCATGATGTCAACAGCTGACAATACCGTGTATCCAATTGCATCTCAAAATGTGTATCACATATTTTCACTCCTGTCACCACTCTCGTTTTATCAACCCACATTGCATCTCTTGTATTCAATTAAACACCTAATGTCAATTATTAGTATGTATTTCCGTCTCTTGGCAAGGACTTTGGATTTTCTATAACATTGGCTTTAGGCCTGCACATGCTAATATACCCCATTCCATCCTTTTCACATTTCTTCTCACTCCTCTTTTCCATCAGCCGGTCCAGTCGATTTACATCTCATACATTTAACTTCATACTTCCATGTTCGCCCTTCAATAATCATCAACATCATCAAGCTTCTGCGTATGTACTAAATCCTCTTTCACTAAGCTATACTCCTTCAATGAAAAAAGCACGAGAAATGTTTCTGTCATTACACTGTTCACCTATTCACTGACTTCCTGTAATACACAATAGAGACCATCATCCTCATCCTACTTCCACGACGGCCCCTCCTGGTCCTCCTCATCCTTCCGGTGTCCATCACCTCCTTCCCCATCCTCCTCATCCTCTTCTTTCGCCACCATGAAAGGTCCTCCCGCACCTCCATGTGGGAGCGGCACCTGTGAGGGGAAGTTGTACAGGTTCTTGCGGTCTCCCTTCAGCATGTTCAGATCTCTCTGGCTGAGCTGACCAAGCCCTATAGTATGCGGTGTTCCATCCTCATCATCTTCGCTTGTCTCTTCCTCCATAATCATGGTGGGGGTCGAGCCCCTGGGTATGCGCCTCTGGCCTGGGGGAAGAGGAGACAGCGAGCCGCCCGCGGAGGCTGAGGCAGAAAACCCTCTGGATAGAGGGGACAGGGGCGGGAATCCTGCTACTGGGCCACCCAGGCCGCTTGAAGGGAGGAAACTGGGACCAACACCACCGCCAAGGGAGCTGCTGTTGTTGGAGGCCGGCCTAAAGTCTAGACCGCTAGTAGAGGCAGGCCGGAAGTCCAGCCCGATGGTTGATGCTGGTCGGAATTCTAGGCCGATTGTGGAGGCGGGTCGAAAATCTAGACCACTGTTGGCCGTTGGGCGGAGTTCTAGAGGCCCTCCGAGGCTGCTGGCAGTTGGCCGAAGCTCTAGAGGGCCACCAGTTAGACTTGAGCTAACGGCTGGGCGTAGCTCTAACTGCTGGCTGGTGCTAGCCTGACGAAGCCGAAGCTCTAGCGGGTCCGGTTCCATGAGACCCCTCGCGGCGGAGGACGTTGCTGCCAATAGGTCGGACGACCTGAGATGTGCCACTGCTGCGTCGAGAGGATGATGCATGAGGGGCAGGTTCAAATCCAAGCCACCGCCTGTACTGGCACCGCCGCCTGCTGACTGCTGACCAT
The DNA here is from genome assembly GCA_019095985.1 of Streblospio benedicti. NCBI lineage: Eukaryota > Metazoa > Annelida > Polychaeta > Spionida > Spionidae > Streblospio > Streblospio benedicti. The sequence continues at coordinate 12,824,472 of CM032667.1, read as the reverse complement.
GGTGGTTCATGTAGTCAGGGTAGAAGTGCGTTGGAGGCTGTTGCTGGTGGTGCTGCTGGTGGTGATGGTGATGATGTGGGTGAAACAGCTCCCCACCCCCGCCAGGCTCCATATGCGATGACGAGTGTGCTGGAGGCGGGGGTGGGTACATCAGATGCGACAGCGGGATCTCAATAGTGTTAGCCGTAGATCCATGCGCCGCCGGTGGGCGCAGTCCACGCAGATGGTCCGGTAGCCGGTACTCCCCCTGGTTCCAGGTCCCCGTACCACCACCACCACTGCCCCCGCCTCCTCCCGGAGGCTGGAGGAGATTCGAGCTTCACTGTGGCGTTCGGTGGGTAGTGGCGTGTATGAGCTGCCGTCAGGTGGTGAGCGCCAGAACTATTCGAGTCCTCGGATTCGTCATCGACGTCGAGAATGAGAGGCGGTGGCGAGTGAGGCTGCTTGACCTCCTCGGTGACCCTGCGACAGATACTGGCGAGGGACTCTGCGGCTGAGAGTGTTGCCGCGGCGGCGGTGGGATGATGGTGGTGATGGGGCGGTTGAGGAGGCCCGCCCAGCGGACCGCCCACTCCCGGCCCCGGAGGGAAGGGCAGGTAGTGGTGGAGGGAGGAGGAAGGGGGCGCGGAGTGCACCTGAAACCACAGCATACCAGGCCTTAGTATTTATTGCAGACTAGAATTTTTATTTTTTGAAATTTTGTTTCAAAAGTTAAACAGAACTGATAATGATAATGGTAACAGGGGCTTTAATCATCCAGCTCTAAAAATGCCTTTTATATTTCATTCATACGCTTTGTTAAACACTGTGGCCCATGGTTATATAGAATAGCAGTTTTGGACGGCCGTTATGTTTTATTGGCCTTTGTGAATGCTTGTTGTAAGCATTGATTTTTTTTCAACAAACATGCTATAGTGAAGCAAATTCAAATATTCACACGTGGCACGTGTATACAAATGGACCAATTGAAATGCACACTGGCAAAGCTGGTTTTAAGTTTAAATCAAAAGATGCCACCTGATTTTATCGCAAGTTAAACAAAAGTTATCAGGCAGCAATATAGTAAAAACAAGCGTATTTTTAGGCCTTTACTAAAAAGAGACAAGCAGAAGCTGCTTTGTGATTATTCTTATGAAAACAAAGCAAAAAAAGCAGAAGTTAAAAATTTCACCTGCTGACCCGAACCAAAAAGGAGGGAAGCAGGGAGGATTTTTTTCACTTTCATTTTTTTTCCAAAATAAAAATGGCTGCCAAATGATAAAAAATATATGTTTTTAGTTAGGGGAATGTAACGTTGGCCTGTGGTTCCATGTGCCCTCCAGCCTCCTTTTCACCTCTGGCCACTAGGTGGCAGCACAACACAGTTCATACTCCATACCAATGCGTCTTACTCCACGGCAGAAAATAGTTCCATTTGAGCTTACTTCGTACAAAAAAGAAAAAAGTACTGTTTCTATCAAGCCAAATAACGCAAGCCGATCTTAATTAACAAACAGGTGTACGTTGCTGTAATTTTTGTCTTTAATTCATTGCATTGTTTAATCTACTTCTCAATGGCGAGGAAATGGCCATTTCAAGTGTGTAATGTGTGCGTTTGCAACTTTTTGTGTATTATGAATAGGCACAAATTATGTTTTGCATAAAGTTTTGACATTCCGATTGCTTTTGTAAACTTTCCTCGATTCAAAATGTTCAGAATAGTTTTGCAAATATACATGTATGCACTGTTTTCAAACAAATTTTTAAGTGATGTAAAACAGGTGGTAGTTTTTCACAATTTTTTAAAGCCAATTTCTGATTATTTAGAGAAATATACGGTATGTTACTTTTAAAAAGTGTCTGTTTTGATTGTTTCGACTACAGCCTCATTATATTAGTGAAATAGCTCTAGGTAATACCAAATCTGTCTTAAGTCATATATTTTCATCTTCATATATTCACAAAGGTTTGTTTTGCATGCAAATGGTCCATGAAAAATAGAAATTATTTAAAACTTACGCAAGACCCTGCAGTCAGTACATCTTGGCATGAATGTTCTTAGTCCACTTTTGCAACAACGTAGAGATACATTCACACAGAAAGTCACAAAAGAAGAGAGCAGTGCTAAAAATGGGCGTACTTAATGTTTTTTACACAGAAAACTAAATGTTAGTATTGCTTGCTAAGCTCATCGACATATTGAAAAAAGCGAAATCAATGCAAGCCAAACGTTAATGCTCTTTCTTATCAATCTATGATTATCATCATATAGACAATTTTGCTATGAAAGACAATCAAATAAAATCGAAGAAGTGAGTTAAAAATGATGTGGAAAACACAAAAAGTGATAAAAAAGATTAATACGGATAGCTTAGTATTAGTATAAATTCGCAACTCTAAACCATTTTTAAGATGAACTCAATACTCCAACACACCTTTATATTAAAAAAAGCTACGAAACAAATACACAACACATACTTCATGAAAATCTTTCCAAAACGTACTTGCGTACAAGACACTTAGCAAAAATTAGTAATAGAACCAAATGTAACCAAATTTTCCTTATTCACAGTGAAAAATAAATAAGCGCAAAACAGAAAAAAAAAATTGTGCATAACGTACCCATTCAAAATATACATCAGGCAGCTCTCCTCGTATCAGTGCCATGACAAACAACACATACGCAAAAATGTAAACTTACCTGCCTCAACCGACAGCCACCGCTCTTTCCAAACCAAAGAAAAAAACAAACGAAAAAAAAACACAGCTAGCGAGAAAAATAGAAATTGTCCACAACGTACCCGTGCGACGTGGTTGTTGAGCGAGCTCTCTGTGGCGAAGCGCCGGTCACAGATACGGCAGCCGTACGGCTTGCGCTCCGCTAGCGCCAGCTTGTCTGCATTGTGCGACTTCATATGCTGCTGCAGGTTGGACAGCTGCGCAAAGCACTTCTCACACCCCTCCGCCGTGCACTTGTACGGGCGCTCACCTAGTTGGGGGGGACCACAACAATGCTCTTAGCGCTCCTCCACCCAACCGCCAGCTGCGCAACTCAACTCAACCATGGCAGCTGGCAGGGGTAGAAGTGGTGGTGGTGGGGAGGGAGTGACAGTCAGGGCTCCTCTGATGCCTACCTCCTAGACTGGGCGTGTTTCGCCACTGTGTCTAACTGGTGCTTGTATAGATGATGAGGATGAAGTGGTTGGTGGTGGTTTTGTCCCTATATGCCTAATTAAAAGTGGTGGTGGCTGTAGTGGTTTTCATTTGTATATGTTTATGCCTAACTACACTGTGCTTATTTAGCAAATGCCTATCTAACTTGTGCTTTTATCATCTGGTCCATGCCTACCTAGCTGGTGCTTGCAGACACGATTTCTATCTAACCATGAATGCCTATATACTTGGTGCTTATCAACACAGTACGTGTAAGTAGGGATCACTAATTGCCAAGTTATTTATGATGATGGACGATTGTATGGACGGTAAGAAACATCCAACACTTTTTCTGTAAAGTTTGAGGAATATATAAGAAGCCATTTAGTGACCAGTCCAGCGTCAAAAGGATTCGGTTACGATTTCAAACTTCATCTTTATTGGATGTTGGTATAATTTGTATAACTTGTCTGTCTTTATGAAAGACACATGACATGGGTCTTGTTGAACAATGGGCATTATGTTAGATTGGAAGGCAATAATGTTAGCATGGTATATATGCCTTAGAATATCTTCTATCGAAACAATTTTTATCATAAAACATTTTATGCTAAAGGAAATTGCTGAAAAGATTTCATTTTTAAATGCACAAAATGCAAGCAAAATTGTTATCTCTAAAATTCAAATTAAGGTTCAAAAGTAATTTTTGCAATAGCAAAAGGTGTTCAGGACTGACAATCCCAATTGCATTGAGCATCAACAAAAAACTACAATGATTGATAACTCACTGGACTTGTCATTTGCAAGCTGTAAATTTTCGAGAGGACATGGAATTAACACGCTTTTTTGCTTCCAACAATGGTCTTTATTATTCCTAATTATCCTGCAAATACCTCAAGATAATCTAAAATGTCCTGTTGCATTCTGCAGTAATCTGGTGCTTGATAGTTCAATGTGATATGGGATAAAAATCATTTATGAATGGTGATAAGTATTCTTGAATGGTCTAAAGTATGTAGGTATCTTAGAATACAATGATTTGCCTAGAATTCTCTGATATGATCTTCATTCTGGAAAATGGTTAAATGAGCTAAGGTATTCTGGATTATGATGGAATGTCTCTGAAATGGTCTAGAACATTCTGGAATATTCTGGCAGTGCACGGAGGAAGCCTTGAGCAAATGTTTCGTCCAACTGTCCAGCTTATAGCAGCATATGAAGTCACGTTAAACTAGGCGATATGAACAAAAAAATTAGACAAAATTCTTATACTGCAAACATTTTGAATAAAAAAATATCATATTTCTAATGCAAAATTCTTAACAAAAAATCAAATCCCAGCACCCATTTATCAGAACAGTATATTTCGTTAACTTAATAAAATTAGCCATTTTCAAAACGCTTTGGTTTGTGTATATAAAGTCAGCATATCATCAGAAATATACAATAATTATAGTAACAGTTTCCAAATTGCAAAACTGTATTATAGTACATGTATATATGAGTTAATTTACACTGATTGGTTAGAAAACTAGGAAAAGTTTGTTTGTTAAACTCTAAGTGTTAAACGAAAAACCCTAGAAAAAAGGGCAGAGGGATTTAGTGGAAAAAAAGGCTTGTTGGCCTCCCGAGCCATGTGAAAAGACTGGGGGCACTAGGAGGTGTCAGGAACCGCCCGTGTCCTATAGAAGAACCGGGGAAGGCCGAGACCACAAAGGGGGGAGATGATGTAATATATACACGGAGTAAAAGGAGAACTTAAAGAGTGTACATGTACCATTGTGTGAATTCATATGGTGCTGCAAATGAGACAGTTGGGCGAAACTTTTCTCGCAGCCATCCAGCGTACATTTGTAGGGCCTCTCACCTGAAACAGACAAAGTGTTACTAGCTAGACCCACGCTGAGGAAGGACACAGGGGAGAAAAAAGCCCATCCTCAGCTTTTTTCAACGGTAGGGTCAATTTTGGCATTTAGGGGGTTAGTTGGGCCAATAGGTGGAGAGCTATTTCTTGGAGGTGATGTCACATCTAGCAGGATAACGGTCTGCGTGATTTGGCTCTCAGTTGGGTTCAAATGAATTTGTATCCTAATGAAGACAGGCCTGGGTGAGGTGAACTGCATGATTACGAAAATTTAGCTAAGCCTAGGCATAACGTTGTCTACGATGATACTGTGATACTGGATTTAGTGAAGCAGTACAACTTTCCTGTCTATACCTGTTCTATTTCAAGCTTAAATGACAGTAACATACATAGCTAACTCAGTTGATCTCCCCAGAAGCTTATCTTTAAGATTGCAGTTTTTATAGCTAGTCAAATCAATGTCACATTAATTTGAATGATAGTTTCCTTTCATAGAATTATTACCAATTATGAATACAAGAGAGGCATGCTTGTTTATTTGTTTAACTATAACCATTTTGCTTTTATGGTCATTGCTTGGTAAGCTAATTCTAGAAATGAAAGTGATCCTAAGTCGGTTAATCTTTGTTGTTAAATATAACACTCTGGTAATATAGGGAAATAATATTTTTAGTCCGCATGTTGATCTACGAACCAATTCATGGCACTTGAACTTTTTGGTGGTAGTTGAATATGGTTGTCAAACGGAACAGTTTGAACAAAGTGAATAACTATCAAATGATAAAATACATCGTAAATGTCACAGAATACCTGAAAACCCACAAAGCATATGAAATGTATAGGTTGACGGATCAAAATTCATTCCAACACTACAGTTAGCGTATATTGTTATCACACAACATACACAAATACAATTTAAATTACTCAGGACTTAAATATATATAAGGAGACACAATATTCTATTGATGGTTCAAGAACAGGAGAATAGGTGACGCTCATTAAAATTTGCATTGAAAATACTTTCAACTGTTCTTGAAGTCCTGGGTTGTATTATAATATCAAATATTGGAACTACTCTATAGTACAAATATAATATAGAAACCAAGCACGTGCAAAATGCTTCATTCAAAGTAAGCATTTGCAATCTACAGTTTTATCGTTCTTTGACATAGTTTCCGTTAACATTTAAATATCCTTTAGGGTTTTCAGGCTTCCGTATATAATATATGAAAAAAAAGTTGGCTTCATCTTGAGCTACAAAATGCACCAACCATGGATTGAAAACGTTAAACAATGCAGGATCATCCTAAAAGGGTAAAAAAATAATGATTAGGGCGGAGTCGGTCGGTGCATTTTCCGTCTGCGTTAGTGAGAAAAACCTGAAAACGCTAATAATTTGGTAGTGAAAAAGGATTTAAGACTAATAATAGATTATTTTTCAGCATTTATGCAGCTAGCTTGTTACCTTCTCACAGCCAATAGTGATTGCCATTTTTGTTTTAAATTAGTGCATAATAAAGACTTAGAAAAACAAATTGTTTATGCTATTTACAACTTACTAAAACATGTATAAATAAAGTATTCATATCAATGATGCTAATATATTTCCATTTATTTTCAGCAAATATATCATGAAACTAAAAAAACAAAATGTAGGCATTAGATTTTGTATCCAATATGTTCTTCATGAAAGGTTGTCTGAAGAAATAATTTGCAAAACATAAAAAAACAGGAATTTCAACAAACTGTTTGTGAAAACATGAAAAAAAAACACAATTTAATTTTGTATTTATTAACTGTGAGAGGGTGTCCACAACATTCACACAACATACGTCCAAAGGGAGCTACAAATCATGCATTTTGGGGAGTTCTGCAAGGGATCACTTGTAAAGTACAAACCCTGGGAAAGCCCTTTTAGGAATATTAATAGTAACAAAGAATCAGTCATCCTGGGGAAGCCTAAGGCCTTTCCCCAGAAGACAAAAATAACGCAAAAAATGGAATTCCCCAAACAGTATTGAATGAATCCTGTTCAAATGTTTTATTGAATGAATCCTGTTCAAACTGAGTTTTTTACTTCTATAAATGTCAGTGGGTTTCTTGGGAATTCTTTACAGGCAGTTTGATGGAATAAATTGATGTAATTAATGAAATGCAATTATGGTTACATAATCGATATTATGCAATAGACATCTGATGAAGAGTAGCTTTGTTTACTTCATTATTCATTTTGAAGCAGACACTGTTCAAATAATATAAAGCATTTTCAAGTGTTGAGGTTCAGTGACAAAACTAATTTGCAGTTTTGCCAGAGAAGAGAATAGAACCATACAGAAACTTATCTGACACTATTTAAAAAAGAAAAAGAAAAATCATACTTCAAGATATTTAGAAATTAAATAATGTTCCATCATGATTTTTCGTAGTTGTCTTGCAAGAAAAAACGTCTTGCCATTGCAATTTCCTAAAACCAACCTGGAGCCACCTAGGAAATGCTTGTGCTTTGGCCAAGAGGAAAAATATTGTATGAACATAGGAGATCCTTATGGATTTGTTTTAAAGGAGCCCCCACCCGACGCAGCCTGACATGGCAACAATATATGACAACTACAGCGGCAGAGCGATGGACAAGGGAGACAGTGTTACCCGTGTGGAGTCGCTGATGCTGTTGAACATGTGACAGTTCCTTGAAGCGCTTTTCACAGAACTTACACTTGTAGCGGCGAAAGTCACCAAGCCCTACAATTAACCACAACGCACACACGGCTCCTCACTTCATAATGCACACAGTACTTCATAGGACATTGATGTCATAAGGTGCTCAAAATTAGCTCTCTCTGGTTGTTGAAGGTCATGGTGTAGGGACTGAACGTCAAGATCCTGATGCTCAAGTTCGGTGTACAGACGTTGCACAAGTTCAATGTTGTATGATCTCATGCTGTCTAGTTAACAGTTGATGGATTTTACCATTTAAAGACGGCTGTTTTACAACAATTGCTATCTGTTGTCAATAGAAGATATTTAGATGTAAGGTCATTGTTGATATTTAGATTTTTTTAAATTGCACACTAAAATAGCTGTAACTCTACATGATGTACTGCAGCCTTTCTGTTCACTAATTATACAAATTTGTGACATTCAATTACCAACTGAGAGATAATTTTGAGTATTTTCAGACATACAGCTAGCTGCATAAATTGTTATCATGAAAACATAATTGAAACATCAAGTACAATCTTTATTACAATATCATTTACATGGAACTAATGTTAGTTCACAGCATTTCAATGTTAATTTTTTTCAAGAAAAGTATCTAAGTTAAGTTCAAACTTTATAAAGTAAAGCAAAGAAGAGTTGTGTAATTTATGCACTCATTTTTTCCACATAGTGGCCTATGGATAGATGGATAGCTAAGGATAAAATATCAAAATGTTTCTTTGTATTTGGTCATTAGGTTGAACATTTCCTGAATTCTATAATTCAACGTAAAACTGATGATTAGTTGAGAACATCCATCTGAAATTTAGAATACAAGGAATGAATTTTGACATGCAAAGACACCCACTATTAACTTGTATTTTGGTGTAATGTAGACCTATTACTATAAAACTCATCGTTTAAACTTTGCATCAATATATACTGTCAACTGATCATGAATAACAATTCAATTTGCAAACATCTAACTTACTGAAACCATGAATATATCACCACAATTCACAAGTTCTTAAATAACCTCCCTTCTTCACATGCTACTCATACATTGTATATACATTGTATCTGCATGTGTATAGGTACCCAGCATGCATCACCACTTGTATGCACCTTCATGAGAACACACGCACATTCCACCTGCACCAACGTAGTGCACGTGCCACCCCCACACATTTGTGCTGCACATACCTGTGTGAGTGAGTGTGTGTGTACTAGCGCGACACACCTGAGAGAGCATGCAAATACTTAAACGTACACATGTGTTAGTGTGCATGTACTTTATTTGCGTCTTTGGTAGTTTATGTAACTTCTGGCGGCCATCTTGAAAAAATGGCCGCCAACTTGAATTTTTTGGTGGTTAGCACATTTTACTGAAAGAGTGACCTCTAACCTAAGTTCACAGCAAATTTGTTGCTTGTATCATCAACTGAACAATTCTAGCAAAAAAGTCAGACTTGTCAGCTTCATTATTAGTGTGAACTTGCGCGACGTACCTGTGTGAGTGCGCGTGTGCTGCTGGATGTGGGACAGCTGCTTGAAGGCCTTGTCGCAGTACTTGCACTTGTACTTGCGGATGTTGGTGTGCACCAGCGAATGCTGCGCCAGCTGCTGCGATGATCGGAACGACTTGAAGCACTTGGGGCACTTGTGCGACTTCTCCTCCAGGCCGTGCACCTCTTTGGCATGGCGCTGCATCTCGGACTTGTTGGGAAATTCCTGGTGGTATAGGGAGAGACACAGTGTAACCCTGGTATAAAAAGTTCTTGGAGCTGCTCGTACCATATTATATTAAAACTTGATAAAGCATTGAAGATGCGAAAATTCGTGATTTCAATCAAATTTAGTACCTTTTGGACTTCATAATTTGTTCTGTTTTCACACAGTGTAACCTCTCTATTACGACCAACGGTAGAACCTCCCATTTATGTAAGACTGGCTGGGGTTTGATTCAAGTGGTCTAAATTACAGTGAGATGGTCTCTGAAGATTTAGCCTTATGTTTGTGTTAGGGTTTTAGACAGCAACAAACTGTATCATTATAGAGGTGGTGTTAAATGGAGGTTCTAATGTACTACAAAGATCTGTCGTCAAGGTGTCTCAATGGTTCAGGTCGTTTATGTATGGAAAGCTGTCGAGTTTGATCAGTTTCGAGCCTTTGCAGTAAGAAAGTATATTGTATGGTGATATTATATAGCGGTTGTAGAATACACATGAAACAATTTATATTGTTTTTTTTTCTCCTTTCTCACAAATAAACAATTAATTTTCATGTATTTTATAATTGCATAAGCCACAAAAGCACACAAATAAGCAGTACTAAACCAAAGCTAAAACCTGCGCGTGCGAGCCATCACGTCAGGTCACCATGCATAATGGCACATGTGAAACTATTCTCAAAAAGTATGGTCTCAATGCAAATGAATGTGACACAAGCTAGACATTTATGATAACGTAGAATCTACATGCATACAGTAATCAGATAGTATTATTTAAATGCAAATGATAGTATTTGTATTTCAAATGTACATTGATGAAATGATTATGAAATTAATATATAGAGAATATATTTAATCTAATAGATAATAAGCAAGACGTTTCTATGAATGGGCAACGTCAAATAATATGAATGATACTACCTTGATACATTCTAAGATGAATGAGCACATTTGTGGTGAATTTAAAAATGCTCAGAGCTAAATTCTATCAAATATTAGCACATGGAGAAACATGTTTCAGCTGGTTCAGTTTCACAGTTAAAATCATTCTTCTGACTGTTGACAATTTTCTTAGCCAATTATTTCAAAAGTAGGTCAAGTTTGTACTAAATAACAACAGTTAGCGCGTATAAACGACAGGGTTATTGGGAGCGCTATATTCCAGCAACTTTTCTATCAATATCAGCCAGTAGTGTCCTACTGATAACACTCTGACTCATTAAAAATATCTTTGCCAACGTGGCAAGAGTGGTAGATTACTTTCAGAAAATTTTGCCACATAATCATGAAATGTTATCTAATTGACTTTTCCCTTGGCAAATTACATTTTTAGCGCTGACCACGTCAACGAAAAAGGGTAAAAATAGTTCCTCCTACAGAAATGAATAGGTTATAACAAGATATTGCCTACAAATTTTGACATAATCATGAAATGTTATCTAATTGAGTTTTCCCGTGGCAAATCACATTTTTTATCATTAACCACGTCAACAAAAAAGGGGAAAAATAGTTCCTACAGAAATGAATAGATTATAGCAAGGCATTGCCTACAATTGTCATAGTTGACAGTATAGAAATATTGTAGGCAGCGTTTCGGAGCAGAATTTTTGCCTCATTTTTCAAAAATTCGTGTGGCAACCTCGCTTTGGTTTGCGTTTTATAACCAGCTGAAACAAGTTCCCTCCTGTGGTGAGTTCAGCCTCCATCGCGTGGTGTCGGACCTGTTTGATGCCGTCAGGACACTGGGTGCACACGTAGCGCTCTTCGATGCCGTGCTGCTCCCGGGCATGGAGCGTCATCTCCCCGCGTGGCAAACGCCTACAACACCATGCAATGGTCATGTGATGGTCATGTGATGCTCAAGTGATGGTCAAATGATGGTGACATGAAAGCCGTCATATGATGGTCATGTGATTGTCATGTGATCTATACGAATATTGCGCACGGAGTATGTGATGATAGAATGATGAGGCAGTGATCACGTGACAGAATGATTACGCACTGGTGTTTTGATCATGAGATATTGCACTAATAACATGAATATGTGTTGGGTGAATGATCAAATGATGATGCAATTGTTGTTTTGTTTTTATTTTTTGACTTTGTGTTGATTGGAATGAGATACCGTGTGAATTAAAATGCTTCAACTGATGGAATAAATACATTTGTCCTGAGAACAACAGATGGTGCCAAATCTGTTGTATAATAATGTATTTGTGATATTTATGTATTCAAAGTTTTTCAATGAAGTATCATTTTTTAAGGTGATAAATATTTCTTAGTGTCATATATTTCTCTTTTATAAATAGAACCTTTTAAACAAATGCGATAATAGAGAATACCTGAACACATAATGATTAAATTTGATATCTTCTTTTCCTTTGACTACAACAATTTATCTTATCTTCTTTTCTTTTAGTTGTTCTTTATGTCTTCAAATTTTTAAATTAAAAAAAATAGTTATTTCATACAGAATAGGATTTTTTTTTACAGAATTTTTTTTAAGATAGTTGGAATTGCAAATACTAAAAAAAAAATATAACATTTGAAGATATCATCCTTGTTAACTTGCTATACTAAAATGCATCCCATAGATCATCTAATGTAATATAAATGCAACTCTTACAGTTAAGATGAAATTGTTGGATTTTTAAATTTTACACAAAAATCATACAAACGTTTATTACAACACAGTCTTTGTGAAAAAAAATCTGCTAAGATTTTACAATTTGAGTACATTGTGAACAACACTAAAAAGAACTTTTGAAACATTATATTTTGAATAAACAAATGTCATCTTTCTCACTTCTCACACATCTTTATACTTTTACAATTGTAGTCATCATTTGGATTTAATGTGATCTTGTAGGCGCTAGGCTACTTCACGATATCCCTTCCAGATTTATAAGATCGTATTTCCTTACTCATGTTTCTGTACTATAAATATTCATGAGCTGACTGCATATATTGATGGTTTGATGCTATCAAACAAAGGTTTGATCTAGACAATGTATCTATAGACAAATATGTATATATGTGATGTTTAATTTGTTGAAATTGCACACACTAATCACCCATATTTGAAGGTGAAATGATGTTTGTTCATTTATCCTACAATTCATCCTTATGGTCATAATTAATTCATAAAACCAACTTTGGCCATTTTAGATAGGGCCTATAGCATTGAGTACAAGAGTTGTGATACGATACTTCCACTGTGAGTTTGCAATTTGAGGACAATCATTGTGAATAAGAATGAAAATATCATGTCCACATGTAACAATTTGAATAATTGAATCATATCTTCTCAACTCTCACACATTTTGTACGCCTTAAGATGTGTAAGAATTCATTATCTTCTTTTTTTCCTCCTCACTTTCTTACATACTCATGTTTCTATACTGCTATATTCAAGGTTTTTGGATTTTCAAAGTTTACAATAAAATTATAGTGCAATACAGTTCTTGCGAAAGAAATCTACTAATATCTTATAATTTGTGTACAAAACTTTTATTTATATAAAATAAACTTTTAATTTTGCTTTAAAATTTTTGCAATATAAAATTCACTGAAATTTGCCTGTATTTGGGCCCTAGAGTCAAATTCGCTTAAAATTCCCTTTAGGGAATATTTTTAGCTAAATTCTGATTCTCCAGAGCTGTGGCCACCCTGATAATCTATCAATGGGTTTAAAGTAATCTCTAATTGAATGTTGCTGAGTAAATAATAACATTAACATGAATATTGCATATACATATATAGTTCTGTGCTTCATGTGCATTGGAAAAATATGTTATTTAGTATGTTTTCGTTGTGTGCTATTTGTTAAGTTGATCATGGATTCTTTCATATTCCAATGAATTTCAAAAGTGTTATACAAATGCGTCATCACTATTTGTTTGTGCAATACTTTTTCAATCAGAAAAAGATAAAAAAAATCTTGAATTACATTTATTTGAAACATTACTAACTACAAATAAATGATATTGACTCTAAAAAGACAATAAGACAGCTTTTTTTCTAGGAAACTTTATTCCACCAAAGCTTAGAGCTATCAAGCAAGTAGATCCTCAGCAACAGAAAACACGGTTTAATCTATTTGCATCAAGTAGTGTAGCAAACCAGAGCTTTTTTTAGCCATGTAAACTCTGCAAACATGTCGTTTGGCAGACGGCTGCCATAGAAACAACAAGCAGGTCCCATCATGCAATACACAATCTGATTGGTTCTTGCTTCTGATATAGCAGCTGTGATTGGTTGAACAATGCCAACCAATCAATGCTCATCTTTTCAAATGCATAAAATTCAATGCGATGCATACACTAAATCATATCTATAATTAACCAATCAAATTTGCGCCCATTACAGAAGATGGGAACTTCATCATTATTATCAATTCCTCCTAAATGCAATAAAATATATCAGTACCTAAACATGGCTGCCGCTTGTTTCTATGGAAACCCCCCACTTCACATGCAATGTAGTATAATATGCTAATATTGTAGTACTGCAAACATTCCTGGCGATATACTATATGCTGCCAACCCATATATAGATTATATAACTTATAATATTGCATTAGATGCAGTATATAATAGATGTATACAAGGGAAAATTTGATGTCAACACCTTTGTACATTTCAGCTTAACCCTTTCTCTGCCAAGCTGCACACAATCTTTTAACTTTTTTAAATGAAACAAAAT